>JAJGRW010000520.1:152533-296324 GCA_025461045.1 Carex parvula | reverse complement strand
GCCAAGGGGATCAACCTTGTCACCTTTTCGGTTTTTACGACAGTTTCTTCATTGGAAACCTGTGGCTTCACACCAGCAAATGAAAACATGATGCTGTTTCAGAAAAATGTGTTCCTTTTGATAATTATTATTCCTCAAATTTTAGCCGGTAACACATGTACCTCCTTTGTTAAGAATTCAATTTGGGTCTGAAGAAATTCACGAGAAAAGAAGAATTATACGGTATATACTTCGACACCTGACAAAGGGTACAAGCATCTGTTTTCATTGAAGGCGTGTATCTACCTAAGTATGACAGTTTCGGGTTTTATTTTGGTTCAAACAATAGTTTTGTGTGGCTTAGATGGGATTCAGAAGTTATGGAAGGGTGAATTGGGTGCCAAAAGATAGTTGCTTCCGTTTTCTATCAGTTATCGCGACATGCGGAGAATCAGTGGTTAATTTATCGAACTTTCTTCGGCTGTTCTTGTGCTTTTTGTTTTCATGATGTACGTCTCTCTTTCTCTCTCTCTCTCTCTCTCTCTCAAGGAATATTAATTGTCTAAAATTGATGATTCGAATTTTTTTTGTTAGGTACTACCTCCTTATACTTCATATGCACCAATGACTAACAATGTCGAACCGCTTCGAGGCAAGCAACAAAGAAACTGAGACGAAAAGCAGGAAAATGGAGAGTTTGATATTTTCTCAACTCACATATTTGGTAATATTTGTTATCTTGATTGCCTAACCGAAAGAGAGTCATGCAAACCGATCCGCTCAACTTCAACGCTTCAACATCGTCTTTGAAGTAATCAGGCAAGTATTGTTTTACATACAAAAATCAAAAATAAATTTTAAAATCTAGATATTAATCATTGCTGCATCACAATATTATTCATATATATATATCTTGTATGCAGTGCATATGGAAATGTGGGATCTCAATTGGATACAGTTGCCAGAGATTATTAAAGCTTGATCAGAGAATTAGTTGCAATGATGCATCCATGGATTTGTTGGAAAGTGGAGTTCAAAAGGGAAGTTGATACTAATTATTGTCATGATTTTTGGAAGGCTCAAAAAGTTTAATATGCAAGGAGGAAAAGCTTGGAACTCGGCTAGCAGTTGTAATTAATTATTAGTGTAACATTTACAGTTGGCCTGGGCTAGGTCCAAATTGTGTGAGAGTATAGATTAATATGGGCTATTTTGGATTGAGTTCTTAAAACCCAATGCTTGATTTATAGTGGCCCAATATGTCTAATAATAAATTTAATTACAAATTCGTCATTTGAAGATAATCTAATAAATTTTAGGATTAAAAATTACATTATCAGTTGAATTTAATTCAATATAAAGCTTAGCACTTCTTAGGCAAGACCAATTACACAGAAATGTTCAGAAAATAAAAAATTATTTGTTTACATGCTTGTTGTAGTAGTTGAAAAAAAGACTCCACTGTTATTAATATTATGTACATAATAAAGTTTAAAGTTTAAATGGAGCAAGTGGATCTTAAATAAAATGAATTAATGGCAGAAAATTATGAATCAACATCAAATGAAGGTTCTGAACGTTTCTAATTAAGAAATATAAAGTTTTTTTTGGTGAAATATAATAGTTCGGTTCGGTTTAAATTTCAAAACTGGTTAGATCGAATCGATCAAAATTTCTAAATCCGTACCCGTCCGAACCAAACATTTAAAAAAATTACGATATAATTTATTGCTTGATTTGATTTAAAACCGGTTAGACCAAACCAACAAAAAAAATTAAATTCATCTTAAAAAATTAAAAAATATATTTTTATGATTAATCTTTTAATTTCGATTCAATCTAATAAACTAAAATTTAGTTCGGTTAACAAGTTTATTTCAGTCGGTTCAGTTGTATTTTTGAAAACCGAATAAAATTTTAATTTAACATGAACACCCCCCATTTAATATAGGGAAACTAATTTGAGATTCGTGCCAGATTAAAACTAACGACTCAGATTTCATACGACACTGTAGGTAGGGCACTGGTTCTGAATTCTTCTAGTGGACCCTTTGAGAGATCCAAAAGTATCAGAACCAAACCAGAATTCGATCACCTGAGGTAACAGAATATTTCTGTTTGGATCTGAACCGTCTACTCATAATCCCCACCGATCGGACGGTCGTGATCCAAAATGAAATAGTTTGTTACCTCAGAGGTATTTGGATTCGAAGGAAAACTACGATGAAAGAAAGAAGACAAGATAGAATGCGTCATTCTTAAGAGAACGGAGTAGGTCCGATGCCCATCGGACCTACTTTTAGGTTCAACGTCACGCTGACCGTCCAATCTAGTATAAGATTTGTGCGCACGAAAATTGAAACATACACGCACGGGATTTAAAGCATTTCGCACGAATCTAAAATCAAATCGATGGTGATTAAACCCATCGAACCGAGGTAGGTCCGATGGCCATCGGACCTACTCTCTAGACCATTCTTAAAGCTCTTTTGTTCCAAACAGCACACAGCAAAAGGATTCCACTACAATCTATGAAGATAATATCTAGTGAACATAAAAACAACAAATGGCAGAGTGGAGGAGATCCGGTGTATGTAAGGGAACAGCGGATTTAGAAGAGGCTGAGGTGGAAATGAGTTAAGCTTTCAAACGTGGAGATCATATGACAGTAACCTTTTCCTCGTGGCCGGTGCGAATCCATTGGCATCCATTCATCTCCTTTTACAATTGTCTAAAATACCCTTCGCTGTTTTCATTTATTTCAACTTCACTCTTTTGGCCGACATTTTATTAGTATCCAAAGTTAATTACAAATTAATAAATATACCCACGTTAGCCGGGTATTTTTAAAAATATCCAAACTGGTTATTAAATGGTCGGTCTCCAATTTTTTATAAACGGTCATTAAAGTGCCAGTTTAAAATTTTTTGTTGTTGTTATTTTAGATCCGATAAATATTCATCTTTCTCTCTCATTACTCTCACAACTCACTCGAACCCTTTGAGAGATCTAATTTGAGATTCGTGCCAGATTAAAACGAACGATTCAGATTTCATACGACACTGTCAGGTAGGGGCGTAGGGCATGGTTCTGAATTCTTCTAGTGGACCCTTTGAGAGATCCAAAAGTATCAGAACCAAACCAGAATTCGATCACCTGAGGTAACAAATATTCTGTTTGGATCTGAACCGTCTACTCATAATCCACACGACTATAAACCGATCGGACGGTCGTGATCCAAAATGAAATAGTTTGTTACCTCAGAGGATATTTGGATTCGAAGGAAACTACGATGAAAGAAAGAAGACAAGATAGAATGCGTCATTCTTAAAGCTCTTTGTTAAACAGCAAACAGCAAAAGGATTCCAATACAATCTATGAAATAATATCTAGTGAACGTAAAAACAACAAATGGCAGAGTGGAGGAGATCCGGTGTATGTGGAGAACAGCGGATTTAGAGGAGGCTGAGGTGGAAATGAGTTAAGCTTTCAAACGTGGAGATCATATGACAGTAACCTTTTTCCTCGTGGCCGGTGCGAATCCATATTGGCATCCATTCATCTCCTTTTACAATTGTCTAAAATACCCTTCGCTGTTTCATTTATTTCAACTTCACTCTTTTGGCCGACATTTTTATTAGTATCCAAAGTTAATTACAAATTAATAAATATACCCACGTTAGCTGATATTTTTAAAAGGCAAATTATTCTATGGGCATAAGGACTCATTTGTAAAATGAGCATATTTTCAGTTTCAAAGTTCAAACAGTCGATCCGACCGTTCAACATTTTCTTCATATTACAATGTACTTGGAGGTCAAATTTTATATTTTTTGAATTTTTACTATTTATTAAGATGGGTACAAAATTCAATGGTCTAAATTTGACTAGTTTTGTAAAATACTTAATAAATAATAAAACAAATCCAAAAAAATGTAAAATTTGACCTCCAAGTACATTGTAATATGGAGAAAATGTTGAACGGTCGATCGACTGTTTGAACTTTGAAAATGAAATTATGCTCATTTTACAATTAGGTCCTTATGCCCATAGAAGCATCCCTCTTTTTAAAAATATCCAAACCGGTCATTGGTCGGTCTCCAATTTTTTCTCAACCGGCTATTAAAGGGCCGGTTTGAAATTTTTTTTTTTAGACCCGATAAATATCAATCTTTCTTCTCCTTACTCTCACAACTCACTCAAACCCACAGAACAGAAAAAGAGAAAGAAAAGACGATTTCTGAGGCGAAAAGGGCGATATTTGAGGCGATTTTCCTGTAAATTATTATTTTTTCCTTTTTTTATTTATTATTTTTTTTAGAAATGTTAAGAATTAATATAAATTGTCTAATCCATAACTTTCATTTCAAACTCTAGATCTTACCATGGCACCCAAATTCGAACTTTGAAAATGAGGAAATGAAACTGCACACAATGCTCGTATATCCCTCGCTAACAATTTTTGGACGGGTGAAGCCCGCTTGAGGAGACGTTTATCTCGTTTAGGGTTTCCACCCACCGAGGTTAAAAAATATGCTACCACGGATGATCCGACTATTAGAAGCGTTCTTTACGAGAACTTCGGCGATATCGACCCTCCACCTGATTGGGAAGTCTGCCCCGCATGTCGTGTCAAGGGGGATATTGCGGAGATGTTCTTTTGTCATCTCTGTGGCGTAAGAGTTCACCCCAAATGTATCGACAAGAATGCTGATCTGGTAAACGATTATCGTTTCCAAACGTGGGAGTGTGTTGCGTGCTGCTGCAGGCCTTCGAAGACGACGGGAGAAAGTTCCACTACTCCTAAGCCATAGTGTTTGCTATATGAGAATATGTGGTGTGTATTTTATGTTATTCTAGTATTTTCTGTTTAGATTTTATGTTGTAGTATGCATGTTGTTATTTTTGTTTTGTTGTTTATCTATTCGAACTCTCCCAATTTATTTTAGTATAATTTAGCATAATTAGCATAATTTATTTTATTTTAGTATAATTTAGCATAATTTAGTTTATTTTAGTATAATTTAGTGACAAAAAAATCTAAAAAAATCTAAAATACTACCATAAAAACACCATAAAGTAGCACATAAAAAAGAACTAAAAAATAAGATAATCCAAACATAGTATACCAAATATAAATACAACAAAAACAATCTAACTAAAACTACCATAAAAAAAAATGCAGCGACGATATGCTATCCAGAGGGGGACCATCGCGCTGCCGGATGTCCCCTGTTAATTCTGTCAGGTAGTCCCGACCATGCTCTCGGTCAAACTCTCTAATCAAGTGTAACGTGTTGATTGTTCCATAATCTACTTGTCTATTTGACTAGATTTGCACCCCTACTTGTCTATTTGACTAAATTTTCGGATACGGATTCAGATACGGTTGGATATTATCCGATTCGTTTGCACCCCTACTTGATGGAAACGTAGCTTTATTCATTATTTACCAACTAAAAATAATGGACAAATGTAATAAGTAACAACGAGGTCAACAGACCCTATTTTTTAATAGAGGACAGGAACATAAGGGAAAGGAAGGAAACTCGGATCGAGTTCACCTCCTCTACAATTCGACTCAGATCATTTCATTCCATTTTCCTTTCCATCATTTCGACTCAGTCACTCCATCATTTCATTCCCTTTCTCTTCATTTCATTTAGACTCAGATCCAGAAGGGGATATGCAGAGAAAGGGAAGATACAGAAGGTGAAATGGCACGTGACCGCATATGCCCGTTGTCATTCCCTTGCTCCATAATCGTCAAATTTGGAGGTGAACTTGCACAAAATCAAAAAAAAAAAATCAGCCACTATTTCACTTTAAAATCAGAGTGTAGAGGAGGTGAAATGGCTGACGTCTCCTTCCTTTTCTTTTCCATTAATATCATTTCACCTCCAAATTGTAAAACACAGTCTTAGGGCCTGTTCGGCTACCAAACGAGAATGGGAATGGGCTTGGGTTCGAATCCAATATGAATGGCCGAAACACTGTGCGCGTGGAAAAAAAAATCCACTCTGAATGAATTTTATTTTCCCCACGGAAACAGTGACAGCCGAACAGAACCTTAATGAACCACTCCTGTAGCAACTCTAAGTAAAGAGCATAGCGAGCAAAACTTGATTTGTTTCTTACCTAATTGACATAGTTAAAAAAATCGTTAATTAAAATTTAAAACTATTTGGTAAATTAAATTGTCCGCATGTCACTTTATTAACAAGAAAATATAATAAAAACATAATCATTTATTGAAAAATTAAAAATTAACGACTACTATGAACTATGAAAACAAAAGGTCTACTAGAGTGGCATTTCCGTAGATAAACGCAACTCCCAGTGGCAAATTATTAGCAACATATCGTTTTCTCTGAGCCGAGATCTCTTTCTTCGTTCCTTTTCTCACTTTTCGATTGATCTCATTAAACAAATGAAGAAGAAAGAAAAGAACGACACACCGAGAAACTACTAGCGATTCATCAATTCAATTCAATTCAATTCAATCCATTGCTTAATTAGTTAGCGATGAAGAAGTGTCAGTCCGACAACAATTACGATGCGTTCTTCGACACGGCGCCAACCACCACCACCACCGGAGGCCGTTCTTCGTCGACGGTGGCGCTAGATGAGATGCTTATCGCACCATCGACACCAGTGACTGGAGGAAGCCTGGATCGTTTGACGATATGTGGGGAACTGATTTCGGGGTGAGTTTCTTTGGTAAATATATTGACAGACTAGTTTTTGCTTCATGCAACGCATCAGTTCTATGCAACAGTTAAATTTTGACTATATTGTCAGTGCGCTGCATGAAGTAAATACTGCTCTGTCAATATTTACCAGGTGCAATTTCTGATTTTTAAAAAGTTATTTTGGTTCATGTTTCGGTGCGAAACCTTTTTTTTTTTTAATTTGTCGTTATTCATTTTTTTTTTAAACTGAAATCTCTGTCGCAATGGGTTGACGAACTGTGCAGTATTATTGCACTGTGGGTCCCAAAGTTGTAGACTATCACGCGCGGTTTTACAGTTCGCTGCACCAACGATGTCACAGACAATCTAAAAATGTTGTACTGGGAGATGGGAAAGAATGGGTAAAGATTTTAACAGAGCTTTGACTTCGTGCAGCCTATGGACTATAGAATCAAATCAACGCATATGGTTTGCGTGCGCTGCATGAAGGCAAAATTGCTCTGTTAAAATCTTCTTAGAATCATGCGAGTGCATATAAATTGAAGCCATGTGCTGGTTGAATTAATGTGTTGTCTCTTGTGTAATTGGTTGTAGGATATCTTGAATGGAAGCGGAGCCGGGGAAATTTGGTCATCAAACCCGAACCCGATACGTCATCCTACCATTTCAACAACCATGGAATCACAGTCATCCATTTGTGGTAGTTTACATATATTATATATTATAGAGTATGGCTAAATTCCTGCCGGCAGCATTCTGGCCAGCTGCTGCGGGGGCAATTCGGTCATTCCGGTGTTCAAACAACAAATCTGAACCGTTCAACGTGTTCTAAATATTAAAATCTACTTGGAGACCAAATTTTACATTTTTTGGAATTTTTTTACTATTTATTAAGCCACTTTGAAAATTCCAGATCACACGGTCCAGAATTTTGGTGCACTGTTCACCCGGATCAGCCAATTTCAAGTGGCCTAATAAATAGCTAAAAAAATTCCAAAAAATGTAAAATTTGGTCTCAAGTAGATTTTAATATTTAGAACATATCTGTAAAAAAATTTGTTGTTTGAACACCGGAAATGACCGAATTGCCCCCGGCAGCAGCTGGCCAGAATGCTGCCGGCAGCAATTAGCCATACTCATATTATATATATAGCTTTATAATAATATATACTTGCAAACTAAATTTCAACAACCATGAATATGTATTTGCAAACTAAATTTTATATTTTTTCGAATTATTTACTATTTTTTTAGATAGGTAGAAAATCAGTGTTTTCTGAAAATTTGGACCATCAAAATTCTACCTATCTAAAAAAATAGTAAATAAATTCGAAAAAATATAAAATTTAGTTGCAAATACATATTCATGGTTGTTGAAATTTAGTTTGCAAGTATATATTATAAAGCTATATTATAATATGAGTATGGCTAAATTGCTGCCTAGGGCAGCATTCTGGCCAGCTGCTGCCAGGGGGCATTCGGTCATTTCCGGTGTTCAAACACAATTTTTTTATACAGATATGTTCTAAATATTAAAATCTACTTGTGAGACCAAATTTTACATTTTTTGGAATTTTTTTACTATTTATTAGGCCACTTTGAAATTGGCTGATCCGGGTGAACAGTGCACCAAAAGTCGGGACCGTGTGATCTGGAATTTTCAAAGTGGCTTAATAAATAGTAAAAAAATTTCCAAAAAATGTAAAATGTGGGTCTCCAAGTAGATTTTAATATTTAGAACACGTTGAACGGTTCAGATTTGTTGTTTGAACACCGGAATGACCGAATTGCCCCCGGCAGCAGCTGGCCAGAATGACTGCCGGCAGGAATTAGCCATACTCTATATAATATAAATATATGTAAACCATACCACAAATGGATGACTGTGATTCCATGGTTGTTGAAATGGTAGGATGACGTATCGGGTTCGGGTTTGATGACCCAAATTTCCCCGGCTCACGCTTCCATTCAAGATATCCTCAAACCAATTACACAAGAGACAACACATTAATTCAACCAGCACATGGCTTCAATTTATATGCACTCGCATGATTCTAAGAAGATTTTAACAGAGCAATTTTGCCTTCATGCAGCGCACGCAAACCATATGCGTTGATTTGATTCTATAGTCCATAGGCTGCACGAAGTCAAAACTGCTCTGTTAAAATCTTTACGCCATTCTTTCCCCATCTCCCAGTACACATTTTTAGATTGTCTGTGACATCGTTGGTGCAGCGAACTGTAAAAACCGCGCGTGATAGTCTACAACTTTGGGACCCACAGTGCAATAATACTGCACAGTTCGTCAACCCATTGCGACAGAGATTTCAGTTTAAAAAAAAAAATGAATAACGACAAATTAAAAAAAAAAAAAAGGTTTCGCACCGAAACATGAACCAAAAATAACTTTTTAAAAATCAGAAATTGCACCTGGTAAATATATTGACAGAGCAGTATTTACTTCATGCAGCGCACTGACAATATAGTCCAAAATTTAACTGTTGCATAGAACTGATGCGTTGCATGAAGCAAAAACTAGTCTGTCAATATATTTACCAAAGAAACTCACCCCGAAATCAGTTCCCACATATCGTCAAACGATCCAGGCTTCCTCTCAGTCACTGTGTCGATGGTGCGATAAGCATCTCATCTAGCGCCACCGTCGACGAAGAACGGCCTCCGGTGGTGGTGGTGGTTGGCGCCGTGTCGAAGAACGCATCGTAATTGTTGTCGGACTGACACTTCTTCATCGCTAACTAATTAAGCAATGGATTGAATTGAATTGGATTTGAATTGATGAATCGCTAGTAGTTTCTCGGTGTGTCGTTCTTTTTCTTCTTCTTCATTTGTTTAATGAGATCAATCGAAAAGTGAGAAAAGGAACGAAGAAAGAGATCTCGGCTCAGAGAAAACGATATGTTGCTAATAATTTGCCACTGGGAGTTGCGTTTATCTACGGAAATGCCACTCTAGTAGACCTTTTGTTTTGATAGTTCATAGTAGTCGTTAATTTTTAATATTTCAATAAATGATTATGTTTTTATTATATTTTCTTGTTAATAAAGTGACATGCGGACAATTTAATTTACCAAATAGTTTTAAATTTTAATTAACGATTTTTTTTACTATGTCAATTAGGTAAGAAACAAATCAAGTTTTGCTCGCTATGCTCTTTACTTAGAGTTGCTACAGGAGTGGTTCATTAAGGTTCTGTTCGGCTGTCACTGTTTCCGTGGGGAAAATAAATTCATTCAGAGTGGATTTTTTTTCCACGCGCACAGTGTTTCGGCCATTCATATTGGATTCGAACCCAAGCCCATTCCCATTCTCGTTTGGTAGCCGAACAGGCCCTAAGACTGTGTTTTACAATTTGGAGCTGAAATAATATTAATGGAAAGGAAAAGGAAGGAGACGCCAGCCATTTCACCTCCTCTACACTCTAATTTGAAAGTGAAATAGTGGCTAATTTTTTTTTAGATTTTGTGCAAGTTCACCTCCAAATTTGACAATTATGGAGCAAGGGAATGACAACGGGCATATGCGGTCACGCACCATTTCACCTTCCGTCTCTTCCCCTTCCTCTGCGTACCCCTTCTGGATCTAAGTCTAAATGAAATGAAGGAAAAGGGAATGAAATGATGGAGTGACTGAGTCGAAATAATGGAAAGGGAGAAAGGGAATGAAATGATCTGAGTCGAATTGTAGAGGAGGTGAACTCGATCCGAGTTTCCTTCCTTTCCCTTCTGTTCCTGTCCTCTATTAAAAAATAGGGTCTGTTGACCTTGTTGTTACTTATTACATTTGTCCATTATTTTTAGTTAGTAAATAATGAATAAAGCTATGTTTCCATCAAGTAGGGGTGCAAACGGATCAGAAAATATCCGACTGTATCCGGATCCTTATCCGAAAATTTAATCAATCAGACAAGTAGGCGTGCAAATCTAGTCAAATAGACAAGTAGATTATGGAACAATCAACACGTTACACTTGATTAGAGAGTTTGACCGAGAGCATGGTCGGGACTACCTGACAGAATTAACAGGGGACATCCGACAGCTGGATGGTCCCCCTCTGGATAGCATATCGTCGCTGTATTTTTTTTTATGGTAGTTTTAGTCAGATTATTTTGTTGTATTTATATTTGGTACACTATGTTTAGTGTTTTATGTTTGAATTATTTTATGTTTTAGTTCTTTTCTATGTGCTACTTTATGGTGTTTTTATGGTAGTATTTAGATTTTTTTTAGATTTTTTTGTCACTAAATTATACTAAAATAAACTAAATTATGCTAAATTATACTAAAATAAAATAAATTATGCTAATTATACTAAATTATAGTAAAATAAATTGGGAGAGTTTAAATAGATAAACAACAAAACAAAAATAACAACATGCATACTACAACATAAAATCTAAACAGAAAATACTAGAATAACATAAAATACACACCACATATTCTCATATAGCAAACACTATGGCTTAGGAGTAGTGGAATTTTCTCCCGTCGTCTTTGAAGGCCTGCAACAACACGCAACACACTCCCACGTTTGGAAACGATAATCGTTTACCAGATCAACATTCTTGTCGATACATTTGGGGTGAACTCTTACGCCACAGAGATGACAAAAGAACATCTCCGCAATATCCCCCTTGACACGACATGTGAGGCTGACTTCCCAATCAGGTGGAGGGTCGATATCGCCGAAGTTCTCATAAAGAACGCTTATAATAATCGGATCATTCGCAGTAGCATATTCTTCAACCTCGTTGGGTGGAAACCCTAAACGAAATAAACGTCTCCTCAAGCGGGCTTCACCCGTCCAAAAATTGTTAGCGAGGGATATGCGAGCATTGCGTGCGGTTTCACTTCCTCATTTTTGAAGTTCGAATTTGGGTGTCATGGTAAGATCTAGGGTTTGAAATGAAAGTTATGGATTAGACAATTTATATTAATTCTAAACAATTTCTAAAAAAATAATAAATTTACAGGAAAATCGCCTCAAATATCGCCCTTTTCATCTCAGAAATCGCCTTCTCTTTCTCTTTTTCTGTTTTGTGAGTTTGAGTGAGTTGTGAGAGTATGGAGAGAGAAAGATTGATATTTATCGAGTCTAAAATATCAAAAAAGAAAATTTCAAACCGGCCCTTTAATAGCCGGTTGAGAAAAAATTGGAGACCGACCAATGACCGGTTTGGATATTTTTAAAAAGAGGGATGCTTCTATGGGCATAAGGACCTAATTGTAAAATGAGCATAATTTCATTTTCAAAGTTCAAACAGTCGATCGACCGTTCAACATTTTCTCCATATTACAATGTACTTGGAGGTCAAATTTTACATTTTTTTGGATTTGTTTTATTATTTATTAAGTATTTTACAAAACTAGTCAAATTTAGACCATTGAATTTTGTACCCATCTTAATAAATAGTAAAAATTTCAAAAAAAATATAAAATTTGACCTCCAAGTACATTGTAATATGAAGAAAATGTTGAACGGTCGGATCGACTGTTTGAACTTTGAAACTGAAAATATGCTCATTTTACAAATGAGTCCTTATGCCCATAGAATAATTTGCCTTTTAAAAATATCAGCTAACGTGAGTATATTTATTAATTTGTAATTAACTTTGGATACTAATAAAAATGTCGGCCAAAAGAGTGAAGTTGAAATAAATGAAAACAGCGAAGGGTATTTTAGACAATTGTAAAAGGAGATGAATGGATGCCAATATGGATTCGCACCGGCCACGAGGAAAAAGGTTACTGTCATATGATCTCCACGTTTGAAAGCTTAACTCATTTCCACCTCAGCCTCCTCTAAATCCGCTGTTCTCTCACATACCCGGATCTCCTCCACTCTGCCATTTGTTGTTTTTATGTTCACTTGATATTATTTTCATAGATTGTATTGGAATCCTTTTGCTGTTTGCTGTTTGGAACAAAAGAGCTTTAAGAATGACGCATTCTATCTTGTCTTCTTTCTTTCATCGTAGTCTCCTTCGAATCCAAATATCCTCTGAGGTAACAAACTATTTCATTTTGGATCACGACCGTCCGATCGGTCTATAGTCGTGTGGATTATGAGTAGACGGTTCAGATCCAAACAGAAATATTCTGTTACCTCAGGTGATCGAATTCTGGTTTGGTTCTGATACTTTTGGATCTCTCAAAGGGTCCACTAGAAGAATTCAGAACCAGTGCCCTACGCCCCTACCTGACAGTGTCGTATGAAATCTGAATCGTTCGTTTTAATCTGGCACGAATCTCAAATTAGATCTCTCAAAGGGTTCGAGTGAGTTGTGAGAGTAATGAGAGAGAAAGATGAATATTTATCGGATCTAAAATAACAACAACAAAAAATTTTAAACTGGCACTTTAATGACCGGTTTATAAAAAATTGGAGACCGACCATTTAATAGCCGGTTTGGATATTTTAAAAAATACGCAGCTATGCTAACGTGGGTATATTTGTTAATTTGTAATTAACTTTGGATACTAATAAAAATGTCGGCCAAAAGAGTGAAGTTGAAATAAATGAAAACAGCGAAGGGTATTTTAGACAATTGTAAAAGGAGATGAATGGATGCCAATATGGATTCGCACCGGCCACGAGGAAAAAGGTTACTGTCATATGATCTCCACGTTTGAAAGCTTAACTCACTTCCACCTCAGCCTCTTCTAAATCCGCTGTTCCCTTACATACACCGGATCTCCTCCACTCTGCCATTTGTTGTTTTTACGTTCACTAGATATTATCTTCATAGATTGTATTGGAATCCTTTTGCTGTTTGCTGTTTGGAACAAAAGAGCTTTAAGAATGACGCATTCTATCTTGTCTTCTTTCTTTCATCGTAGTTTCCTTCGAATCCATATATCCTCTGAGGTAACAAACTATTTCATTTTGGATCACGACCGTCCGATCGGTCTATAGTCGTGTGGATTATGAGTAGACGGTTCAGATCCAAACAGAAATATTCTGTTACCTCAGGTGATCGAATTCTGGTTTGGTTCTGATACTTTTGGATCTCTCAAAGGGTCCACTAGAAGAATTCAGAACCAGTGCCCTACCTGACAGTGTCGTATGAAATCTGAGTCGTTCGTTTTAATCTGGCACGAATCTCAAATTAGTTTCCCTATATTTAAATGGGGGGTGTTCATGTTAAAATCAAAATAATATATGCAAATTAAAATTTTATTCGGTTTTCAAAAATACAACTGAACCGACTGAAATAAACTTGTTAACCGAACTAAATTTTAGTTTATTAGATTGAATCGAAATTAAAAGATTAATCATAAAAATATATTTTTTTAATTTTTTAAGATGAATTTAATTTTTTTTGTTGGTTTGGTCTAACCGGTTTTAAATCAAATCAAGCAATATAAATTATATCGTAATTTTTTTAAATGTTTGGTTCGGACGGGTACGGATTTAGAAATTTTGATCGATTCGATCTAACCAGTTTTGAAATTTCTAAACCGAACCGAACTATTATATTTCACCAAAAAAAATACTTTATATTTCTTAATTAGAAACGTTCAGAACCTACATTTGATGTTGATTCATAATTTTCTGCCATTAATTCATTTTATTTAAGATCCACTTGCTCCATTTGAACTTTAAACTTTATTATTTACATAATATTTTAACATTGGAGTCGTTTTTTTCAACTACTACAACAAGCATGTAAATAAATAATTTTTTATTTTCTGAACATTTCTGTGTAATTGGTCTTGCCTAAGAAGTGCTAAGCTTTTGGTTCTTGTATTATTCTACTGTATAAATTGCTTTTTCTATTTTATTAATAATTGATTAATAGGAGCAACAAAAATGACAAACAAAATATATTGAATTATCTTCAAATGATGAATTTGTAATTAAATTTATTATTAGACATATTGGGCCCCTATAAATCAAGCATTGGGTTTTAAGAACCCGATCCAAAATAGCCCATATTTAACCTAGAGCAGGCCCAACCTAGCCCAGGCCCAACTGTAAATGTTACACTAATAATTAATTACAACTGCTAGTTGAGTTTCCAAGCTTTTCCTCCTTGCATATTAAACTTTTTGAGCCTTCCAAAAATCATGACAATAATTAGTACCAACTTCCCTTTTGAACTCCACTTTCCAACAAATCCATAGGATGCATCATTGCAACTAATTCTCTGATCAAGCTTTAATAATCTCTGGCAACTGTATCCAATTGAGAATCCCACATTTCCATATGCACTGCATACAAGTATATATATATGAAGAATATTGAAAAATATTGTAAATGTATGTTTGGTTTAATTGTGATGCAGCAAATTAATGATTAATATCTAGATTTTAAAATTTATTTTTGATTTTTGTATGTAAAACAAATACTTGCCTGATTACTTCAAAGACGATGTTGAAGACGTTGAAGTTGAGCGGATCGGTTTGCATGAACTCTCTTTCGGTTAGGCAAATCAAGATAACAAATATTACCAAATATGTGAGTTGAGAAAATATCAAATTCTCCATTTTCCTGCTTTTCGTCTCAATTTCTTTGTTGCTTGCTCCGGAAGCGGTTTCGACATTGTTAGGCATTGGTGCATATGAAGTATAAGGAGGTAAGTACCTAACAAAAAAATGTCGAATCATCAATTTTAGAACAATTAATATTCCTTGAGAGAGAGAGAGAGAGAGAGAGAGAGAGACGTACATCATGAAAACAAAAAGCAGAAGAACAGCCGAAGAAAGTTTCGATAAATTAACCACTGATTCTCCGGCATGTCGCGAATTAACTGATAGAAAAATGGAAGCAACTATCTTTTGGCACCAATTCAACCCTTTCATAACTTCTGAATCCCACTCTAAGCCACACAAAACTATTGTTTGAACCAAAATAAAACCCGAAACTGTCATACTTAGGTAGATACACGCCTTTGATGAAAACAGATGCTTGTACCTAACTTTGTCAGGGTGTCGAAGTATATATCCGTATAATTCTTCTTTTCTCGTGAATTTCTTCAAGATCCAAATTGAAATTCTTAACAAAGGAGGGTACAATGTGTTACCGGCTAAAATTTGAGGAATAATAATTATCAAAAGGAACACATTTTTCTGAAACAGCATCATGTTTTCATTTGCTGGTGTGAAGCCACAGTTTCCAAATGAAGAAACTGTCGTAAAAACCGAAAAGGTGACAAGGTTGATCCCCTTGGCAATTAACAAATGTCCTGCTTCTTTAACAACTATTAAATAAAGAAGTATTGATACTGATCCAGTAATAATTACCACTGTTAGATAACACAAAACAACATAAACAAGGCAAGACATACAGTTGATTGCCTTTTGGTTATCTGATATATCTTTCGAAACTACGGATTCAACATCTGACCCGTTAGGATTAAATCTCCCCTTGATTGAATCCTCTCTACTTAGTTTTATCTTCATAAACTGAAGACCTAGCATGGAGGTAAAAACCTCGCAACCGATAAGCATTAAGAGGGTCAAGACCCACAACTGCGCATCCGTGAAATTCTCCATTTCTACAGTGGACATGCTAGAGACGGTTATTGCCGAAACAGACATAAAATATAAATCCAAGTATTTTGGTTCCTTTGTTAGGTTTACGGGTTCCAGTTTCTTCAGGACAAAAAGACCAACAAAGGAGAGAGATGTGAAATATATTACTTGTGTACAAAAAGGGTTGCTTTGTAGAAAGCAAAACAAGCACTTCATGTAGCTTACGACGAAATTTGTACAAGAACATAACCTCGGAAACATAAATGATTTCAGAATTTGAAATTTCTTTGTCATTTTTGGAAGGTAATGATTCTTTTCAAGATCAAAATATATAAAGAGCTACTTTACATATATATATACAGACACATGTAGATTGATCACAGAGAGATAGCACTCAATCACTGTCATTGTTTCCTGGCTATTGGGAAAAAGAAAATAAAAAAAAAGATTATTCAAAATCTAGGTGGGAATATTTTGATTTACAGGAGAGAAGAACAAATTCTTTCCCAAATATGGGAATGTAATACCTTCTTCCACTTACTATATATGGTCCTGAAGAATCAGGACATTCTTTGTTTCTTTTTAAGAATTTTTTCTGGCAAAACAGGCCTCTACGTGGCATTTTAGCGATATCATATTACCAGTAATGTTTTTCTGGAAACCTTTTTGATAGATATATTAGCTCACTTGATAAAACAAAAGTATGCAAATTGCAATTCCTACCTTTAAGCATGCAATACCTATATAAAATGTTATTAGACTCCAAAATACATTATATATTTAATTTTTTAAAACACTCAGAAACCAGTTACTCTGTTTACATTTCATGGTAAGTATGAAAACTATTTTTTGCTAAGTTATAATATTCGCAAGCTAGGTTATAAGGATTCAAATCAGCTGAAATTCAAAATACATGAACAGTGTTCCTGAAATTCCGAATCCAGCCATTCAACTTTTTCTGTGCACGCATCTCGAAACAGCTAGTTTTTCTGTGCACGTATCTCGAAACAGTTCAACGGCTGGATTCTGGATTTCAGGAATTCCAGAAACAGTTATAACTATCCGCAAGCTAGTAGTAAATGGTATTTTTGCTATTTTTGCATACTGTAACTGTAACTGTGTTTCTTGAATGAGCAACAAGTAGTACCAGAATGCAAAAATATCCTAGTGTCAATATAACACATTTGAATAAATATATATATATATGTATGAACTCGGAACAAAGTAGAAATAATCATGCTGACACATATATACATACTATTTCAAATATAATAGAAGTTTTAAGCAAAACTAAATACCCATACAATTATGATTTCATTCAAATTTAACTTCCTTAAAATAAAAAAATCTACATTAATTCATTGTATATATACAAAAAACTGTTTGCAAAAATATGCAACATGCATTTCATAACCCATTTTGCATAATGAGAAATAACTAAGAGCTACATGTAGAGATCACGAAAAGAAATCACCGGTAAGAGGTCGGAGAGAGATCATAAAAAAAGAAAGAAAGAAAGAAAAGCAGAGCAAAATAGTAATGAGAACCGACGAAGAGAGATTGAGAAGAGATCATCAGAGAAGGAACAAACAAGATCACGAAAGAGAGATCGCTTGACGACATCGATCGTCAAGAAAAAGAGAAAAATATTTTGAGAGAATTCAGATTGAGAGGAACTAGAGTGAGAGAGAGAGAGATCAATAATTCTATTTTCTTCCATTTTTTCTTCTTTATTACCTTACAATTAGGAGTGAAGCCCGGAAGGACGGGTTTATAATTTTATAATTATTTGAACAACAAACATATTTTTGTAATTTTTTATGACAAAAATATATAGTGACATAAATATATATTTTTAATTTTTTTTTAGTCAAGAGTGGCAAGTCAATTCTGTTTTTTTTTTTCTCTTACCTTACATAATTTCATACCTTGCTTTTGGTTTGCATACCAACTTGCGAGCAAATCAAACTAGAATTGCATGATAGTAGACTTTATATTGGTAATTAATTAGTATCTGATCAATCCAGGCAGAAATTTAAAGAAAAATAAAAATTCCAGATCCTCTGAAATAGGTTTTGGACTGATTACTCTGTATGGTGAGTAAATATAACATATAAAGGTAGGGGTGAAAACGGATCGGATAGTGGTAAAATCATATCCGTATCAGTTTTTCTGTTCAGATACGGATACGGATCAGATATTAGACGGATACATACGGATACTGATCGGATATTGGATATATCCATAAATGTATCCATAAATATTTTCATAATATTTAATAAACTATAAGATATATTTCTACTATTCGGATATGGATAATTAAAATTGAAAACTATATCAGTACAACTATTCGCAAGAATATTCAGATATCGGATATCCGTATCTAATTTTTAAATACGGATCTGGATTCGGTCAAATACTATCCGATCCATTTTCACCCCTATATAAAGGTGCTATGTTACCTTTATATATATATATATATATATATCTGTTGAAGAGATTTGGACCAATGTATAGAATTAATGCATGCGTGGTTAATTTGGACTGAATTTAAAAGAACATTTTGCTTTTCAAGACCTTAAATATGAGGTATTTATGCTTAATCTAAAAAGACAACTTATATGCTTTAATTATGCTTTATCTTCTCATAGTGGAAGTACTTTAATTAAAGTTTGATAAGAGTATATAAATATTAATGCTATAAGCTAGGATTAGCCTTTACTTGAACTCGGTGGTTGGACGGTTTGTCTCATTTTGGAATTAGATAGCCTTAAATAAATCAAAACATAAAGATAAATAATATTATTTTACCAATTGATTCGAAATAATCTTCCACCAAATATATATTATAGGAAGAAGTAAAATATGCCTGAAAAGAAAACAAATTATATCATATCTAGCTCTTTCTTTTTAAACAGATTTTGATTCTGCTCTTCTCCTAGAATTTCCTATATTCTTCTCTCTCTGCTAGAATTTAATATAAAGTCAAGCAATTAAAAAATAATGAAAACTGACCACATTAAATTTAACTTATAAAATCTCCTGATCGCATGACTTTATACTAAATTAATTCGAAAATTTGTATATTTGTATATTGGTGTCAACAATTTAGATTCAATGTTTGAAGCCAATCCAGTATGTTTTTGAGTTAAGCTCATTATTAAGTCTCTTGATGAGCTTAACAACACCCTTGTTATCATTATCATCATCATCATCATCATCATCATCATCATAATAATAATAATAATAATAATAATAAGAAGAAGAAGAAGAAAAGAAGAAATCACTTCTACGTAAAATTAGTTCACCAAACACCCTTAAATTAACCTAAGTTTCAAACCACTAACAAACAGCACTAGCACTCTAATAATTGATTAATTAGCCTGTATATAATCCCCAACATGATCAAGCCACTATTTATGACACATGCATGTCATGCATGTTTTCATGCTAGTTTCCATGCCTTGCCACCATCAAAGCTAAATTTCTTGAGCCTGCCAAAAAACATGACTGCCATCAACACAACCTTCCCTTCGCCACTCCATCTCCCGGAAAAACCCGTCCACGCATCCTTGCACATGCCGGCGTTATTCAGCCTTCGTTTGCAGCTGTATCCCGTTGAATATCCCACATTGCCATAAGCACTGCATTGAAGGGAGTTTATAATCAACTGCATGCTTGGTGAAATTGCAAGAACATATAGAGCCATATATGCATTTCATGCTCTCTAATTTGGACAGAAATTTTTATAGGATGAATCCAATTAGATTTTGCCAAGAAAGTATTATTTTTTTTTATAACCTTGACAGTGGCTGCCAAGGTTTTTTATTAAGATAAACACCGTTTACAGGCCAGGAAAGTATTTTCAAGTGCTACAAACACTTTAAATATCAAGTTTTACATTTGAAAATTTATAATTATTAAAATTTGAACTTTTCAAGGTCATTTTGGTATATAAGTTGTGTTTTTGTAGCTAGATATTTAAATTCTTCTTTGGTACTTATAACACACACTCAAGATTAAACAAAGTGCATTCTATTTTGGTGTCTGACATGGTATCCACTACACAAGTGAAGTAACACTACTTGACCTTGTTGCACAAAAAAAAAATGTGAGGAACATACCTATAGTAGTCAAACTTAGTGCTTTGTAAGTGCCAGTGTCAGACTTAGTGCTTTGTAAGTTTTTTTTTTTTTTTTTAAATCTTGACAGTGGCTGTCAAGTTAGTGCTTTGTAAGTTGAATAACTAGCTGATGAACAATTATTAGTCATGAGAAAATTCAGAATGAATAAGAATTGTCAGACTTAGTGCTAGTTCCACTCAAGTTCAGGATTGAAACAAATTAATTTTTTTTTAAGCATAACATTGAAAAAAGTTAATATTTATCATTTTTCTCAGAATTCTAAACCGAACCAAGTTGGGTCAATGTTATTTTGAATAAAGACTGATCGTGATTGACTTAAAGTTTATGGTTATTTTATAATTGAAATCAGAATTCAGATTTTATTGAAAATTTGAAATATTCTTTTCCTTTTGCATAACTAGCAAAAGAATGAAATCACTAGCAACCAAGCTTTTTTACACCAAATCTATCACCCCCGAGCACCTAAATAGATTCAAGTGAAAATGTCTTATATAAAAATAACTCTATTGTGTCAAAATCTTTTGGTCTTTTGATATAGATATCATACTAAAAGTTCCTTTTTAAAATTTATGATTTCATTTGGTGTCACACACTAGCCTTATCTCTTCCATATTCAAATGGTTAGCATGAAATTCTTCCTTAGTTGTATGAAATGAGTAAAAATATGGAAGTTACCTTAATAAAAAAGAATACAAAGTCTCCAGGTTAATTAAGTAATATGACTATATATGTTCAGTGACAACCGCAACGCAAAGTCTCCGGCGTGCTCTTGCAATATATATATTGTATGTTATACGTACTAAAATTTAAAATTTCAAGGAGAAGATCGAGATGCATGCGTACCTTATTACTTCAATGACAATATTCAATACATTGAAGTTTAGAGGATCTTCCTGCAGATGCCTTCTCTCAGTGATGCAAACAAGGATCACAAAAATTGCCAAGTAAGAGAGTTGCGAGAGGAGAGCATTTTGCCACCTCCAAACACTTCTCTTCTTCTTATTTTCTAAAGGAGGACTGTTTGCAATTTTACGCGACTCTTCCGCAGGTAGAAAGCACGTGTAAGGAGGTAGATACCTAAACACAAATTTAACATGATATCTTAGAAAAAATGTCAAATATACCAGAAACAAATCTCGATCACTATGAGAGAAAAATGGTTTACATGTGTATTGTATGAAGTAATTGCTCGATGTCTCATAACAGGTTTTCATATATAATAAACTGAGGTGGTGCAAAAAGTACTAATGTGTGTTATAATAATATATAAGAATGGTCACTTACATCATAACCACATAAAGCACCAACACTGCTGGTGAGACTACTGATAGGTCGACCACAGATTCGCCCGCATGCCGCGAATTAACCGACATAAATAACCCGGCCACAAGCTTCTGGTAAGACCCCAATCCCTCTAAACCCTCAGACCACCATTCCATTGAGCAGAATAGAACCAACTGGATCAACATGAAACCCACCACACAGACTGCCACAGAGAGTGCACGGGAAGCAGGTAACAAATGATCGTAACCAATGTTTTCATTGCTTCTTAACATGTATTCAAATTCTTGCCTCTTAGTCACTTTCATAAAGACCCACATTACAAATCTTAGAGTTGAGGCAAACATAGTGTTCCCTAGAAGCACTTGACCAGCAACTATGAGCAAAAGCCCAGAGCAAGCCTTGAAAACTATCATATTTTCATTTGTTGGTATAAAACCGCAATTCGCAAAAGATGAAACCACAGTGAAGAAGGAAAAAGTATGCGGATTGATCGCTTTTTCCTCAAGTATGGCCTTTGCACTTGGAAAAAGGTTTAGGTACATTAAAATCGATACGTAACCACTAAAGTGCACTAATATGAGATAGCCTAAAACTAAGAAGCTCAAGTACCTTACTGAGTTCTGTTTGACATGATTTGGGGACATTGGATTTTGTGGAATGTTGAACAATTTGACATCCACTGTTCCTATTTCAATTTGATTTTGGAGATCGGATGTTGGGTCATGACAAGTGGTGAGTTCTTGGCTTTGTGGTTTTTGAGCTAATATTATTTCTAGTTCTTTCTTGATCCTGATATTTTGGAACTGTAAACCAAGCATGGAGGTGAAAACCTCACCTCCAAGAAGCATTAAAAGGGTTATGACTATGAGTTGGGAGTTTGAAAATGATTCAAGTGGAACTGAATCCATGCTTGACACGGTTGTGGCGGAGACCGATGTGAAAAATAGGTCGAAATTGCTCGAGCGATTTGCGAAATCTCTCATGGGAAGTAGTTTCAGTAATAAAAAACCTAGTCCAGAGAAAAAGATGAAGTAAAAGAGTTGGATCCAAAAAGCATGGACATGGAATAACAGGGAATGGTACATTGATCGTGTGAGATCGAGAAGATTTCGTGAATGATTCGCGTTTTGCATCGAGAAATTCTTGTAATAGGAAGCTTTTATCTTAAAAGATGGCATTGCATGGAGGTATATATGAATTGATGCTGAGGGGGCCAAGATATGTGTATATATATAGTCAAGAGAGAAGAAAGCTCCCTCATAATGGCTATACTGGCTATATATATTTTTAAAGTTTTAATATGAAATGGAACTAGCAACATTAACAGGAGATGATTTGATTAATTAATTATATTATGGCATGCTTATCTAGTTTCACTAAATTAATATGTTTTTTCTTTCCAGATTATAGTTTGTCTATGATTCTAGCTAAGTCTTTCTCAAGCTTCTACTCACCTAAAACTTGACTTTGAAAGTTAAATAGTTAACATTTCTTGCAAATAGGAAAGATTTTGTGGCGGGACAGTACTAATTAACTTGATTTGGCTGAAACAATACACTTAATTATCTTGGTATGAATGATCAATTACATCTGCAATTCACAAAATTATAACGATCAACGCATGCATGAATTAAAATTGCCCTTACAAAAAGGGAATTTGAAGAAAAATATTCTTTCTTTTTTCAGGATATTTCACAACTTTAATAAATTTGAAAACTGTTTAAAATAGCAATTTTTTGGAATATTTTTATTATTTATTAAGTCAGTTTTAAAATCGTTGATTTTAATAAACAGTGAAAAATTTCTGAATCATTGAAAACAGCGATTTTAAACAGACTTAATAAATAGTAAACAAATTCAAAAAAAATGTAAAATTTGGTCTTGAAGCACATTTTAATATAGATTGAATATTGAACGGTTTGGATCGACTATTTGAATTTTGAAAATGTAAAAGCCGAAGCGTTTGTTCCAAGGTCTAGGAACAAACATTTTGATATTAGCCAACCTCTCTCTCTCTCTCTCTCTCTCTCTATATATATATATATATAGCTGGGCTATGGTGAGTTGTGAAGTAAGATGTCATTTTTACTTCACGCTCATATTTTCATTTTGAAAATTCAAACAACCGATCCGAACCGCTCAACATGTACTCTATATTGAAATGTGCTTGGAGACTAAATTTTACATTTTTTTTGAAACTTTTTTACTATTTATTAAGCCACTTTGAAAATCGCTGATCCGGTGGTTTAGAAAATTTTACAGTTTTGTACTGTTCACAGTGGATCAGCGATTTCAAAGTGGCTTAATAAATAGTAAAAAAATTCCAAAAAATGTAAAATTTTGTCTCCTAGCACATTTCAATATTTAGAAAAAGTTGAACGGTTCAGATCGGTTGTTTGGATTTTCAAAATAAAAATATAGCGTGAAGTAAAACGACGTTTTACTTCACAACTCACCATAGCCTATCTCTCTCTATATATACACACACTATTCTGTTCTAAGTTATAGTAAGTTTTATTGGTGTTGAACTGTTGGATATAGATCTAAATCTTGGAATCGGAATCGTTTGACTAATTGGGATTTTTCCATAATATAATTAGTGCAATATAATTCAATTTTGGTTTCAATGAACAAGAATAATTAAAACTATCATATAACCTCTATTATATATCCGTTACATCTAGATATGTTTATTTGTGTGGAATGCATAATTGTGTGCGCTTGTTGTTGTTTTTTTTAAGTTAATTTTGAACCATATTTTTAACCATATTTTTTACATTTTCAAATGCTCCTTAATAGAAATGCAGAATTTAACCAAACTTGTCTACTTTGAATTAATGAAATAGTTCAAACCTTATGTTCAGTGTAAATTTAACCATTCATGCATCTAATTAATTTGGAATCTGCATCTTCCACAAAAATCAAAATTAACCTTGGCCATCTTGGGTTGGTGCAAACGGATCGGATACGAATTGGATAGTGGTAAAACCATATTCATATTCATTTTTATTTTTCAGATACGATACAGATCGGATATTTAATGAATACGGATCGGATATCGGATATTTGTAGATGTTTACATAAATATTTTCATAATATATATTAAATTATATGATATATATCTATTATTCGGATATGGATAATTAAAATTCAAAATCATATATGTATCTGTAACCGCATAGATATTTAGATATCGGATATCTGTATCTAATTTTCGGATACAGATCCGAATACAGTCGGATAATATCCGATCCGTTTGCACCCAAGATCTAGTGGATAAACATTCCATTTCGGACTTGATTGACATGACAACACCAATTAGTAATGTGCACAAATAAATATAGGAATCTTTGGTAACTTTATACTGTCCTCCACTACTTATGCAAGAAGCTTTTTCAGTATCACATATATATGCCTCCTTTCAGCAGAATTTTTTATTTTTAAAAATATATTAAATATTTTCAATCTATATTAAAATCTACTTGGAGATCAAATTTTTATATTTTTTAGAATTTTTTTACTGTTTATTCAGTCACTTTGAAAATTGCTGATCCGGATGAACAGTAGAAACAATGCAACTAAATTCTGGACCATGTGATCAGCAATTTTCAAAGTGGCTTAATAAATAGTAAAAAAATTCCAAAAAATATAAAATTTGGTCTCCAAGCAGATTTTAATATAGAGATCGCATCTAACGGTTTGGATCGACTGTTTGGACTTTGAAATCCGAAAACGACTTGGTTGCACGAGGGCTTTGGTGCAAACGTTTTGATATTAGTCACTCTCTCTCTATATATATATATATATATTTTTTTTTTTTTCATTTAGTGTTAATTCTAAAGAAAACCTGCATCATATATAATTATTCATGAAGGAAATATATAAGATATTGCTTCGGTTCTTTTAATTGAATGTCGAATTTTCTATATTTCCAAATCACAACTATTTCAAGTTCACATGCTATGTTTTTTTATTCGTTTCAAAATATTTTAAGTTGGAGGGCAATAGCACAATACAGTCGCTATTATATTCAGAATTTGTTTTTTAAAAAGCTCTTAGAATTTCTTTGGAAACTTTTGCCTCATCACGAAATGTATAATTCTCCTCATGTGACACATGACATGACAACTCGTATGAAAGTAACAAGGGACAACTTATAAATATCTTTGATAGTGTTTCTGTTCCCTAAAATTATATTTTACAATCATAATATTAATCAAATGATAGTTCTAGGTCTATTAGAGATAATGGGACAGTATCTGCGAGGGATGTTGTCGGTATACTCTTGCAGATACTCCCGTCGCTAATAGAAAAATCATCTTTTTCTGTCGGTATATTCTTGTTGATAGTCACTTTTTTACCCTCGCGGATACTGTTCCATTCTTGTACCACGAAACATCTTACTTATCTATTTTAATTTAGTGAATAAAATAAATAATTTGAATGATTATAGTCCTTAGCATATATAAAGAAAGGGGAATATATATATACACAACGGTGACTCAAATCAAATTAAATAAAATAAGAATACGGTAATTTTAATCTCAATATATCTTACTTTTCATATCGTTTCTAGTGGTGTTAGATGTGACTGTTGCTATAACTACCACTTAATGCGCACTAATTTAATACTCTAAAATATATAGTAATTAATGCATTTGTGGAGATGCACCTATATATAATAAATTATCTCGTTTATATAATATACTAGTTAATCTTATCATTACTTTTTGCATTCCCTTTTTTGTTTTTATTTGTATTTTGACACATCAATATAGATTAGCTTATTAAGAGCATGCATATATGAGTTGATCTAACTTTCACCTAGTTTAGTATAATATATAGAAACCCAACTATTTTGTTATTAATTGGGAGAGCGTTTTATATTACTCTAACTTTTTAATTCTCTAGATTTATTATTTTAATCATTTTAATAATATATTTGATAACAAACAGTGATCCCAACATCACAAAAATTAAATAATTAAAAAAACATAGGCGCTCATGCCTCGTATGGAAGGTCATGTCTATGATTAGTTGTTGCATGGATACGGGTATGAGTATCGTATCCGATACGATACGCCTATTATATATATATTTTATTATTTTAATTATATTATTAATTCAATACGTATTATACGGTAGTTTAAAATTTAATTCAACTCATGTACAGAAATATAAAATATGATTTGTAATTATTTTAGCCCAACTTATTTAATATATACCATGATATGTAAACATTCTAATTTAAATGATAATTACCGGACTCCAAACTTAGACCAATTTCATACCTCTAGCATCCATTAAATAACAGATGTAAAATTTGACTTCAAACCACCAAATTGTAAAATATATGGTGATCAATTTAATTCTCATTAACTTTTACTCCACAATCAAACCAAACATGATGTAAATGATTAGCCAAAAAATTAACCAAGTGAAGAGAACAGAACAATATCAAGGGGATACAATTTTGTTATGGGCCTCAAATCTGGTGTCATTTGATAACAAGCAACCAACTTGGGCTTTATTATTTTCAGTGACTTCCATTAATCAATTTTTTTTTTTTCTGAGAAAGGACTTCCATTATATCATAACCGAAGCAGAAAAAGGGCAAAGGCTTCTAATGGAGTTATTGCTGTTTTATCTTCTCCAGTTCCTGAAAAAATGGAGGTGTTCATTTCTTTAAACTATCTGCAAATTGACATGCAAAGTTGACTTACTAGACATCCAAATCTTGGCATACAAGGTTAGGTTTATATACAATTCTATGTTGTGTTCTCTATTTTTTCTATTTTTTTACTTGCCATTTATAGGTTTTCTATATGGAGCCTAATAATTGTTTCCCAAATAAATCCTCGAGCGCGTCCCCCAAGTAGTTAATGTCTGACTTCCATTTCAACGCTTATATCCAAGCTTTCAAAACTCTGTTTATAACATTTTACAATACTACTCGTAAGCATTTAAACATCTATCAACAAGCATTTCAATCCTAAATCTGAGTAGTTTTAAGTCCTAAATACTTTTGTCTTCAACCCAAAAAAAGGAAATATTAATTTCACCCACTTTTTTATTTTTTTTCCTCTGACAATTCTCGTCCATTTTCCCAACGATACGTGATGAATTTTGCGAATCTAAAATACAAACATTTTCTACTCGATTTTCTCTTTCAAATGAGATCTATGAATAAATACTTTTGAATTTTTTTCAAGTCGTTGTTTTTATTTTTTTTAAGTAAAGCTCATGAGCACTTTAAATTCTTAAGTTTTTAAACCTCAGTCTACATTCTTATCCTGACATGAAAACTATTTAAAAAATGTTTGACACAAGTACTTTAAACGGTTGTAGACAGAGGTTTAAACGTGTGATACTATATGATCGACATTAGAGGTTTAAACGCTTAAACATAATAGTTTACATGGTAGACATCAGAGGTTTAAATAGTTGTAGACTGACATTTAAAAGTTTGAAAATTTAAAGTACTCATGGGATTTACTCTAAATAAAAATGACTTGAAAATAACTCAATATTATTTCTTCATGGATCTCATTTGAAAGAGAAAATTGAGTAGAAAAATGTTCGTATTTTTAGATTCGTAAAATTCATCACGGATCGTCGGAACAATAGACAATAATGATCAGAGAAAAAAAATAGGTAAAAAGAATCTTTCCTTTTTTGGCTTGAAAATAAAAAAAGTTAAGAGTGAAAACTACACGGATTTATGATTTAAATGCTTGCAGATATAGCTTTAAATGCTTACTAGTAACATTGTAAAATGTTATAAACGAAACTATAAAAATTTAGATATGAGCGTTGAAAATGGAAATTAGGCAAAATTGGAAAGTTTTTTCTACTAAACTAGTTGAGGAGCGCGCTCGGGTATGATGGCTTGAGGGGCCATAACACTTCCCTTTCTATATTTTACCTTATTTTTACTGTAACATCTTTTGCTCTTTATAGTTTTTTATTTGTTACTTAACAATATTTTTTTGCTGAAATAACATGGCTATACTGGCCTAAATGAAAAAAAAAAAAAATAGAAAAAGAGATGAACATTGCTGGTCTTAAGTACTAGATCTGGAAATTAACCAACAACGTTGCTATAGGGAATGATGTCTGTTTGACCTATAAACAGAAGCAAGATAAATAAATATCATGTTTTCTTTTTGGTGGAAAGAGATGTTCCAAAGCTTTATGTAATTACTGGCATTATGACTTATTCAATAATAAGTTAGATATGTATAAATAAACAGAAGCAAGATAAATAATTACTGTAATTACTGGTATTATGACTGATTCAATAATCAGTTAGTCATGTATAAATAAGGAGAAATCAGAAAATGAATAAATATAGGATGAGTTTAAATTTATCAATAAAATTCATGAGCTTAATTTCAACAACAGTTGCATGGGCTCAAAAGCCATTTGTTATGCTTTAATTTTACAATTTTCTAGTTTATTTTGTATAAAATAAAAATGATAATAAAAATGAAAACTCCAACGCTGAATATTTATTAAAAATTAGAAATTAATTGATCATTCATCATAAAATCACTCGTAAGGTAGACGGGTTTCAACGGTCGGATTTGTCGTTTGAAACCGATCCAATGAGTTTTGAACTTGAGTTCACCAAGGGCTTGGTGAACTCGAGAGCACCCTAGTTCTACTCCCTATATATAATAAATTATCTCGTTTATATAATATATATACTAGTTAATCTTATCATTACTTTTTGCATTCCCTTTTTTGTTTTTATTTGTATTTTGACACATCAATTAAGATTGGCTTATGATGCAACCCTTATCAATTATTAAGAGCATGCATTTATGAGTTGATCTAACTTTCACCTAGTTTAGTATAATATATAGAAACCCAACTATTTTGTTATTAATTGGGAGAGCGTTTTATATTACTCTAACTTTTTAATTCTCTAGATTTATTATTTTAATCATTTTAATAATATATTTGATAACAAACAGTGATCCCAACATCACAAAAATTAAATAATTAAAAAACATAGGCGCTCATGCCTCGTATGGAAGGTCATGTCTATGATTAGTTGTTGCATGGATACGGGTATGAGTATCGTATCCGATACGATACACCTATTATATATATTTTTTATTATTTTAATTATATTATTAATTAAATACGAATTATACAGTTTAAAATTTAATTCAACTCATGTACAGAAATATAAAATTTGATTTGTAATTATTTTGGCCCAACTTATTTAATATATACCATGATATGTAAACATTATAATTTAAATGAAAATTACCGGACTCCAAACTTAGACCAATTTCATACCTCTAGCATCCATTAAATAACAGATGTAAAATTTGACTTCAAACCACCAAAGTGTAAAATATATGGTGAGCAATTTAATCCTCATTAACTTTACTCCACAATCAAACCAAACATGATGTAAATGATTAGCCAAAAAATTAACCATTTTTTCGATAAAAAAGAAAGATACAACACTGTTAGAATCATTATCAGGCCCATGAAAACCAATTTTGTTATGGGCCTCAAATCAGGTGTCATTTGATAACAAGCAACCAACTTGGGCTTTATTATTTTCAGTGACTTCCATTATATCAATTTCTTCTCTTTTTTTTTTCTGAGAAAGGACTTCCATTATATCATAACAGACATTTCTCAAATCAACTGATCTAAAATTTTTATCCAGGAGATGTCTTTTTCACGTATGAAACTCTTATAAGATTGCATTTAGTCACTAGTGGAAAAACGCACATCAGGATCGGCCTATTAGGAACGGACTTTTCAATAATGCGATACTGATATATATCTGGATCGGACTTTATAAACAACCGATCTTGAAAGGGGCTATCAGGGTCGGTTATACTTAAACAACCAAAACTAAAAGCGTTGGCCGAATCAGGATCGGTGATGATTGCGTAAATAACCGATCCTGATGTGTGTTTTTCCACTAGTGAGTGTGCAGGTGAATTAGAAAAACTGTGCAAAACACAACCCTTTGTGTGTTAAATAGATCTGGACTAGTTAGTGAGCCCCACCATCATCACCGAAGCAGAAAAAGGGCAAAGGCTTCTTATGGAGTTATTGCTGTTTTATCTTCTCCAGTTCCTGAAAAAATGGAGGTGTTCATTTCTGTAAACTATCTGCAAAAGCATGCAAAAGTTGACTTACTAGACATCCAAATCTTGGCAATATAAGGTTAGGTTTATATACAATTCTATGATGTGTTCTCTCTGTTTTTTTTTTTTACTTGCCATCTATAGGTAGCCTGATAATTGTTTCTCAAATAAATTTCCGAGCGCATCCTCTAAGTATTTAATGTCTAACTTCCATTTCCAGCGCTTATGTTCAAGCTTTTAAAACTTTGTTTACAACAAGCATTTTAATTCTAAATCTGAATAGTTTTAACTCCTAAATACTTTTGTCTTCAAACCAAAAAAGAAAATATTCATTTCACCCACTTTTTATTTTTTCCCTTTGATCATTCTCGTCCATTTTTCCGACGATACGTGATGAATTTTGCGAATCTAAAAATACAAATATTTTCTACTCGATTTTCTCTTTCAAATGAGATCTATGAAGAAATACTTTTGAGTTTTTTCAAGTCGTTGTTTTTTTTTTTTTTTTAAAGTAAAGCTCATGAACACTTTAAATTCTCAAATCTTTAAACCTCAGTCTACAACATTTTCATGACATGAAAACTATTTAAAAAATGTTTGACACAACTAACTTTAAACGGTTGTAGACAGAGGTTTAAACGCGTGATACTATATGATCGACATTAGAGGTTTAAACGCTTGAACGTAGTAGTTTAAATGGTAGACATCAGAGGTTTAAATAGTTGTAGACTGACAGTTAAAAGTTTGAAAATTTAAAGTACTAATGGGATTTACTTAAAATAAAAATGACTTGAAAATAACTCGATATTATTTCTTCATGGATCTCATTTGAAAGAGAAAATCGAGTAGAAAATGTTCATATTTTTAGATTAGTAAATTCATCACGGATCGTTGGAAAAATAGACGATAATGATCAGAGAAAAAATAAAAAAAGTAGGTAAAAAGAATCTTTCTTTTTTTGACTTGAAAATAAAAATAGTTAAGAGTTAAAACTACACAGATTTATGATTTAAATGCTTGCATATATAGCTTTAAATGTTTGTTAGTAACATTGTAAAATGTTATAAACAAAACTTTAAAAACTTGAATATGAGCGTTGGAAATGGAAGTTAGGCAAAATTGGAAAGTTTTTTTCTGTTGAACTAGTTGGGGAGCGCACTCATGTATGATGGCTCAGGGGACCAGAACATTTCCCTTTCTATATTTTACCTTATTTTTACTGTAACATCTGTTGCTCTTTATAGTTTTTTATTTGTTACTTTAACAATATTTTTTTGCTGAAATAACATGGCTATATTGGCCTAGAATGAAAATAAAAATAAAAATAGAAAAAGAGATGCACATTGCTGGTCTTAAATACTAGATATGGAAATTAACCAACAACTAACTTGATAATTGCCAATAGGGAATGATGTCTGTTTGACCTATAAACAGAAGCAAGATAAATAAATATCATGTTTTCTTTTTGTTGGAATTGAAAGAGATGTGCCAAAGCTTTATGTAATTACTGGCATTATTACTGGCATTATGACTTATTCAATAATAAGTTCGATTTCTTCTATTCCATAAAAAAAATTTCATTTTCTCCTTTATGATAAAATATTTAATATATTTCTAAAAGAAAAATATTCTATTAATATACTTGTACTAAAAAAACACCTAATGTTTACTTTTACTTGAAAAAGAGAGATATAGAGATTATTCTCTAATTTTGGTTTGAGAACATGCCTTAATTGCCTTCCAAACAAGAAAATTGATTGATGAGAATAATTTATTATTTCCAAAACATTATAGAAAAATAATGTTGCTTGTGTAAGATGGCTCATCCTGCACGAATTAATATCCTAATTTATGTGCTGTGTTATATTCGATGTTTAGTTTTGATATATAAAATGGGGAAATTTTCCATAATGCTCTACTTTTTTAAAACATAGAATAAAATACTCATATTTTAAAATTCTTAACAAAATGTCTATGTGGGCCTCACTTTTCTCCTCTCTTCCCCTCCCTCCCACTCTGTTTACTCCCCTTTATTATTTGTTTATGTAAAAAATACAACTATGATCTCATTCGCGTTTTGAATTATGATTTACTTTTCACCTAGAGATGCTATCAATAATAAAGTAATATATCTTTAACCTATTATTTGCTTATAAATTCAGGTTCTCCTCCAACGTTCCACCCTGCTAAAAAATAATTAATTTTATGTAAGTAGAAATCAAATTAAATAGTCTATAAAAATAAAAAATACAGTAAAGAATGAAAAGTGCGGAACACTCAGTTACATTAATTTCAATTGACCACATTATCATTTCATTAAAGAATCCAATTCAAATGCATTATCATTTCAATTGATCAATCCTAATTTAAATTGTTCTTAACCTGTGATGTGATAAAATTCTTATAATTATTAAAATTAGGAATATGAAATTTTAAACCAAATAAATTAGATATAATAGGTATGTTAAAAAAATTATATGTTCATTAAAAGATTAAACAAAGATAAAGGGAAGTAAATAGGGGGGAGAAAAGTGGGACCCACAAGGGCATTTTGTTACCGAATTGAAATTGCTTCCTAGAATGTAAAATTTCTGTACAGTAAGCATTGAAATTGCTTTCTAACAAAATAAGCTATGCATTGTAACAAAATCTTAAAAAAAAAAAAATATATTATAAAATAAAATTTTAATATAGATTTGATATGTAGAACGTATATATTGAACGAGATAAAGAATCATAATGTAAACTATTTATATTTCGATTAAAATACAAATATTTATATTATAATCTCACTCGTTTACTTACATTTAGCCAAAAAGCATTTTTCTATATAATACCTTTTTTCATAGAAAAATAAAGATAACCAAAACTTTACTCTAGGTTAGGCACCTTGCCCCTAACTACTAATAACAAAATATTTTGCTCATTTGGAGCAAGAAGTTACTTCATACAAAAACCAAGAAATCATGTCAACTTTTGGATCTTATAGTAAGCATCATATCAATACTTTTCTAATTTGCATTAAATAAATGATTGATAAGCATTGGATCAATCATTGAAAAAGCTTAGTCCAAAAGTCATCTATTTGGATCTTGTGCTTTCTTGATCTTGTAAAAGGATCTTCTATGCAAAATATTTATTAACTTGATATGTAAAGTATGTTTAGTGCATCTTATTGTAGTTAAAATATGTTGCTTGTGGAATAATCAAAAGGGATATTTTATGATTTATTATTGTTGCTTTTTAATTATGTTACTTATGCTTAACCTTCTTATTTTATTATCTGAAAGTACCTTTTTACATATATTTATATCTTTGTTGTACATATATTTTAATAAATAAATTTCTTTTATATGCAAATTCTATAAATCAACCATTAAAGATGGCTACATATATTCAACAAATATGAAAGCAGACCTAAAGAACAAAATTCAATTAAAATATAAATATTTTCTGTAGTAATGAATGGTGGAGGCACATGCATTAAAAAGGGAGAGGTGCATGTATATTCCAATTATGGAAATTATCTTACAATTACCAAAAAAAAGAAATTATATTGCTATTGTCTAACACACTACTATGAAAATTATTGCAATTACCAAAAGAAAAATATCTTGCTACTGTCACACATGATCTCAGTATCTTTTTCTGATTCCCCTTTTATGCATAATTCTACTTTGGAAATTTTTTATCTGTAGAAATAAAAAAAAGGAAGAGATTATTTTTTATTGGTAGAAAGATCGGTAGGAATTCTACCGATCCTAAAAATTAAAAAGTTTGAATCGGTAGGAATTTCACCGATCCAAACTTAGTTTTTTTTTATTTCATGTTTTGCTTCTCGAGCCAATTTAATTTTTTTAAATCTGATGTATAGATGGAGAGAATTCTTATATTAGATTTCTAGTAAATATGAAAAGTTTTTCAAAAAATAGATAGAATGTTTCTATTATATCTAAATTTTAAGATACTCTATCTATTTTTATAAAAAAAATTACTAGAAAAAATAAAAGAAAAAAAACAAAGTGGTTTGGATCGGTAAAATTCCTACTGATCCAAACTTTTTGATTTTAAGGATTAGTAGAAATCCTACCCATCTTTCTACCAATCAAAAACATAATGTACTCTTTCTATTTCTGTCTTCCTTTTCTTTAATTTCTACGGATAAAAAATTTCCTTCTACTTAACCAATCTTTTTGGTGCAACACCTTTTTACAGGAGCCTTAGTACATGAATTGTACTTAATTTTGATGCCCATACTGAGATTAAGTATCATCAAATGCTTCATCTTCTATTTTGCAATGTGAATTATTTTTTTTGGCCACAATTCTAATTCTAATTCTAATACTAATTATTATTCAAAATATGTTTACAACCGATGTTAGTTATACCGTATATCTAAAAGTTAATTAAGGCCGTGATGTCCAAATATTGTTTTTGTAGTAAATATGTCCTATTAATCTTGCACAAATAGATACTATTTATGTAATACTAATTTATTTTATCTGATAAAATGAAACATTTTTAAATGGATGTTTCAAATTTCTTTTATGTACAGTGGACACAACAGAGAGCTAAAAATTATTTAGTGGGATAAATTTTTAAAAGGTCTATGAAATTATAAATATAACAAAAAAAAAAGTTCAATATCAAATTGCAGTTTGATAAAATATTAATTAAATTATATCTATATGATGAAGATATTAAAAATGACAGTTTTCTTTATAACCAAATCACATTATACCAAATAACATGGTTATACATACTGGCCTAGAATGAAAATAAAAAAAAAAATAGAAAAAGAGATGAACATTGCTGGTCTTAAGTACTAGATCTGGAAATTAACCAACAACGTTGCTATAGGGAATGATGTCTGTTTGACCTATAAACAGAAGCAAGATAAATAAATATCACGTTTTCTTTTTGGTGGAATTGAAAGAGATGTGCCAAAGCTTTATGTAATTACTGGCATTATGACTTATTCAATAATAAGTTCGATTTCTTCTATTCCATAAAAAAAATTTCATTTTCTCCTTTATGATAAAATATTTAATATATTTCTAAAAGAAAAATATTCTATTAATATACTTGTACTAAAAAAACACCTAATGTTTACTTTTACTTGAAAAAGAGAGATATAGAGATTATTCTCTAATTTTGGTTTGAGAACATGCCTTAATTGCCTTCCAAACAAGAAAATTGATTGATGAGAATAATTTATTATTTCCAAAACATTATAGAAAAATAATGTTGCTTGTGTAAGATGGCTCATCCTGCACGAATTAATATCCTAATTTATGTGCTATGTTATATTCGATGTTTAGTTTTGATATATAAAATGGGGAATTTTCCACAATGCTCTATTTTTTAAAAACATAGAATAAAATACTCATATTTCAAAATTCTTAACAAAATGTCTATGTGGGCCTCACTTTTCTCCTCTCTTCCCCTCCCTCCCACTCCTTCCTGTTTACTCTCCTTTATTCTTTGTTTATGTAAAAAATACAACTATGATCTCATTCACATTTTGAATTGTGATTTATTTTTTGTGTATAACGAATTTAAAAATTGTATTGAAAAATTTTATTTGCTTAAATCAGAAAGTATAATATTAGCTTATACATAGAATCTTTCCAACATATGAGTCCTCTTAAAAATTATTATAATTATTTTATAAATCTTTTTAGAGGAGGATTCAAATGCCTCCATTTTTCATGCCTCCACCATGCCTCCATTTTTAAAAACTTTAATAACTCAAAATTTAAAACTTAAAAGTTAAAATAAAACCGTTGGATATGATCTACATCATTTTATCTATACACGTGTAAAATTTATGACATTTCAATTTTGTTTTAGTTGTCATCAAGAGCTTGTAAAAAACGTACTAATGTGGATAATTTCTAGACGTTGATTTTTCAACTTATTGATTCACATAAAAATAAAATCGAAATGTGATATTTTTTTATGAACACATAGATAAAATGATGTCGATCATATCCAGCGGTTTTATTTTGACTTTTAAATTTTAAATTTTGAGTTATTAAAGTTTTAAAAATGGAGGCATGGTGGAGGCACAAAAAATGAAGACATTTGAACCCTCCTCATCTTTTTAAGTAACATATAATTTTTTTTAACATACATATTTTATCTAGTTTATTTGATTTAAAATTTTTATATTTTTATTTTTCACAATTATAACAATTTTATCACATCACATATTAAGAACAATTTAGTGAGTAATTATACTTCAAAAAAAATACCAATTATGTATATGATATAATCTTACAAAAATAAGAAAAAAGTAACCACTATAATAATTAATTGACTTTTTCTTCTCGTTACTCATTTTACAAAATTATTGAATGACAAAACAACATCAAAAGTAGTTGTTCACAATTCACCATTTCATAAATTTTTTTTTTCATCAGTTTAACTTGTAGTCTCACCATTTAGATATTTATAATTGTAATCAGAATTTTAGAAGGCAAAAAAAAAAAAAGGACTTGTAATATTCTGACTTCCTTACTAATCCTGAATACATATTTATTTTTTTAGGAAATAAATACATATCTTATTTACTCAATTAAGTTAAACTGGAAAAAAAATTAAATTTAGCTATTTCACCTAGAGATGCTATTATAATAAAGTAATGTACCTTTAACCTATTATTTGCTTATAAATTCAGGTTCTCCTCCAACGTTCCACCCTGCTAAAACATAATTAATTTTATGTAAGCAGAAATCAAATTAAATAGTCTATAAAAAAATAAAAAAATACAGTAAAGAATGGAAAGTACGGAACACTCAGTTACATTAATTTCAATTGACCACATTATCATTTCACTAAAAATCCAATTCACATGTATTATCATTTCAATTGATCAATCCTAATTTAAATTGTTCTTAACCTGTGATGTGATAAAATTCTTATAATTATTAAAATTAAGAATATGAAATTTTAAACCAAATAAATTAGATATAATAGGTATGTTAAAAAAATTATATGTTCATTAAAAGATTAAACAAAGATAAAGGGAAGTAAATAGGGGGGAGAAAAGTGGGACCCACAAGGGCATTTTGTTACCGAATTGAAATTGCTTCCTAGAATGTAAAATTTCTGTACAGTAAGCATTGAAATTGCTTTCTAACAAAATATGCTATGCATTGTAACAAAATCTTAAAAAAAATAAAATATATTATAAAATAAAATTTTATATAGATTTGATATGTACAACGTATATATTGAACGAGATAAAGAATCATAATGTAAACTATTTATATTTCGATTAAAATACAAATATTTATATTATAATCTCACTCGTTTACTTACATTTAGCCAAAAAGCATTTTTCTATATAATACCTTTTTTCATAGAAAAATAAAGATAACCAAAACTTTACTCTAGGTTAGGCACCTTGCCCCTAACTACTAATAACAAAATATTTTGCTCATTTGGAGCAAGAAGTTACTTCATACAAAAACCAAGAAATCATGTCAACTTTTGGATCTTATAGGAAGCATCATATCAATACTTTTCTAATTTGCATTAAATAAATGATTGATAAGCATTGGATCAATCATTGAAAAAGCTTAGTCCAAAAGTCATCTATTTGGATCTTGTTCTTTCTTGATCTTGTCAAAGGATCTTCCATGGCAAAATATTTATTAACTTGATATATAAAGTATGTTTAGTGCATCTTATTGTAGTTAAAATATGTTGCTTGTGGAATAATCAAAAGGATATTTTTATGATTTATTATTGTTGCTTTTTAATTATGTTACTTATGCTTAACCTTCTTAGTTTTATCAAATGATATGTGCATGAAGTTCTAAATTGTGATGCAGCTAGTGTTTATTTTATTATCTGAAAAATACCTTTTCACATATATTTATATGTTTGTGGTACATATATTTTTTAATAAATTAATAAATTTCTTTTATATGCAAATTCTATAAATCAACCATTAAAGATGGCTACATAAATTCAACAAATATGAAAGCAGACCTAAAGAACAAAATTCAATTAAAATACAAATATTTTCTGTAGTAATGAAATTATATTGTTGAATTTAATTTCTCTGTAAATATAATTTCAATTAAAGTAGAGGTGCATGTATATTCCAATTATGGAAATTATCTTACAATTACCAAAAAAAAGAAATTATATTGCTATTGTCTAACACACTACTATGAAAATTATTGCAATTACCAAAAGAAAAATATCTTGCTACTGTCACACATGATCTCAGTATCTTTTTCTGATTCCCCTTTTATGCATAATTCTACTTTGGAAATTTTTTATCTGTAGAAATAAAAAAAAAAGGAAGAGAGAGAGAGAAATAGAAAGAGTATACTATATTTTTTATTGGTAGAAAGCTCGGTAGGATTTCTAACCGATTCTAAAAACTAAAAAGTTTGTATCGGTAGGATCCGGTCCTACTGATCCAAACTTAGTTTTTTTTAAAATCTAATGTATAGATGGAGAGAATTCTTATATTAGATTTCTAGTAAGATAAGAAATGCTTTTCAAAAAATAGATGGAATCTTTCTATTATATCTAAATTTTAAGATACTTCATCTATTTTCATAAAAATATTTTACTAGAAAAAATTTAAAGAAAAAAAAACAAACTGGTTTGGATCGGTAAAATTCCTACTGATCCAAACTTTTTGATTTTAAGGATTAGTAGAAATCCTACCGATCTTTCTACCAATCAAAAACATAATGTACTCTTTCTATTTCTGTCTTCCTTTTCTTTAATTTCTACGGATAAAAAATTTCCTTCTACTCTTGCAATGTGCATTTTTTTTTCGCAACAATTCTAATTCTAATTTTAATACTAATTATTATTCAAAATATGTTTACAACCGATGTTAATTATACCGTATATATCTAAAAGTTAATTAAGGCCGTGATGTCCAAATATTGTTTTTGTAGTAAATATGTCCTATTAATCTTGCACAAATAGATACTATTTATGTAACACTATTTATTTTATCTGATAAAATGAAACATTTTTAAATGGATGTTTCAAATTTTTTATGTATAGTGGACACAACAGAGAGCAAAGAATTACTTAGTGGGATAAATTTTTAAAAGGTCTATCTATGAAATTATAAATATAACAAACAACAAAAAGTTCAATATCAAATTGTAGTTTGATAAAATTACTGGTCTCAATTGACTCATATTATTCAAATATTATTTTCTTCCTCTTTAGTGGTTTACTTCATTGTTCAAATTAAATTAAAAAAGTAATCTAAACCAACAATAATATTAACTTTTTTCCTTTAGACAATAAAAAAAATATTAATTAAATTATATCTATATGATGAAGATATTAAAAATCACATTTTTCTTTATAACCAAATCACATTATATCAAATAAAAATGAAGATAATGTTGCAAATCTAAGGACATAAATTAATCCCATTAATTGTGGTAAACGCTATACATTAGGTCATAGAATAATATGTAACAAACAAATATTGCAAGGAGGCATACAGACATGGTGCCTCAACAAACTCTCCACCTTTTAATTGCTTGTTTGTTTTCTCCAACTCTACTAGCTTTTAAAACTAATTAATATTTATACATATTCTCATCCCCCACAAATTATTAGTTACTATCTCCATCATTAACAATTATTAGTGATGCAAAATTCTCTAATTATATATCAAGGGTGAGGAATATGGAGCGATTCGGTCTATGGGTGCGTGCAAACGGATTGGATAATATCTGACCGTATCCGAAAATTAGATACGGATATCTAATATTCGAATATCTATGCAGATACAGATACAGATATGGTTTTGAATTTTAATTATCCGTATCCGAATAGTTAATATATATCATATAGTTTTAATATATGTTATGAAAATATTTATGTATATATCTACGGATATCCGATATCCGATTCGTATCCGTACGTATCCGTCTAATATCCGATCCGTATCCGACCCGTTTGCACCCCTAGTTTGGTCAAAGTCGTTCTATTAGCATCAAGATTCTTACATAAATTTTTAAGATCCATATAGATCAAATATCACGAATTTTGATATGGATCGAACGGTTTTAACTAGACATTGGTTCTTACATAAGTTTCATTTATAAAAAATGGTAAAATGTTTTGAAAAAAGAACAACTTTTGAGATTTTTAATGCTGAAAAAGGCATATTAAGCAGCATGTATAACATTAATTAATGCACTATTATAATAACATAAACTCAAAAGCCAAATATCCTAACAAGAAAAACCACAATATAGCCTACACTCTTGAGAAAAACCAACGAAAACAAACCAAAAAATAATGCGAAAATCCACACAAGGTACGAGAAAAATTACCCTAACTTTATTGATCTCTCTCTGTCTTCTCTCTCTATACAGTACACATTACACAGCACAAGCTTGGATTTCATCTCCTATGGCTTCTGCGAGAGCTCCAGCTGGTTGTCTTAGCCTCACGATTGGCCACATCAACGGACGCCACAGATTTACATGAGAGATACAGATGTAGCCCCGCTAAGCGTCCGATCAAGGCGAGAAATACCTCGAACCCTTTTCTCCTCTGTCGGATGGTGGCGAGGTTTCCGTCAATGGATTTCAGTTTTGAAGGAGGGAGAGGTAAGGGTCGGGATGAGGTGAAACGTGGGGGAGGGAGAAGGGGGTGGAGCGGGGTGAAGGGAACGCCGGGTTTACGCTCCCACGAGAAGGGAACGGAGGAGGAGAAGTGGTAAGGACAAGGGGAGAGGGAAGGGGAAGGGAAGGTGGAGAAAGAGGAGGAGGTGGAGGTGGGTTGTGTCTTCATTTTTCCTTTCCTGGTTTTTTTGTGTGTGGTTTTTTGAAGGGAAATGAGAGAGAAGGTAATGTTAGAGTGTGCATTGCATGTGTATATATGTTGTTATAATGGAGAGTACCTAGCTCTATCTCACCATATGCATGTCTTCTTCTTTTCTTTTTATTTTCTTCTAGTTTGTACTAACTGAAGCTGGGACCCGAGAAGAAGAGATGTAATTAATTCTATATCAAGATTGACTGATGCTGTACAAGGAAGAAAGATTCCTATATTTTACAAATCTGAAATGATTAAAATCTTTGGATCGGACTCTGCTGGTCTTCCGAGAGAAGAGCAGGGTCCTACTCTTCTGATCTCAACCATTCAAAAATTTTCATTCACGTATCTCGATAAAAGAACCTTTTCATGCACATATCTTAACGATTTTGAATGGTTGAGATCGGAAGAGCAGGATCCTGCTCTTCTCTCGGAAGAGCAGCAGAGTCCGTTCCAAAATCTTTCAAGACGCCCTTTTCTACCCACTATTTAAAAGCATATTTAACTTAATTGCACCTGCATTTACTGCTTTCATACTCAATTTAATTTAACACTCATCATTAATTTCTTCAACAATAAGAAATTTGTTTGATTAAATCTGTTTGCCAAATTTCAGGGAAGAATGATGCGGTCCAAACTTAATACCATTAGATTAGTTAATAAAAGTTATAATAAATAAAACAACTAACTGCTGTTATGGACCAAGTTATTTAATGCACAAGGAATGAGGCATTACATTCTTATGCTATCCCTTATGGCTTTATTATATGTGTACATAAGTACATTTCAGGACCATGGTGCTCCATATTCAATTCCCTAATTGTACAGTCAAATCCCACAGGACAAATTCCTTTTAATTTTAATCATTTGCATATTTGTCAATTATATGTTGTACAATCACTAGTGGAGAACAGACATCAGGAACGGTCAAAAATAGACATCAGTAACGGACCTAGGGGCGATACTGACCCAGGCGTTACTGATAGTACCACTAATCAGGATCGGTCAAATAGCCGATACTGATTCCTAATCAAGAACGGTCATTTGATTTAGCCGATCCTGATGTTGACAATCAGGAACAGTCGTTTATTAGCCGATCCTAATGTATACAATCAGGAACGGTCGTTTGGTTATAGCCGATATTAATAATGATAATCAGGAACGGTCGAATGTTAATAGCCGATACTAATGTGGATATCAGGATCGGTCGTGACGTATTAGCCGATACTGATGTTGCATAATCAAGAATTAATTGTTTATTATTAATTAGCATATCCTGATTCGCTAATCAAGAACAGTCTATTAATTAACAATCGATCTTGATTCATTAATCAAGAACGGTTATTAATTACAACCGATGCTGATGGGGCGATGCTATTTGTACATTATTCTCCAGTAGTGAATGTATATATCTTATTCAGTTGTTGAAGCCTTTATCCAAAAAAAAAAAGAACTATTCAAATCCACTTACATCATACCTGTTATGGATTTATTTGTTTTTAACTTTAGAACTGTTACATGTTCTTTCACCTTTGCATCTGTCAATCATTTGATTTAGGTCTTGTGCTGTAGTCAAAACCCACATGCACAAATTTGCTAATTTATAGAACCTTTTTTGTCTTTTTTGAGCTTGAACTAGTTGTGCAATTCTATAGTACAGGTAATTAATACAGAGGAAGTGAATGCTCATCATATTATAAAAAACTATGGCGATAAGAATGAACTATCATCCTTAATTAACCTAATTAATATCCATGTTTAATTTATATAAACTAAGGTTCAGTTTGTACCAACCATTATTGCAAATCTCAATCTTGGAATTTCACAAATAGTTGATTGTTGAAAAAGAGTAACAAAAAAAAAAACCACTCCCAAAATTAGAGCTAGTATACATCAAGTGATTGCATTTTCTAACTACTTCAAAGCATGCTTGTCTCCTGTATGTATTGCTTCTAATTGTATTTTTCTCTCTTTAGCCATTTTTCTGATACTGATGTTTTGCCTAATATATCCATTATGAGTTTCATAATTCTGAAGAAAGGGATTTTAAAATTGCATCAAGGATTTGTCAAGCACTACATCACTATTATGTCATTAGAGGATTATTTAAAGAATAAAATCATTTTATACTGAATAATTTGTTTTTAGCTTGCCAAAACTCAAGGATTGTTTGCATGATATTGAGAGAATAAGTTTTTAATCCAGTGACAAAAGGCAATGATTTTCGTATGAAAGGTATTTAAAACGTAGGTGGAGGGTCTCTTGTGGATATTTAAAGGTGGAGTTTGTTCTCCATTTTTATTTTTAAAAAAATAAATTAAATTAATATGCACGAATCTTTATCTCAAAGATGAAGGCTTGACCCTCAATTTTTTCTCGAAAAAAAATAATATGATCAACATAAACTTGCAATGTAATTTTGCTAGATTTCATGTGCATCTTTCAAACACCGTGAAATTATGTATTTTTTTCTTCCAAAATTTATAATATCATATTAATTCTTTTAAATTTAAAAAACTCTAGTATTTGTCAAATTTATTATCATGTTTACCCTTAAAAACTCTATATTTAATTTGTGGAAAAGATAATGAATTGGTTAGATACAATAGTTTTTAATTTTAAAGTAAATATTATATTATGAATTTTGGAGTGAGAAATAAGTAATTTTTGATATTTTTTTGAAGGATATAGATGTAATTTTGCCTAAAATTTCAAAGGAAAGTTGATTAAACAGTGCCAACAAAGTGCACCCTACAAGTTAGGCACTTAGTGCATGACAGTTTGGTAGAGACCCAACATCAAAACAATTTAATATGCTTACGAAATGAACGTAGTAGACATATATATATGCTAAAAAAGTTGATGCTTAGGATACTTATAGTTGACATTTTTCGCATATCATGATTCATGGCACATCAAATCATTACATTGTGAACAGTTATATGCATGACATAACCTGTGGTGACCCTGTATATATTCTGTTTCATTTAAATTAATTAACACTTGATCTTAGCTAATCTTTTCCTCACATGCACTAACTATATAGTAATATGTTTGGTGAAAATGATGAAAGTAAAATTGATTCACAGCAACCAACCGTAATTATTTTTTATCTCTACAAATAATGCTGAATTGTTTCAAATTTAAACAATAAAAAAAAAACTTTTCTTCTTTAGGATGTGTCCTTGCTTTCCATTCTTGAACCTTTGATTAAGTTGGAAAAATACCTAAATACATAAATAATGGTACTAGCAAACCTGCCACTCCCCAACCAACAATAATTTTTTTGAATCTCTACAAATAATGTTGAAGTGTTTCAAATTTAAACAATAAAAAAACAGTTTTCTTTTTTAATTAGGATGTGTCCTTATATCTCACTTCTTGAACCCTTGATCTAGTTGGAAAATACCTAAATATAAAAATAATGGAACTAGTAAACCTGCCACTACCCAATTTTAAAATTATATTAAAGGACAAATTTATTAATCAGGAATCAGGTGATGTTCTAATTAATGTCACTCAGGTGAGGTTTTAATTAAATGGCCCAACCAATTAAGTTGTTTTGAGTTTTAGCACACCTAGTTTTCTCATGTAATGAGGTTAGAGTGGAAATTAAAAACGTGCCGTGCCGTGCTGTGACTTTGGTCTTGTGCCGTGCCATGCCGTGACCAAGTTAATTTTTCATGTGCCGTGCCATGCCATAACCAAAATGTCAAGGGGTGGTCACGGCACGTAAATGGTCACGCCACGTGAGTCAAGCCGTGCCTAAACGTGCCGTGACCATACGTGACTCGCGTGACCATTTAATTATAATTTAGGTTAGTTTACTCAAGATTAACCATTAAATCAATATCTAATGGTCCTAATTACACGTGACTCACGTGACTACGTGTTGTGCCGTGCCGTGATTAAATCTTTCACGTGCCGTGCCGTGCCAAAGTTTTAAAAGATGAGCACGACACGCGAATGGTCACGGCACGGGACACGCGAGTCACGGCACGTAACTAACACGCGTGCCGTACCGTAACCGTGCTTTTCCGTGACAGAGCCGGCTCCGCCGTGCCATTTTTCCCACTCTAACTGAGGTGAAAGAGATTTATACTTGCATTTAAAGCATGTCCAAACTTTATTAACCGTGTAACATACAAGTCTAGCTACTACTTTTTGCCTCTGATTGCTGCTTCATCAGATTATTATATATTCTTGTTTTACTATGTATCAATAGTTTTATTATTAAATGTATATATTAGTTCCTAATTCCTTTTAAAAAGAGAAAGGAAAAAGTTTGTATTAGTTACTGTCTTATATCTATTTTTTTTTCTGTATATACTACATATTTTTGAATGACTTATAACCAAGTTAGAAAAAAATATATATACCAAGTTACAAACCAAATTAGTGTAAATTGTGCTAGTGGTGTGGTTAAAGCTAAAGGAATCAAATCTGCTGCTTTTCTCCTAAAAAAATAAAAATGTATTTTTCTTCATCCTAACTGTTTAAATGTTTTTTAGCATATTAGATTTGAAAATGAAATATACTGCTTTTCCCTTCTCTTAAAAATCTGAACAGAGAATATTTGAACTTCTGGATGAAAAATCTGAACAAAAAAATGCCCCATAATTAATGGCTCTATGTTTCTTTTTTTTTTTTTTCCTTTATTTCATTTAAATTTTATTATTTCTCTGTGATCTTGTTTTATAGAAAGCATGGTTTCTCATAGGTGCTCAACCATTCTAGTTAAACTGTCGCATTTTCTTCTTCTTCTTCTTATTTTGATCTTAACAAAGCAAAAACCAATTATTGAAGAACTCATTTTATTTCTTTATGATGTTTGTCCAACAGATATTTTTAATTTCACAGAATAATTAAAAAAAATTCTGGAAAAAGTCCATAGCTAATAAAAATTAGTGTAAACATATGTTATATGAATATGCACCGAAATTTTTTAGTTACCACAGTAAAAAATCAAAATTAAATGATTATCACCCTCTCCATGGCTTTTTCAATACTACCATCCTCTCCATGCTCTTGAGTTCACCAAGCCCTTGGTGAACTCAAGTCTAAAACCCATCGGATCGGCTTCAAACGACGAATTAATCCGAACAGTTGAAACCCGTCTACCTTACGAGTGATGCGTCTACATGCAAAAATTTTAAATTTGGAAATTAATTTTGCATAGAGTCGAGTGGTAAAAAAAACGTCAAAAAATGAATGCATTAAAATTAATTTATTAACCTTCTAATTTTGACTGCTTGACTTTATCCTAAATTAATTCGAAAGTATAAAATTTTTACATGTAGACGCATCACTCGTAAGGTAGGCGGGTTTCAACGGTTCGGATTCGTCGTTTGAAGCCGATCCGATGGGTTTTAGACTTGAGTTCACCAAGGGGCTTGGTGAACTTAAGAACACCCTAGTTCTACCCGGAAAACTGTCATATACCTGCCCGAAAGCATGGAAAATATATTTGCTAATCATTTGTTGCTAATTGATTTTTGCTAATCATTTGTCGCTAATATCAACTGCTCCACAGACAAGTCGCTTCACAGTGGTGTAACTTGTCACAACATACAATCATAATTTTATGCATTCATGTGTAATTTTTATTTTTGTACCTGATATATTAAAGAATGAAAGTACTTTAATATGGATTTTATTTGAAAAAAAAAATCAAGTACAAGAAGTTCGTAGTTTTAGATTCACAAAATTTGATCGTCGGAAATATGAGCGAGATTGAACGGAAGAAACAAAAACTTTCTCTAAAAACATTGCAAAATATGAGTGAGTGATAAGATAAAGAAATAAATAAATATTATGGAGCGTTTAGCTGTCCCCTTATAATAATATCTCATTCTGTCACACAGACATTAACTACCTGAGGGACCACTAACTACTTGAGGGACCACTAACTACTTGGTGGACCGTCTAATATTTGAAAGATTTTACAACTGGCGCGCACAAATATGGATACCTATGGGCACAAATATTAAAATATAATATATGAAGTATTTATACCTAAGATACCAAATATTTCGAAAAAAGAGCTAGACATATTAGCTTTCTTTTATCTTTCTCATCACACACTAATCTTTTATACGTTATTAGATATGAGTTCTTTTTCTCCGTTCAATATCGCCAATATTTCTAATGATCTGTGAGGAATTTTGTAAATCTAAAACCATGAACGTCTTCTACGGAATTTTCTATTTCAAATGAGATCCATGATGACATAATTTCGGGTTGTCCGTTGCATAAGGTATTCATATCTCGCCATGCGAGTATTCATATCTCGTCGTACAAGTGTGAATAGTTCATGTATCAAGTATTTGTATCTAGCAAATTTTATCAAAAAAAAATTTCATATGGCACTGGATTTATGTCTGAAAGTATTAATATCAAGTTTGCAAGTATCTATATTTCGTCATGCAAGTGTGAATAGTTAATGTATCAAATGTTTGTATCTAACATATTTTATTAAATTTTTTCCTTATGGCATTAGATGAAGTTTGAAAGCATTAATATCAAATATTACAAGTATTCATACCTTGTAATACAAGTGTGATGTATCAAGTGTTTGTATCTAATAGATTCTATCAATTTTTTTATGGCATCGGATGATGTTTGAAAGTATTAATCAAATATTGCAAGTATTTATACCTCGTTATGTAAGTGTGAATATTTCATGTGTCAAGCATTTGTACCTAACATATTATATTAAATTTTAATTTTTTTTTCATATGACACTTTATGACGTCTGAAAATATTAATATCAAATATTGTAAGTATTTATACTCTAATAGACAACACTAAATAGTATTTGTTTCAAGTTTAATTACAATCGATTTAAAAACTTCTTTTTATTTAATAAAATCAAAATTTTGAATTATAGAAACACATAGACACTTAAAATATTTCATGTGTCAAATACCCTCTGACATGAAAGAAGCTCCATCTGACAACAAGCCCATGTGATAATCCTAAAACTAAAAACCTCATACTAACCTGATAACCAAAAAACTTATCACATTAGCACTAGATCCTTATATACACATTTGCATATATAACCCTACAGAAGAAATATGTAGTAAAAAAGAACCCCACAGGAAAGACCAAAATCAACAACATAAATACCTAAAATCAAACATAAAAAAACTAACCCATAAACAAACATAAAAAACAGACCATAATAAAAGACCCATTCTGAGTTTCTGACATAACCAAAATTCCCAAAAATAACCATACTGACTCAATGAAAATAGATACTAGTAAACCTTCTCCAAATACCCCTAATATAAAAAAAGTTATTATGAATTATATTAAACTGAGGGCTTGTTATCAGAAAATCAAGCTATAAATTGCTTATGATATGTATCCGATGCAAAATCAAGCTTATAATCTAAAGATTTGTTGTCATTCAATTTTCTTTTGCATTATTTTGATATGTATCCTACACCTAAATTACTACTTAGGTTAAGCTAAACAATATTTGTAAGATGTAAGCTGTTGTGCCCACAAGTCATCCGGGACGTAAACGGCACGCAACAGAGTCAAGAGTATTTTTAGTATTTCCTTTGCTAATATTAGGTTTCCTTATTATAGAGATTTAGATAATAATCTGTGGATTTGTTTTTGCTTTCTTTCTTATTAAGTGTGTGGAAAATAAGAAACCACACGCTATTTTAGTTAACAGTGTATTAGGATATTTCTTACCATGTTTTGTTTTAAGTATTGAATAAAAGCTATGAGAAATCAGAAAATGGTGCGGCATCTTTGCACCACAAATTAGTCTTTTTTGTTTCCTGTCTTATTTCTCTCAACATTAAATACAATCTATTGGTTTGATTCCAACATTTGGTATCAGAGCCAAGTTGAATCATGGCAGATGGAAGTGGAGAGAAAACACAACCTAGAACGATTGCAAGAGTAGGTGTGCCAATTCAGTACCCTTTACTGAATGACACAAACTACGGGCTGTGGGCGGTGAAGATGAAGACAATCCTGGGAGCACTGGGTGTATGGGAAGCAGTGGAGGGCAACACACCTGTCGAAAAAGAAAAGGATCAGGGAGCCCTAGCCGCCATTTTCCAAGCCGTGTCTGATGCCGTGATAATGGCAGTAGCTGAAAAGGAGACAGCAAAAGAAGCATGGGAGACGATCAAGCAGATGAGTGTAGGGGAAGACCGTGTCAGGAAAGCAAGGGCACAGGTATTAAAACGACAGTTCGATCGGATGATTATGTCGGATGCTACTAGTATAGTAGAATTCTCTCAAAAATTGATAAGTGCAGTAGGAGAAATTAGATCTTTGGGGGTGGATCTGAAAGATAGTATTGTGGTAGAAAGGTTGTTTAGCGCCGTACCCGATAAATTCTTACCAATTATTGGAACCATAGAACAGTGGGGTGACATATCTTCGATGTCAGTGGCAGAAGCTGTAGGGCGGTTGAGAGTTTTTGAGGAGAGTATAAAAGGGAGACAACAGAATAAGGAAGAAGATGAGAAATTAATGCTGACACGTTCACAGTGGGAGGCACTATCCTTGCAAGAAAGGAAGAATGGAGAAGGATCTGATAGTAAAGAAAGATGGCAGAAAGGGGAATATGAGAGAAAACCATACAAGAAGTTCGACAAGTCAAAGATCAAGTGTTTTAATTGCTCGATTTTCAGGCATTTTGCATCAGAGTGTCGTAAACCAAAGAAGGAAAAGGTGAATCTGATAGAGAAAGAAGAAGAGGAGCCAGCCTTACTAATGCATGAGTTAATAAGAACTCAAGAAGTGAATTGTGGTATTGAGACGCTTACTGAAAAGTCTGAAAATTGTACATGGGGGTAAAGGTGAAAACTCAAGATAATATGTGGTATTTGGATTCAGGAGCTAGCAATCACATGACGGGTTGCATAGAAAATCTTACAGACCTTGACACAACAATTCGAGGAGTAGTGAAGCTTGGAGATGGGTCAGAGGTACCTATAGGAGGGCGTGGCACTGTGGTAATCAAGGGACGTACAGGAGAACACAGGGCGATAACTGATGTGTATTATATTCCAAGGCTGACTAGCAATATCATTAGTTTAGGGCAGCTTGAAGAAAGGGGGTGCAAAGTACAACTTGAAGGTGGTAGCTTAAAGGTGTTAGATAAAAATGGGAGGTTGATTATCCGTGTTCAAAGATCAAAAAACAGATTATATACTCTGAATCTCGAATTGGTGCATTCTGTGTGTTTAAAAACAAGTGTTGAATACGATACACGGAAATGGCATGCAAGATATGGGCACATTAATTTTCAATCTCTAAAGAAGATGTGTCAAGAAAATTTGGTAGAAGGGCTACCAAGAATTGAATGCATAGAAGAAGCGTGTAGAGGATGTTTAATTGGCAAGCAACGCCGATTGCCTTTTCCACAAGAGGCAGGGTTCAGAGCAAGTGAGACACTAGAGTTAATTCACGGGGACTTGTGTGGACCCATTACCCCTCCTACTCCAGCCGGTAACAGATATTTCCTCTTACTGGTAGATGATCACAGCAGATACATGTGGATTGTGTTGATGAAAACCAAAGACAAAGCCTTCTCCTCATTCAAGGAAGTCAAGGAGGCGATCGAGGTAGAGAAGAATGCAAAGTTAAAGGCATTTAGAACTGATCGAGGAGGTGAGTTCAGATCAGCTGAATTTGTCGAGTATTGCAACAGAATGGGTATTAAGAGGTATCTGACTGCACCATATTCCCCACAACAGAACGGAGTGGTCGAAAGGAGAAATCAAACTGTCTTGGGAATGGCCCGAAGTATGATGAAAAGCATGTGTGTTCCATCAGAGTTCTGGGGAGAAGCCGTGACTACCGCCGTGTACATTCTGAATCGAGCATCAACTAAAAGTCTGACAGGGATGACTCCATATGAGGGATGGTACAAAAGAAAGCCTAAGGTAGATCATTTTCGAATTTTTGGGTGTCTGGTGCATGTGAAAGTAACAAACACCTATATGTCAAAGCTCGATGACAGGAGCTCCCTGATGGTGTTCATTGGATACGAAAAGGGGTCCAAAGCTTACAGGGTGTACAATCCTATTACTAGGAAAGTACATGTGACACGAGATGCAATATTTGAGGAAGATAAGGCATGGGGCTGGGATACCGAAGAAAAGCACACAAACACTCAAACTAGTACTGGATTCAGACTAGAGTATGAACATGATGAGTTAGGCAGTGAGCCAGGCGATGAGCACCAGTATGACAGTGAAGATGGGAGAGAACAAATTCCAAACACGCCTACATCTACACATGGACCAGTGGAAGGTACAAACCATGAGGGGCCTGGAGATTCAGAAGGAACACCAGTGAAATTACGGAGCCTTGCTGAGATATACAGTGAAACTGAACCGATGCAGTTGAATTACTCTGACATGTGTTTGATTGGGATGGAAGAACCAACAAATTTCAATGATGCAGAAAAGGATAAGAACTGGAACCGTGCCATGATAGAAGAAATTGAAGCTATTCAAGACAACAAAACATGGAGTCTAGTAGAACCTGTTCAGGGACAGAAGGTTATCGGACTCAAGTGGGTGTTTAAATTAAAGAAAGATTCAGAAGGCAAAATTGCAAAGTACAAGGCTCGTCTTGTAGCAAAGGGATATGTGCAACAGCAAGGAGTTGATTTTGAGGAAGTGTTTGCTCCTGTGGCCAGAATGGAAACGGTGCGGATGATCATGGTGATAGCAATACAACAAGGATGGTCATTGCATCATATGGATGTCAAATCCGCATTTTTAAATGGAGAGTTAAAAGAAGAGGTTTATGTCAAACAACCACCAGGATTCGAGATAAAAGGGAAGGAACACAAAGTGTTAAAATTGCACAAGGCACTTTATGGTTTAAAACAGGCTCCAAGAGCCTGGAATTTCAAGTTAGATAGCACATTGAGGTCAATGAATTTTGAAAGAAGGCAATTGGAGCATGCAGTCTATAGGAGAAAGCAAGGGGAAGGATGCACTTTAGTAGGAGTGTATGTGGATGATTTGCTAATTACAGGAACATGTGAATTAGAGATTGCAAGGTTTAAGTCAGAGATGATGGAGAAATTCAAGATGAGTGATTTAGGCTTATTAACCTATTATCTTGGCATAGAGGTTAGACAGACAACTAAAATGATTACCTTGTGTCAGGAAAGTTTTGCTCAGAAAATTTTGAAGGAATGTGGCATGGATGAGTGTAATCCAACACAGGCACCCATGGAAGCCAGGCTCAAACTCAGTAAGAATAGTAGCTCTCCTCCAGTTGATCAAACCAGATATAGGAGTATTGTGGGCAGCCTTCGATACCTGTTGAACACTAGACCCGATCTAGCATTTTCCGTCGGGATTGTCAGTCGATTTATGGAATCTCCTACAACTGAGCATATGGCAGCCGTGAAACACATACTAAGGTATGTAAGAGGGACAACTGGTATGGGTTGCTGTTATAGGAAAATGCCAGAAGAAAACATGAACTTTGTTGGTTTCTCTGATAGTGATATGGCCGGGGACTTGGATGACAGGAAAAGTACTACTGGTGTGATTTATTTCTTGGGAAGCAATCCAGTTAGTTGGTTTTCGAGGAAGCAAAAGGTAGTAGCCCTATCCTCTTGTGAAGCTGAGTACATAGCGGCTGCATCAGCAGCATGCCAGGGTGTCTGGCTAGAATCGTTGCGTGCAGATTTCTTGAGTCAGCTGCCTCAGAAGATAAAGCTGAAAATTGATAATAAATCTGCAATCTCTCTATGCAAAAACCCAGTATACCATGATCGAAGTAAACACATTGATACTCGATTTCATTTTATAAGAGAGTGTGTAGAAGAAGGGAAAATGGAGGTCGAACATATCGGGACCAACAATCAGCTTGCTGACATACTGACCAAGCCATTGGGAAGAGTCAAGTTTCTGGAGCTAAGGGAAAGAATAGGAGTGCAGACTATCAAGAGGTCACAAGCAGCTTAGGGGGGTGAATGTAAGATGTAAGCTGTTGTGCCCACAAGTCATTCGGGACGTAAACGGCACGCAACAGAGTCAAGAGTATTTTAGCTATTTTCCTTTGCTAATATTAGGTTTCCTTATTATAGAGATTTAGATAATAATCTGTGGATTTGCTTTTGCTTTATTTCTTATTAAGTGTGTGGAAAATAAGAAACCACACGCTATTTTAGTTAACATTGTATTAGGATATTTCTTACCATGTTTTGATTTAAGTATTGAATAAAAGCTATGAGAAAACAGAAAATGGTGCGGCATTTTTGCACCACAAATTAGTCTTCTTTTGTTATCTGTCTTATTTCTTTCAACCCTAAAAATACAATCTATTGGTTTGTTTCCAACAATATTTACTTATGCATTGTTTTTTTTCCATTTGACTCTTTCCAGTAGCTTAGCAATTCGTACCAGTAATGTACCGGTTAGTAATGCATCAACAAAGAATAGGCTTCCAGTTCCTACAAAAGAAAAAGGTGTCACAGGCTGTCAGTAAAGATAAGTACTACCATAAAGCAAAACAAGGAATTAAGGAATTAATAAAACAAGAAGACCTTAACAGATCTGAGGCGACACCTCTGATTTGTGAAGTATATACCTGTAATCTTAATTTATGATCTCTGTATCTATTATCTCTAATAGATCCTCTTAAGTCATCTACATTTTTCCTTTGTACAATGAAATCAAGCACATATTTCTTCCTACTCTACTGTGGCGCACAATCCAAAGCCTGTCTTGAACCGAGAACCACCGTCTAACATGAGAACATGATATCAATGAAAATTTTGAAAAAAAAAAAAAAATTCAGTTGCTGGAATCACTGAGATCCTTCATATGAGAATAAACAATATCCTAACCTCTACAGGTATGTGAAAAAACTTGATCAGCTTACCAGACAGCTATAAGCGATCCATCGGATCTGAATTGTGCAGCCGAGACTGGCTTCTTGAAAGTACTGCGATGCAAAATTGCTCTCAAAGACACGCTTATGAGATAAACATGACCTTTGTCGGTGGAGTTGGCAGCGAACAAGAGGCAGCCGTCGTCTGACACGCCATCCAGAAGAGGTCAGACTCTGCCTTAAAAGGGAAGGTATGAAGCACGAGTTTATCAGATCGGAGGCGATGATGCGATTACCAGCCAGGGGGGAAATTATAATTACCCTAAATATTATATCTGTGATGTAAGTATCGATATCGACACGTATAAGCGTTTATATGTAACATATCAAGTATTTACATCTATAGCACTTCATGATCAAGTGACAAATTGATCTAATAATAGCTATAATGAGGCATGTGCCCTCCTCTTTATTGTGATGCATGAATTAACTTGTATGATTGGATGGTTTCAAAATATTGCCCCTAAACTCCTAGACATAATTTCTCACAATCATTATTTACTTGTTTGTTTACAATTTCTGCACACTTGTTTACTTCTCAACAACAATGAATCAACAAGTCCCAATTTCTTTACATTTAGAGTTAGTTGAATTTAGTAGAAATTATTGTCTCATGTTGTCCGTTGTCCGTGTGTTCGACCACTTGAGAGTAGGTCCGATGGGCATCGGACCTACTTTTGGTTTGATGAGTTTAATTACTGTCGATTTGCTTTAAGATTCGTGCAGAACGCTTTAAATTTCTTGCAAGTCTGTTTCAATTTTCGTGCGCACAATTCTTAAATTAGATCGGACGGTCATCATGCTTGTTGAACCTAAAAGTAGATCCGATGGGCATCGGACCTACTCCGTTCTCGTGTTCGACACCCAACTTACCACATAGCTAGGTTGTACGCTTGCAACCAAACTTCGATTGAGTATTAGGATAAAATATAAATTTAAAAGTTAAAAAGTGTATTGAATTTGATACGAATTATCTATACTAAAAATATACAACATTATATATGTTCTTGTTGATTGATTATATTTGTGTGATTGCATGTTTGTGTTGCTTGATATTAGTATCCCGCTTAGATTATAGGACTTGAGTAGCATAGGATCATAAATCCATTGCATCAAATATTGTACACGAATAACTCTAGAGAACTTGGATTAGAATTGACCAAATTCGACATCTAGTCCGGAATCACAAGAACCAAAAGTCAAGTCTAGATGAAGGACTTAATCGTAAGTGATGAATAAGTTTCTCAAGTTTGAGAATAATATCTTAAATTGACAACACTTGTAGCTCTACTTCTTGAAGATGGATCCAAATCTGCTGAAATTTGAGATCGTGAACAGTAACCTTGAAATTTCTGAAATTCGGAATCCAACTGTCAAACTTTTTCGAGATACGTGCACAGAAAAACTAGCTATTTCGAAATGTGTGCACAGAAAAAATTGGATGGCTGGATTCGAGATTTCAGAGATACTGTTCATGGATCTCGAATTTCAGCAGATTTAAATTCCTTAAAGATATGTTCAAAGTTGTCATAAATGTGGTTCTTAAATTCACTTGTTTGATAAAGTGAATGTGGCAATTGACCTCGCTTTCTTCAAATCCTGAAACAACAAGGTTTCTGCGAATAACATCATTTTCACACTAATCTAAATAGCATTATTTTCACACTAATATAAAAATCACTATTTTTTCTCTATTCTCATTTACTAATCTCAAATTTTAATATTCTAGCTATTCTTTACTCCCATCCAAAGTATATCTACATCAGCTAAAGGTATCTACGTATTGAAGCGCCTACCATTTATATGTAAATTATAACTTTTAGGGGGTCTAAAGGAAATTTGTTTCCCTCCTGTTACCAGAGTCCGCCTTTCCCAAAAACAAGCAAGTTTACGAAAGGTCGCATATCCTAAGGTAACAGAATTTTTCTATTTAGATCTCAACTGTTCGATCTGAATCCGCACGAATATTGAAGGAACCCATGCATTCCACCTCTGCCCGGATTGGCCCAGATTCTAATCAAACGGTCCAGATCAAAAGAGAAATGATCTGTTACCTCAGAGGATATGGATTCTAATATGAATATTTCTTTCTCTTCTTCTTCTTCTTCCGATCAAAAAGCATTTTTTGACAAACTTTTTTCTTTTAAAAATTAAGCATTTCTGGCGAAGAATTCCACTTTTTTTGTTTCAGTTTTGCCTTGTTTAAAACCAAGAGAGAACTAATTTCACTTGCGCATGAACACTGATTACTGATCTGTGTTCATAAATTGGAGCAGGAGACCATTCTTCGCCTTCTCTAAAGGTCAAAATTGCAATCCTTCTCGCTCAAGAAACCATCTTTTAAATTGATGGGAGAAATGACAGCTTCAGCATTTACGAGAGAGAGATTTTCAAATCTTCGAGGGGTCAGATGGAGAATTGATCTGGGTATTTTGCCAAGCGCTCCTCCTTCAATTGAAGAATTTCGAAGAGTGGCTGCTGATTCAAGGAGGAGGTGAGAATGCTACCCTTTTACAATTTTTTTCAATTTTCATGTAATTATTTCTTCAACTGAGAATCAATGAAGAACATTGAACAAGTAGCAACCTAAAGGAAAAAAAATGGAAAGTAAACTTTGACTTGTACAAAAATCTAACATTTCTGTTAACCAAATTTTATGTATTACCAATTTCTTTTTATGGGTTACTGCTGTATTCAAATGTTTCACCAGGTTTTAGAGGTCACATTTGAAATATATATTACCAACTTTGACTGCTGTATTGAAATGTTTCACCTGTTAGGAGGGATGAAGTTACAACAAATTTGAGTTACAACAAAGTTACAACAACCATTTTTTTCATTTTCAAAGTCCAAATCGTCGATCCAAACCGTTTATCTAAATAAAATGTGCTTGCAGATCAAATTTTACATTTTTTTGAATTTTTTTACTATTTATTAAGATGGGTACAAAATTCAATGGTCTGAATATGACTATTTTTTGTAAAATACTTAATAAATAATAAAAGAATTAAAAAAATGTAAAATTTAATCTGCAAGCACATTTTATTGTGGAGATCATGTTGAACGGTTTGGATCGACGATTTGGACTTTGAAAATGAAAAAAATGGTTGTTGTAACTTTGTTGTAACTCAAATTTGTTGTAACTTGATCCCTCCTCAAAATGAAAATAGGTACTCTGCAACCAATTCAATGTATCTTGTTATGCAGGAGTGTTTCTTTAATTAAGTTTTTTTAAGTGTTTTAATTATGGTTCTATTGGGTATTGTTGATTAATTATGAGAATAAAACTCTAGTATTATAAATGACTTAGCTAAAACCATAGTAAATTTTATAGGGGGGTAAAATTGATAGTATTGTATAGCATACTAATATTTGCATTTTAATAGGTATGTGAATTTAAGGCGACAGCTATTAATTGATCCCCATCTTGCAAAGGATGAAAGTGTAATTCCAGATCCTGCTGTTGAAAATCCTCTTTCTCAAAATCCAGGTATATGCATATACACCCCCGTAAAATGTCCTTAATTCACATTTACTAGAGAATAACTTTATCCAGTTATTCTTGTTAGGTGAATTCATAGTATGCATATACCAAGAACAAAAAAAAAACCAATACAAAACACAGTTCAGTACATAGCCTCTAGGAACCTATACCAGCATAAAATCCTTTGTTTTTGTGATTTAATTTCTCATTTGATTTTGATTGGTGCCATCATGAAATTACAAATTTGCCCTTTATGTAAAGAATCTGCATTTCCTTTTTTTTTTCTTTTTGTGACACAGAGAGCACGTGGGGCCAATTTTTCAGAAATGCTGAATTGGAGAAAGAAGTAAACCAGGATTTGTCGCGTCTTTATCCAGAAATCGGTGATTTTTTCCATGATAACTCGAGTCAATCCATGCTTGGTCGGATCCTCTTGGTTTGGTGCCTTACACACCCCGATTTTGGATATCGCCAAGGCAAGTTTTTTTACCATTTTTACCCCTGAAAAAAGGCATATAAACATTAGAGTAAGGGTATGGTACTATGCATAGTGCAGATTGATCTGTACTCAATATTTTTGTTTCCAAAGTCCAAATAGTCGATCTGAACTGTTCAACATGATCTCTATATAATTTTACATTCTTTAGAATTTTTTTACTATTTTTTTAGATAGGTAGAAAATAACTACTTTTGAATGGTCTAGAATTTTTGGATCAAGTGATTTTCTACCTATCTAAAAAAGATTAAAAAAATGTAAATTTTGATTTACAAGTACATTTTTATATGGAGATCATGTTGAACAGTTGAGATCGATTGTTTGGACTTTGAAAATAGAGATATTGATCCATAGTACGGACCATTATGCGATATGCATAGTACCATAGCCTCACTCTAAACTTTTGAATGGTCTATAATTCAAAAAATCAAAATTCACTTTTTCTGTAGGAATGCATGAACTACTGGCCCCTTTGTTATATGTGCTTCACATTGACCTTGAATTCTTCTCCCAAATTCGTAACCTACATGAGAAACACTTCTTGACTGAGTTCAACACTTCCTCGCATCGAAAAAAGGACGCAAATACCCCTACTCCAAGAATACTAGACCCTGAAATTCGCGAACTTTTTTTATTAAATGACACTTATGGGGCGGAGGCCGAATTGGGAATTATCCTTTCGGATAAATTCATGGAGCATGATGCTTTTGCCATGTTTGACACAGTGATGCACGGCTTGAATGGACCTGTTGCCATAGCAGAGTTTTACTCAATGGCCTCCTTAGCGGATTGTAATGCGGGTTTGACACCCGTTAGAGAGGCTGCTCTCTCACTATACCACCTCTTATCTTTAGTTGACTCCTCTCTGCATTCACATTTGTGCGAATTGGGGGTGGAACCTCAATATTTTGCAATGAGGTGGCTTCGAGTTTTATTCGGCCGTGAGTTCTCTTTAGAAAATCTTTTAACAATTTGGGATGAGATTTTTATTTACAGCAATGAAACCCCGAAGGGATACTTAACACGGGATTTGGAGCATATATCTAGGGTTTTGTGCTCGTCACCTCGTGGCTTAATTATTTTATCTATGGGGGTAGCAATGCTTTTATACCTTAGACCCCTTTTATTATCAAGTGAACATGCTACTACTTGCTTACAGAGGCTTATGAATTTCCCAAGTGATGTAGATGTTAAGAAAATAATTGAGAAAGCGAGGTCAATACAGGAGTTTGCACTTGATGTTTATCTCACTTCAGAGAATCAACCGGGCAAGAGAAAGAGCGGGGGCTTTTTGAACTCTTCTAATTTTTGGGAGGAAAAATGGAGAGTATTTCAGGAAAATGAAAGTGTGCATGAAAAGAGAAGTGACAGTGGATTAATAACTGAGAAAGTTAAGAAGGTGACAGTATTTGAGAAATTGAAATGCGGGTTCTCTAGAGAGAAAGATGGCGGCAAAATTAACAAAGAGAAAAAAGATCGATGGGGCACTATAAGGCGTGTTATTTTGGATGAGAATGTGGTTTTTGATGATAATACAGTTACAAAAGGTGAACCCGATATGAATAATGAGATCAGTGCTGAGGTGTCGATCAGTGCTGAGGTGTCTTCGGGTGTGAAGAATGAAGATGAGGTGGAATTAGAGAATGAAGATTACAGAAGTATCCTTTCGGGAATCGAAGAGTTGTACAATCAAATTATGAGAAATGGCGTGGGACCCGACAGTCATAACTGTCCCTACTGTGATGTAGGTGGTAACATGGAAGTGGTCGATAAAGCGCGCATGGATAAATTAAGGAGTTTCGGGCAATCAATGGTAGAGAATATTCAGGTTTGAAACTTTTATCTTGCTTTCTTTTATTTTGAAAGAAGACCCAAAATGTTTGGCTTGTATATTCAATTAAATCTTTGTACATGTAGGTAATTGAATCAGCATTTGAGCAAAGAACAGATTTGATTTCAGAGAATTTAAGTGGTGATACAGAGGAAGGATGTGATAAGAAAAAAGGAGCAGTGATAGCTCTAAAGGAACTGAGAACAATCAGCAGTTTCTTATCTGAAATTTAAGGTTTGTTTGATGTAACTTATTTTATCTATTTTGACGACTCAAATTTTTTTAGTCCTATTTTTTTTTTTTTTCCGTTGTTTATACCTCATCATTGTATAGCCAATTTTTTTTTTTTTTAATCTTGATAGAGGCTATCAGATTGTATAGCCAATTGTTACGTGTAAAGAAATGAAATAAATTTGGTTGTAATACGCTTGTATTTGTGCATCTTTGTATCACATACCTTTTCTCCTTTTTTTTGAAGAGTATCCCTAATTTAGTGTAGAATACTCACAGCTAGACCAAAATCAATTGTGTGCCTATTTGAAATATAGGGATCTGCTTTGAGATTTGTGCCAAATTAAAACTGACGGCTCAGATCTCATTCTACACGGTCACATATTGCACTTGATCTGAACTCCTAAATTAAACCTCCAAAGCAGTTCCTAAATGGGTACATTTGAATTGAGAGTAAAGTCAGTGAGAATAGCGTGCTAACTCCGAATTCAAAACAGCCACTAATCCAACATTTCAATGGGTTAGCAGAATAGCGACTAATCCGAGCTAACCCAAGTGTTGAAAGTATCTATTTTTTTACCCAAACATAGAATAGTCGCTGACCCAACTAACCCTGCTATTCCTTGGCACCCAAAGGCACCCTGATTTGACCTTGAAACTCCACTACAAGAGACCTAGGGGACCTAGCTTGACATTTTTACCAGATCAGTACGGATTCAAATCAGCTGAAATCCGAGATACATGAACAGTATTCCTGGAATTTCTGAAATTCTGAATCTAGCCATTCAACTTTGTCTGTGCACGCATCTCGAAACAGTTAGTTTTCTGTACACGTATCTCGAAACAGTTCAACGGCTGAATTCTAAATTTCAGGAATTTCAGGATTACTGTTCATGATTTTGGATTTCAGCAGATTTGAATCCGTTTGGTAAATACTTGGCAATTATACAAAGATGCACAAATAAAGTCCCTGTTATATCTTAATCACATATGGCATCATAAGGAACTTTCAACAACTCCAATGTACCTTCAACTTAACAGTAAACATGTATTATATAATATTGAAATCAGACAGAATAGACAAACTGACAGAACTCATATGAGCAATGCCAAAATAATACATAAAACACTTTCCATCCAAATGTTTATGAAATCTTACATATTCAAGTACAAACTACAAGTGGTAGAACATGAATCACATGCAAGACTTGCTCCAAATTCATAAATTTGTTAGCTTCAAAACTGCTTTCTCATGTGCTGCACAAGGAAAAAAAAAAAATCCATCAAAGAAAGCAAAATGTGTAATTCACTTTTAAGATGTGAATGCTATAATACTCAGAAAATTTGGGGACATGAGAAATTGAAGAAAAATTACAACATACATGCATAAGAAACTTAAGAATTGCATATTTGCATTATTTGGGTATTTTATTTTAATGTTCTGGCAAAGATTATACCAAAAATGTCCTGATTAGTCAGTACCAGTATGTATACAATTATCTCTATTTATTTCACCTAGCTGTTGTTTAAGTCATAACTCAAGTAACTATAACAATTTCAAATTTGTGTGCCATGTAATGCTAAATCAGTGGGAAAAGAATAAAAGTCCTAATATTTGAAGCTTCAAAAACTAAATCTATTTGAACTTTTTTTATCAAAATAGCAGGAATTTTAAGAAAAGGGGAAATTTCATGTATACCCCTTAAAAACCTTGAAAGTTACGTATTGCCCCCTCTAAATTTATAATATCATATTTACCCCTCTAAATTTCAAAATCTCACAAATTTACCTACTTTATTGTCTTTCCTATTAGAATTCATTTTAAATTTATAAAATTTTCAATTTACCCTTTATTAAAAAATAAAAATACCTAGTCTGTGTAAAAAATGGTTCAATCTTTTGATGGGGAAATTTCATGTATACCCCTCAAAAACCTTGAAATTACATATTGCCCCCTCTAAAATTTATAATATCATATTTACACCAATACATGTCAAAATCACACAAATTTACCTAATTTATTGCCTTTTCTATTAAAATCCATTTTATTCTTTATAAAGTACTCACTTAACCCTTTATTAAATAATAAAAATATGTAGTCCGTGTAAGAAAAATGTTCAATCATTAAAAGGGGGAATATGATATTATACGTAATTTCAAGGTTTTTGAGGGGCATATATGAAATTCTCCCTTTCTTGAAAAGAAGAAGAAGAAGAAGAAACCTGAGAAGGAATCAAGCGACAACGATGGGTTGTGGATTGGATTTGTTGGTGGGAGGAGGCTCCTTCGAAGGTGAGAAATCCTCGGGGTTGTAAATAACAGTGATGAAGAGAGAACAGGAGGGACATCGCGCGATCTCCTCTCCCAATCGGAGGTCGTCAAGTGAGATTTGAAAGAGATCGCCGCAGGGACAGGGGTAGGTGTAGGCCTTGAGTTCCTCCTTCCATTCCATGTCCTCTATCTCCACATCGTCGTACGACATCTCTCTCTTTAGCTCTCTCTCTCGCTCTCTTTAGGTCGGAGTTTGTTAGGGTTTTAGTTAGCGGTGCTATTTCATAAAGGATGGGAGAATGAGAGGAACAAGTATCCTCTCCATTACTGTAAAAGATTCCCTTCACTTTACGGTTTGAGATTAACTCCCAACCGCTTTGAGATTCGGGCTAACGCAGGGGCAGTATTATTGGGCTTTGAGAGTCGTGCCAAGTTAAAAAGAACGGTCCAGATCCAATAAATTGTAAAAGATTCCCTATTACGGTACCGGGGAGGATGTGAATTCAGAATGAGAGACGGAAAATAATAAACGGAGCGGAGGAGAAAAAACGGGAATTTCATGTATGCCCCTCAAAAACCTCGAAATTACGTATTTCCTTCTGAAATTCTTTATATGATATTTTTCCTTCTGAATTTCAGAAACTTACAAATTTGCCTAATTCCAGGAATCAAGTTACAACAATTATTTTTTACATTTTGACATTCCAAATCGTCGATCCAAACCGTTCAATATGATCTCCACAATAACATGTGCTCCCAGATCAAATTTTACATTTTTTTTAATTTTTTTACTGTTTATTAAGTAAATTTTACCAACACGATAATTTATATAATTTCCTTCATACTCTATCCACGTCAAACTATCAATCGTTAGACGGCAGGACTTGTTTCAAACCACTATTGTTGACCATAATGAAAAAATAATAAAAAAATAAATCTTTCTTTGACATTAAGCAATGTGAGAGTGTGTTAACAACTTGAATAGTAAAACCTCAGCATTCAAATCTGACCTATTCACTCTAAAATGTAAAAAAGTAAAATTAACCAAATACGCATTAAGCACTGACAAATTAACTAAGGGCCTGTTCGGCAGATTGAAAGAAATGGGAATGGACTGGGAAATGAAGATTTTTGAATAGCCAAAGCACTGTGTGCATGGGGAAAAAAACATTCACTCTGCGTGAATTTTTTTTTTTCCACGGACATAGTGGCAAGCCGAACAGACCCTAATTAATCGTTAAACTATCAATCGTTAGACAGCAGGACTTGTTTCAAACCACTATTGTTGACCAAAATAATAAAAAAATAAATCTTTCTTTGACATTAAGCAATGTGAGAGTGTGTTAACAACTTGAATAGTAAAACCTCAGCATTCAAATCTGACCTATTCACTCTAAAATGTAAAAAAAAAAAAATTAACCACTATTGTTATCTCAATTAAGCACCGACAAACGAGAACAGAGTAGGTCCGATGCCCATCGGACCTACTTTTAGGTTCAACTAGTACGATGACCGTCTAATCTAATTTAAAATTTGTGCGCACGAACATCGAAATAAACTCGCACGAATTTTAAAGCGTTCTGCACGAATCTTAAAGCAAATAAACAGTGATTAAACCCATTGGTTCCATCGAACCAGAGTAGGTCCGATGCCCATCGGACCTACTCTCAAGTGCCGACAAACTAACTAAATGACAATAATTGCTCAAATATTACTCCAATAGTCCAAACCATACAAAATTACAAAAAATCCTATTCGAACAAATCAGAGACAATTAGAAGCTCCCTAGCATTACAAGATAATTCAAACTAAATGACAATTTCTCATGTCTTTTCTTACAATTTTTTTTATTAATATCCACCATAAAATAAAAAATTACAAAATATCCATAGTTTTTGGATATTTTCAAAACTACCCGAACCGTCAGAAGTTCTGACGGTTCAATTCCTTTCTGACCGCCAAGACTCTAGACAAATGCTTGTCCAAAAACAGAGGTTAGTCTAAGTGCATGTCAAGTTTCGTGATTTATTGATTTACAAAAAAAAAAAAACAATATAACAGGTAATAATATCATATAAAAAAACAGATATGTAAATTACTACCCAATTACTCTTCAATTTTCCAAAACAAAAAAAAAAACCCTCGACCGCCTAGAGTTCTAGCGGTCAGAAAGGAATTGAACCGCTAGGACTCCTGACAATTTGGGTAGTTTTGAAAATATCCAAAAACCATGAATATTTTTATAATTTTTTATTTTATGGTGGATATTAATAAAAAAATTCGGTCTTTTCTTCTCCCTAAAAAATGATTTATATATATATAGATAGACTATGGTGAGTTGTGACGTTTTACTTCACGTCATATTTTCATTTTGAAAATTCAAATAACCGATCCGAACCGCTCAACATGTTCTCTATATTGAAATGTACTTGGAGACTAAATTTTACATTTTTTGGAATTTTTTTTACTATTTATTAAACCACTTTGAAATCGCTGATCCACTGTGAACAGTAAAAAACAGTAAAAATTTCTGGACCATAGGATCAGCGATTTTCAAGGTGGCTTAATAAATAGTAAACAAATTCCAAAAAATGTAAAATTTAGTTTCCAAGCACATTTCAATATAGAGAACATGTTGAGCGGTTCGGATCGGTTGTTTGAATTTTCAAAATGAAAATATGAGCATGAAGTAAAAATGACCTCTTACTTCACAACTCACCATAGCCCAGCTGATATATATATATATATATATCATGCATTTTCCTTTCTTTAACTAATTGTCTCCGTCTCTAACTCAGAATTCAATGCTCAAAGTTCAGTTGAATAGCACACAATAGTAGGCGCTGTTTTTGCAATTGCAAAACCAACTTTCTAACAAATTTAAAAAATAAATTTCGAATCTGACTTCAATTATTGGTTCATTAATTTTAATTAATTTCGAGTTCTTACATTCACAGTGACAGGTTTAAAATTTGAAAATAATTCAAATATAATATTAAATATAATTAATTAATAGTTCAGTGTTTTATAATTCACATAATATACAAAACTTGAAATATTGATATTTATACACAATAGATAAAAACACTACATAAAAACTTTGGAATAATATATAATAACTATTGTGTTATTTGTATAATTCGTCAATTTAATAATAATTCGGTGAGATATTAAAAAACAATAATTCGAGTATAATACTATTTGTGATATGTTTACATGCATAGTGATAAAATTCGTGAATAATTTGTTTTTTTGGTGTCAGCGAATTATTTAGTTGACCGAATTTTTACCGAATTATTCATGAATTTTACGATTTTTCTCAAAATTTACGAATTATTCGCAATTTTTTTTTTGCTTCCTTGTGGGATCAGTGTAACAAAATGCGGTTCATGCGGCCGCATATGCGTATGCGGTTGACAACAACATAGAAAATCAATATTTGGTCGCATATTTGGCCGCATATTCAGCTGCATATTTTTACTGCATATTCGACTGCATATTTTTACCGCATATTCGGCCACATATTACTGCATTTTACCGCATACTTGTGTGTGTATTAATTTTCATTTTAAAACCCGCATATATAAGTCCGCATAAAATTCCGCATATGCGGCCGTATACCGCATAGAAACCGCATTTTAAAACATTGTGTGGGACTGAGATCTCCAGTTCGGAACTCAATGTATAATTCCGAAGCATTCCCGAATTATATCCAAATTATTTTTGAATTACGAATTTTTGACCTTGCCGAACTGAATCCGAATAATTCATCATGGATGGCACATGCCAATAACAAAGTTGTACACGGATGAAAACACATGGGATGGCACATAAGATATTCTGAAATTTATTAAAACCTGGCTTGTTATGGTCCACAATCTTTGTTTGTTTCATTTGCAAAGAGATATTTTCATTTCTTTCTTCACTATCTTTCTTCTCTATTAAAACCAGACTTGAACCCGGTCCAGGCACAAAAAAGATTCCTCTCCTCTTCCTCTTCCTCTTCCTCTCTCTCTATCTCTTTTTCATTTTTCTTTTTCAATTTTTTTTTTTCCTCCTATTGAGACCTAAAACTAAAACCCTCTCTAATGGCGACTTCTTCTCTGGCAACCTCAGTCCCGCCGACAAGCGGGACCCACCACCGCAGGTCTCAACGGAGGCGCTCGTTAGTGTCTCTCCCCGCCTCTGCCGCCTTTACTGGAGCTGCTCCTTGTCTCCGTTTGAATCGTTCTCAGCGCTCCTCTGCACTTCTCCAACACAGGTCAAATCTAAAATCCCAATCTTTTACATGGGTGTTTTATTTACCAGTAGCTGACACTGAGAAGAAATACTATATCAATCAAACACTTTGTTGTTCCAGTATTTGCCTCTAAATTGAAATTTCCTTATCTAATTGTAACTGGTAATCTGGAGCAAGTAAAATTTGCATGCTCTGTTGTTAGGCTACTTGTGATGTCTGATTCTTATTATATATATATTTTTAATTTGTTTAGGTTGCTGTCAAATGCTGGTCTAAGAAACCAACCTGGGTCTATACCAGTATCAAGGCTGCATAGTTCATGGAAAGATGGTACCAGTGCAACTGGTACAGAAAGTAGCTGCCTTTCTTGCTTTAGAAGCCATGGTAGAGTCACTGCCGGGTTGTCAAATCTTAGAAGGTTCACACCTGGAGCACCCGGAGCTTTCTCTGACAAGTCGACCTTCCCTTTACGTAGCAGTTTTTTCAGTGCTAGGCTAGCTGTAAGTGCATGCATGGAATAGTTTGAAATTTGTTCATATCAGAATGCTCTTCTAAGATTAGTACTATCAGCCAAGTAATTGGGAATTGGATAACTAAACAACCAATGATTGATCTCTTTCAAAGTTGCCGTTTTTTTTTAAATTGTTAAATTATTTTTGCAGGGGAGGGATTCTCATCTGACACGTGCTAGTGTTGGGCCTGACGAGCCCCATGCAGCAAGTCCGGCACTGTCTGATCCATTACTTGAGAAACCAGGCCTGAACTATATGGACCAGGACCAGGAATTAGAGAAGGCGGAGTTGGAGAGGTTGTTAAATTATCCGCTTCCATCTCACCCGAAACTGCTCAGAGGAGAATTGAAGAACGGCCTTCGCTACTTTATTCTCCCTAATAAAAATCCCGCAGATAGGTATCATCTGTACTGATTGCATTTCATAGAGATTATTTATTTATGAGTTTTTCTATGTGCAATAAGTATCCAACCTTAGTTTTAGCTCTCATTTCTATGTCCACTTGACTTGATTGAAAATTACATGAAACTTAGGCAAAATAAATTCATGTGTTGCCAATATGTTGTTCGTTACAGTCCTATGGTGTGGGTTTATTTGGTTGTAGAAACTTTGGAAAATTATGACATTTTTTTTAGTTGTTGAACAAGGATTTTTTCAATAAATGTTTCCTTGCACCTTAGGATGGTCAATTTTCTCTGAGCCTCTCTATTAATATAGATTGAAGTGAAGTAAAATTTTAGCACTAACTCTTGTGTTAGCATGATACTATAAAGCTATTATGTTGAGGTAAAATTATGAATTCTGAGGGGCAATTTATTCATTTTTGTTTGACTGAACCTTGATTTAACTGGTTTAGTTGTCACAAATGTCTTAAACAATGTCGGATTTATAATTGAATGTTTGCGATATGTTGTGGTCTTTTTAGCAAATCATGGTTGGTACAATTAGAAAAATACTCTTTCAATGTCAAAAGATCACAAGTAACCCTGCCAAAAGAAGAAATAATCGTAGTGTATTTCCTAAACGAAGTTAGACACGTTATTTGCACTAAAACAAGGGAAAAAAGTGGGGTTATTTGTGTATTTCTTACATAAACTAGAAGAGGAAGGGTATTCATGACATATTCCATGAGACATTTCTCTTTGCTAAGATGGTTGGTGTAACTATGCTTTAAGGTTTGAGGCACACATGGAGGTGCATGTGGGGTCGGTTGATGAAGAGGAGAACGAGCAGGGAATAGCACATATGATAGAGCACGTCACTTTCCTTGGGAGCAAGAAGAGAGAGAAGCTTCTTGGTACCGGCGCCAGGTCAAATGCTTATACCGACTTCCACCATACCGTCTTTCACATCCACTCCCCTACGTATTCCAAGGTACTAATTACCTTTTCTTTCCCTTTGTGGCAAATATGAAAATGTTACTGTTTTTTGCAAATACTTGAGAAATCTCATATTATTTGTTGGCAGGAATCTGGTGAATATTTGCTTCCTTCTGTTCTTGATGCCTTAAATGAGGTGCGTCTGACTCTCTCTCTCTCTATTTTGTATAGTTCTTGGAATATTGTTCAACATGCTCATGATAGAACACTGTTTGGAATATTCGCAAAAATACAAGGTTTTTTGATTAAAAATGATAATTGAAAAGGCTTGTTATAATTTAGAAAAGCCTTGTGTTTTGGTTAAAAACACAAGTATTATTGGTGATAACAAAATCATGTTTTGTTATTATATAGAAAAGGTTTGTATCTTTCTGTAATATCTAGCTTGACAAGGTGTTTAATGATCATTGTTTTGGTTAAAAATATTTTATTTTGCAACTGTTTTGGCAGATTGCATTCGATCCCAAATTTCTTCCTTCTCGTGTGGAGAAGGAAAGAAAAGCTATACTATCTGAACTCCAAATGATGAACACAATTGAATATCGCATTGATTGTCAGGCAAGCACATTCTTCTTTTTTTTGAAGTACTCATTTTTATTATCATGTCACTACCCTGTGATAGTTACAACATATGGATGGATTAAGCTGGTACCAAGCAAAAAAAAAATATGCGTAGATGCTAGATTACTCTCTAGTGATCAAAGCAACAGATGCAAATGCCAAATCGAAATGAGAGTTTTTCTGTCATAATATATACTTTTGTTATTTTATGACATGATGGAACAGAAGGATATGGTTACTAATTACATTAGTTGTAAATGACCTCAAAATATTAAATCGAAAAGCACATACAAACAGCTCTTTGTAATACATTTAATAAAAAAAATATTGGACCAGTTATTTACTAATTTACTAATTTTATTTACTGGGGGATACAGTTGTTGCAACATTTGCATGCTGACAACAAGCTGAGTCAGCGGTTCCCAATCGGACTAGAGGAGCAGATTAAGAAGTGGGACCCGGACACAATCCAACGATTCCATGAGCGCTGGTACTACCCTGCCAATGCCACCCTCTACCTCGTAGGTGACATCCCCAGTGTCTCTGACGCCATTCATCAAATCGAGGCCGTCTTCGACAAGAACCCCTCTCCCTCTCCTCCATCTTCTCTCTCACCCCTTCAGAATCCCATGGCTAAGCTTTTTGCTAACAACTTTATGGGTGCCAGCTTGTCGAAAGAAAGAGAGAATGCAGCAAAATCTAAATCGCTCGAAAATAGCAATGCAGTGAAGAGGGAGAGACAGGCGGTTAGGCCACCAGTGGAGCATGAGTGGTCGTTGCCTGGCTTAAATCGCACGCCTAAACTGCCTCAAATTTTCCAGCATGAACTGATCCCAAATTTCTCTCTGAACATGTTTGCAAAGGTATTTGGTAACGTCTGATTGTTGTTAAACGAGTTAAATTTTTAAAAGTTATTAAAACAACTTATGATCAATCCTTTGTGATTTTGGTGACAGGTTCCTATCACTAAGGGATTAACGTACCGAGACTTGAGAGAGATGTTGATGAAGAGAATTTTTGTTTCTGCTCTACATTTTCGTATCAATACCCGATACAAGGTTGTTACTTATGAAACCTTCATTACATTCGCTTTTAATACTTTTTTTTAATCCAAGGTTCTTATTATTTATGAAATGTATTTTTGCATGGATGGTAGAGCTCAAATCCACGATTCACCTCCATAGACCTGGACCACAGTGATTCTGGGAGAGAAGGATGTGCAGTAACCACTCTTACAATAACTTCTGAACCAAAGAACTTCCGTGACGCTATAAAAGTTGCTGTTCACGAGGTTTTTTCTTGTTTCTGTTTGTCTCTGTATTTTGTTTGCATGTATTTTGCATTTTCATACCATGTCTTCAAAAACAAATATAGAATTTTTGGCTTTTGATTTATGCAATTTAATCTAGGCTTGAAAGTTGATATTATTCTGACTTTGTGATTTTAGGTCCGAAGACTGAAAGAATTTGGTGTAACAAAGGGAGAGATGACCCGATACATGGAAGCTTTAATTAAAGATAGTGAGCAACTGGCTTCCATGATTGAGAATATACCATCGGTAGAAAATTTGGATTTTATAATGGAGAGTGATGCATTAGGTCACACTGTAATGGATCAAAGGCAGGGTTATGAGTGCTTGATTGCTGTAGCTGAAACTGTAACCCTAGATGAGGTATGTTCCTCCTGATCTCTTACTATGGACTATTTTTGTTCCCTATTTTTTTTGTTTTTTTAGTTGCAAATCCTTCTTTTGCAATTAAAACCTAATGCTTCAACTGTTATTTTCAAGGTTCCACCAGCTACCGGGATTAAAGTCGAACACAAAAAACTATTACATCTCTTCATAAGATTTTCTTATTTTTAATTTACCTAATATCTTCATAAATAGTTCACATGAAATTGGATACCAAGAGAAGTGATTTGTGGATTTAAAAAAAAATAAACTGAAAGTAGGGGAAAATATGAAATTTTCCAAGTTTTATGTAAGGGCTTAAGATGTGTTTCTTGTTTTCTTGAATAGACACATTTTGGGAATGCAAACTATACTGACATCAGCTGTTCTGTTACAGCATTTTGTAACCTTACTATATTTGGCTCTCTTATTTCTTATGATTAGGTCAATACAGTGGGTAAACAATTGTTGGAGTTCATTTCAGACTATGACCAGCCCTTGGCCCCACCTCCTACTGCTATTGTTGCTTGTGTCCCGAAGAAGGTCCATGTCGACGGTGTCGGGGAAGCCGATTTTGTGATTACTGCAGAAGAAATCACTAATGCCATAAAAGAAGGGCTCCAGGAACCTATTTATCCCGAGCCTGAGGTACTTTTTATGAGGCCAACTAAATTGAATGTATAGCAAAATTGAATCACCAAATATTGACTGTTCATTTTTTTTTTTGTTGATTCTTCTGTGTTCTTGGTGGTTAACATTACCTACATTATTAATTTTGTAACTGTTATTTGGAGTGCGATTAAAGTTAAGTCTCTATGTCCTACAGCATTATAATTTGTTATTTTGTTTGTGGAATTCACTCATGATAGCTTGAGGTGCCGACAGAGCTTATAAGCACTGAACAGCTGGAGCAAATGAAACTTGAGCACAAACCATCCTTTGTCGCATTGAATGAGAAAGATAACTCCACAAAATTGTTTGACAAGGAGACTGGTATAGTGCAACGGAGGCTCGCTAACGGGATTTCCATCAACTACAAGGTAATTTGGTTTCTTTATTAGTCTTATGAGCAGGGTTCAAATACCTCATGTGTTTCATGCCTCAATCGTGCCTCACATCCTTATTTCCTTGAGAAGTCTAAGCAGTCGATTTGAACCGCTTAACATGATCTGTTAATTAAAATGTGCTTGGAGACCAAATTTTATATTATTTGGAACTTTTTTTAACTATTTTTTTAGATAGGTACAAAATCATTGTTTTTGGATGGTTCAGAATCTTCTGAAAAACAGTGATTTTGTACCTATCTAAAAAATTGTAAAAAAATATATAATTTCTTCTCCAAGCACATTTTAATATGGACATCATGTTGAGCGGTTTGGATCGACTGTTTGGACTTTGAAAACGGAGAGAATGTGAAGCACGATTGAGGTGTGAAAGACACTAGGCATTTGAACCCTGCTCTAATATTGTTTTGATATTAAATCTTACCCCACGTTGTCTTCGGACATAATAAAAGAAGTCCTATCTTGTCAGGAAATAACAGAAAACCCCCCATCTTTTGAGCATTTGCTAAGCTATCCCTCGACAGATAGAAGATTTAGTCCCTACTATAAGTTGGTCTTGAGACCTGTTAATTCTTACTCGATAACAATTTAGACTGGCATTTTAATTAAGCTCTATGGTTTATTTCAGATATGAATGTTGAACATGTTTTGATTCATATAATTCCATTATCATTTTGTTACTTTACATCTGGAATCTTGGGGCATTGAAGAAACAAATTGTGTTAAAAGTAAATTGAAATATCCAATAACATATTTTTCTCGTTTTCTGATGACATAGGGGTTTACTTCCTTGTGTTCCTTATTATTTATTTATTTTATTTTGTCAAAAATAAAGGATTTTATCTTTTTTCCTTTCTAAATATACTTATACAAGTATTGTCCTTCTGCATGTAGATCACGCCTTTTGAGAAGAATGTTGGTGTCATGCGACTCATTGTCTGTGGAGGGCGGGCAACTGAAACGGCCGACTCAAAAGGCTCAGTTATTGTAGGAGTACGTGCTCTAAGTGAAGGAGGTTGTGTTGGCAATTTCTCTAGAGAACAGGTATTTGTTTATTTTTCTCTTCAATTCAAGTAATAATCAAAACCTAATTTTCTTTCAATTTCATTGGTGCCCCTTGAAATACCTTAATTATTACATGCTACCTCTTTATTTCTTTAAGAGAAAGAATTGTGATGCTAATTTATTGATGTGTTGTGACGGGTGCAGGTAGAGCTGTTCTGTGTGAACAATTTGATAAACTGCTCGCTAGAGTGCACTGAGGAGTGTATCTATATTGAATTCAGATTTTCACTTCGTGACAATGGCATGCGTGCTGCCTTTCAGCTTCTTCATATGGTTCTTGAGGTACTTATTCTGGCAAATAAAGAATCAAACTATGGCAAAGACTACTATTGAGCTCATTTAGACGTTCAATTTTTATTTTATTTGGTCGTAGCATGATTTTCCTCAAGATCAAGCATTGTGCTATGCCTAGTATGTAATATCTGGTGAAATGTGCTAATCTCAAAATAGAATGCGCAGTTTGCAAAATATACGAAACAACCTCTGTAGTACTCTAGAACATATGAAATCACCTTGGAACCCTCTCTATCCCATCTTATCCAAAGTTATAATTTTTGTGCCTAGATTAATTAGTTCTCTTTTTCCAGAAAGAGATTTGTTTGTGTATGTTAAAAGAAACTTAAAAAGGTATTAGGATATGTTTATTGATTCTTTCTGGTCTATATGGTATGCACGATTAGTTTTTTTTGGTATATTTGTGATGTTTTCTATATGCAATGACAGCACAACGTGTGGTTAGAGGATGCATTTGATCGAGCGAGACAGCTATACCTGTCATTTTACCGTACTATCCCTAAGAGCTTAGAGCGGTCTACGGCCCACAAGCTCATGAAAGCCATGCTGAATGGCGATGAGCGCTTTGTGGAGCCCACACCTGAATCCCTTCAGGAGCTCACCATGGAGTCTGTCAAGGATGCCGTCATGAGTCACTTCGTTGGGGACAATATGGAGGTGCCTAACATACCATTTTGTATAATTTAAATTATATTAACCATCTATAACACCTATATTTCTTTTGGGTTTGTCGCACTTATGGCACCGAATCCGAATACTATGTATGTGAAAACTTCTATTTCTGAATTAGACTATCACTTTATTAACATAAAGGTAGTCGAACATTTGTATTACACTAACATCAAAGCTATAAAATGGCAGTTGAGCGTAGCTGGAGATTTCACTGAGGAGGAGTTAGAGTCTTGCATTTTGGACTATCTGGGTACAGTTCGTGCAACTCAAAATTCAAATTTGAAAAACCTAGAACTCATTGATCCTTTTGTGTTCCGGCCTTCTCCTTCCGATTACCACTTTCAACAAGTATGTACTCATCCCCATCTCTCTCTCTATACGCACACACACACACATTTATCTTCTCAATACATATTTTTGTCCTTACTTGACTTTCATATATCATTTAGATACGGATAAACGATACAGATGAGAGGGCCTGTGCATATATTGCAGGCCCAGCTCCTAATCGCTGGGGATTTACACATGATGGGAAGGATCTCTTTCATGTTATCAAGGACTCTTCTTCAAATGGTATTTTAAAATTTTAAATTTGGTGTCATTACTAGTCGTTATTTTATCCTAGTTATTAAGAGGGCTGGTATGACTGTAATTCGGGAAAATGCTACTTTATGAAAAAGGTGTATGTGCATGTTTTTTAGAAGGTACATTATTAAAGAAATAGTTTTAGCTTTTCCAGATGATGATTGAATGGTGATGTGGGGTAGCAGTGGGAATGTATTTTTGCTATTTTTCAGCAGGTTGTATTCTTTCAATACCAGATGATCTTTTCTAAAATTGCCTCGTGATTTGTGCTGGATAATGGTGATTTTACCAAGGCCTAAAACTTTCTTGTCCTGTTGTTATTATTGTTGTTGTGTATTTTTCATGCATCTTTTCTGATGGATTTATGCATTTTAGGGGAACAATCACAGTTGCCAGATGGGAATATCCGTAACCACCCTCTTTTCTTCGGTGTCACTTTGGGTTTGCTTGCTGAGATCATCAATTCTAGGTATTAACTGGTACCCACAACCTCTGTTGTTGTTTTATTTCACTAAATTTCCCTTCTGTTTTATTTATACATGACTATCTTCTATTGACAGGCTGTTCACAACTGTGAGGGACTCCCTCGGGTTAACATATGATGTGTCATTTGAAGTGAACCTTTTTGACAAATTAGGCCTCGGGTGGTACGTTATTTCGGTAACCTCTACTCCTGAGAAGGTTCAAAAAGCCGTTGATGCATGCAAGGCTGTTCTCAGGGGTCTTGACCACAACAAAATTTCCCAACGTGAACTCGATCGGGTAATGCCACTTCCCTTACTAATTTACTAGTGTATATTAGTGTAACATATTAGTAAATGGTGTATATTGAGTGTTATTTTTTAGTTTGGTAGAAATGGGATTTTATTTATTCACTGTTTCATCTCAAATAAATTTGAATAATAAATGGGTAAACTTTGAAATTGACATAATAGTCATCGACATGCGATTAGTCCACGTGATATTACAATATAACTGTAAACAGTAACACTATATGTTATATACATTTCTTGATACAGGCAAAGAAGACACTATTGATGAAGCATAATCAAGACTGCAAGTCAAATAACGTGTACTGGCTTGCTTTGATGGCCCACTTGCAGGCTAAATCTGTTCCTCGAAAGGTCTAAATCCTCCATTTCTCTATTTTATCTAGTTTTGACTTTCGATAATGCTAACCCGGGACCCAATTTGACTGTATCCATAAACAAAAAAACAGGATGTATCATGTATAAGGGAGCTGAGCAGTCTGTATGAAAGGGCAACCATAGATGATATCAACTTGGCATACAAGCATCTTGGAATCGACGAATCCTCATTGTTTGCATGCATTGGCATCTCTGGTGGCAACCAACCTGACTTTGATATACCCGGTATGTCTTCCAACCTTTGTTTGCTTTTTGCAAATAACACCCCAATATAATCTATTATTGCAAATAGCACATAGTATGTTTTATTGTTTGTATCCGGAACTCAACATTGTTTGAGATATATGGCAAGAGCTCCGAACTACATTCTAACAAAGTTCACTTCGACTCCCGATTTCATTCTAACAAAGGTCATGGAGATTTTTGGTATTATGTATATAGCTAATTTTGCCCTTTTTTTCATCCATAGCATAAAAAAAATTCCATCCATACCATCTTTTTCAGCAAATTTCGATTTATACCAAGACCGTTGAATTTTTCAGCTGTTGAAATCTGATCTATGAGAGAGCCGGTATTTTTTGAAATGATAACACAAATTTCGACCGCTGAATTATTCAGCGTCTTGGTATAAATCAAAATTTGCTGAAAAAGATGGGATGGGTGGAATTTTCTTTATTTTTTTGGTGTTATCGATACAAAAATCGGCTATTTTTTACTTAAACCTTTGACTTGGATAGTTGGATGGTACACAACAAATTGCCAAAAATTGGGTAACTGTTTCATAATATAAAAATTGCAAGGTTACAATTTTGAGTTGGGATTTAGTACTATGTTTGTGTCTCCTCATGCAGTGCTGCAATTCTTTATATACAAATTCATTTGCTTAACAATTTTGACTTTTATTTTGCAGTTGTAGAGGATGAAGTGGAGATGGAACATAATGGGACAATACCAACTGGCCGAGGTCGATCGACCATGACAAGACCTACAACTTAAGTAACTTATTATTAGGTAAAAATATTATTGGTTTTTTAGGATTTTTTTTTAGCTTTTTTACTGAATAATACAAGTAATTGTTCAAATATTATTTCTAGGTTCTGATTTCTTGTCTAGGCAGTTTTGTATATTCTTTTTTTTTCCTTCTGTTTATTGCACTGCAAAATAAAATAGTTTGGCAGTATGATGGTACCATTGATAAGCTTGAATCGACCGTTAGCTTTCAAAATGAAGATATGAGTCCATAGCACGTGTCAATATATGCTATATGCTATATTAATATAGTATTATCTATTAACCATAAATACTCGAAACTTGTCATTTTTTTATTCGATAAAATTTGCATTTTTCTACCAAAAGAGAGAGAGAGATTACATTGTAGATTACATTGTGGTTTTTGAAGGTGACCTCCTGTAGTTTAGGGGATTGATGGATGAAAAATGCTGCAAGATGATCAAAGATGTATACATTCCAACTCACCAGTAAGTTCCAGGCTCTTTAGGTTGTCAAAGACTGAGCAATTACAAAAATCATTCTTCTGTATCTATTTTCATCACAAAGTAAAATTAAAACTATATATGTTCCATAGAAAAATAAATAAAAGTTAACATCACAAAGCTAATTACATATTTTTGTTTCAAATATATATTGCAAAGAGAAAGAACCTTTCCGATGGGGTAATCGTAATCGAATGTAAGCTGTAAGCTTTCGACATTTGAAAGGCTGTGAATATTCATCCTGATCATACCAACCAGGAAGAAAGATGGAGGCATGAACTAGTGATGGCATATTTAGCAACAAATTATCCCTCATACAAAAATAATTAATATTAAAATACAGGAGATTAGGTGTGGAAATGTGCAATCTCATTTCATAATAATTAAAACTAAGAACAACCAACTTTTTCAAAGTCTTGGAACATATCTCAATGATGTCAATATAACAATTATCTATCACTAAGCTTCTTCAAAGAGCTATCGCTGATTTCAACACCATTAAGGTTAAGGGTTTTAAGACAAGGAAGGTTTACTGAGTTGGGCTCTATAGCTACAATATCCTCTCCTTCTGTAGAGAGACATAGCTTGAGATATATTAGTGATGCACTAGTGAAAATGAGATCAGTTTGTAAATTCAATGTTTCTGGTAAACAGCCTCAACTTCATCACATCACCAATATAATCAGCAAGAACTTGAGTGCAAGGCCAGCAAACATCCTCAAAATCCAACCAAAGTTGAAATCTGTTAACAAATGATCGATGTCTCTCGTTTCTCCAACACATTTTTCACAAGTAGTTCGAATTTGGTCACAAATTCTACAACCATGTCTTCATCAAAATTCTCTAGCTCCTCTAGCAACCCAAAGTCTTTAATGTCAAATTTCATATCCGGCGCAGAAGCCCATGTGTTTATCCATCTTTTGGACAAGATGCATGTCTGTACGGCCTCTCTTGTATTAAGAAAAGATAGGATATGCGTGCGATCGAGCATCATCAGGCAACGTACTGATCCTATCAATGCCGCCGTCATTCTCCTCGCTACCACACCAACTGATATGCATCATCTTTCACCTTCACCAAAAGCATGACAGTGTATGAAAATATTTATTGTGCATGTGCATATGCACTTGAGAGTAGGTCCGATGGGCATCAGACCTACTTTGGTTCGATGGTTTAATCACCGTCGATTTGCTTTAAGATTCGTGCGGGACGCTTTAAACTTCATGCATGTCTGTTTCAATTTTCGTGCGCACAAATCTTAAATTAGATCGGACGGTTATCACGCTCGTTGAACATAAAAGTAGGTCTGACGGGCATCGGACCTACTCCGTTCTCGTGCATATGCCAATCTTAAACATCATAATTTTTTTTCACATAACAGCTACAAGTATGAAGGAGAAAAAGTAAGAACAAATGCTTAATTTTGCAACAAAAAGTTTAAATAGAGAGAGATAAGAGTTTACCTAGTATATATATTTAAGAGGCGTTGGTTATTTTTAGTTGGACCGGCTTAAAACTATTTTTATATGATTTGAGATTGTTCTTAAGTAATTGCTCAAGTTAGAATTTGTTATTTAAGTTATGGTTTAAATTATATTTATTTCACTTTCCTTTTTTTATAAATTATTTAATTTTTAATTCAACAACATATTTGTTGGAAGTTACACAAAATTATAATAATTAATAGTTTAAGAAAATTACAAAATAAATTATGAAAAAATAGAGAAAATTATAGAAGTACAACCAATTTAAAAGAATACAAAATTTTTAAATCCTTATTATTTACTAGAATCACAAATAACAAAGACACTATATATAATAAGCTTCTCTAATTCAACACTTCAAGCAACACTTATTGGTGCTTAAAATAAACTTGTTTCTATTACATTAACTTCATCTGATACTTAACTCCCATAGATATGCATCAGAATTCAGAAATAGGTTCAAAGGCATAAAGAATTCGAAAGGCATCAAAATTCGAGTCCGATGGGTCCTTGACCATCCAATCTGCTTTAAGATTCGTATTTTATGTCCAGGTGAGGTGAAAATTACTTTGGGCTCTGTAAAAGCCACAAGTCTGAGTGATATTTTTTCTTGCTTGTTGGGCCTTGAAGGCTTTAACGGGAATGTACCCACTGCTCAATCTCCGATCAAATTTCTCAAACGAACAATTTTTTATTGGAACCATCTCCTAGAAAGTTGCTAGCGCATTTTCAGCTGACAGGTACTAAAAAAAATACCCAACTTTTGATTAATTTTTATTTTTGACGAACAATATGTCAGGATGAGTTGGCTCAAATAGATCAGACGACCTACTAACATCTGGTACTTCTCACGATCAACTAGCTCTACTGCGCATTTTTAGCTTACAGGTACTTAAAAAAAATACCCAACTTTTGATTAATTTTTATTTTTGACGAACAATATGTCAGGATGAGTTGGCTCAAATAGATCAGACGACCTACTAACCTCTGGTACTTCTCACGATCAACTGGCTCTACTGCGCATTTTCAGCTTACAGGTACTTAAAAAAATACCCAACTTTTGATTAATTTTTATTTTTGACGAACAATATGTCAAGATGAGTTGGCTCAGATAGATCAGACGACCTACTAATCTCTGGTACTTCTCACGATCAACTGGCTCTACTGCGCATTTTCAGCTTACAGGTACTTAAAAAAATACCCAACTTTTGATTAATTTTTATTTTTGACGAACAATACACAAATATATATATATATAGCTTTAGCTATTAAATTTGTGTTTGTTGTAACTCAATTATTCGTTTGTTGACGTGAGAAGACTAAGCTGCCAATATTTTACCTAGCTTGACGACTGGGCTAGAAGTCTTCTTTTTTCGGAATCGGATATGTTGAAATTCAAATTTCATGAACAGTGTTCATGGAATTCCTGAAATTCCGAATCCAGCCGTTCAACTTTTTCTGTGCACGCATCTTGAAACAGCTAGTTTTTCTGTGCACATATCTCGAAACAGTTCAACGGCTGGATTCTGAATTTCAAAAATTCTAGAAACACTGTTCATGTGCTGGAATTTCAGCAGATTTGAATTCTCTTTTTTTCTATAATTGAAAGGAGTGTCTCCAATTATATTGTAGCTAAAGAGGACTAGAATTAATTATAACTTTGATCAAACACGCGCACATGCAGTTCTTAATTTGTTGCTGACTCAAAGTCTTCTTTCTTATATAAAAGAGTATAATAATTGAAGAAGTATCTCCACTTAATTATAACTTTGATCAAACAAGCACATGAAATTTATTTGTTGCTATCAACATCATAGCCTTCTTTCTTGCTACTTGAACCTTTCTAAGTCAATTAAAAAAAACGGAGTCAGTCAACTGGTAACTCGAAGGATAAATTTCTGAGGATAAAAGAATTCTGCCAAAGGCAAAGAAATCTTAATTTTTAGATTTGAATTTTTTTTTTTTAAAATAGGTATTTTTTTAAAAATAGATAATACGATTAATTTTTATGAAACTCATTTACAAAAATTTTGGTGTAACAAAGACAAATATAATATACACTGAAGGAAAAGATAAATATATAGGAAACCAAACTACCAAGGGGTTTTACCAAATCGCACAAAACAAACAGAAAATCACAGTTATTTCCACCAAATTCAATATCATTATGTAACTTTTCTTTCTTATACAAGTAATCTGGGGCGGAGCCAAGATACTCAGCAGAGTGAGGTAAAATTTTAAGGTGAGATATTTATATTTATTTTTAATATTAAATATATTTTTATAATTTTTTCTGAGAAAGTATAAAAATAGAAACATATTTTGGGAAAAAATTTCCATATTTATAATTTTTTGAGTCTCAAGTATAATTTTATAATTTTTTTAGAAAAAGTTTTAATAATGGAGACATATCTTTGAAATTTTCTTGAGTCAGGGTTAGGCAAGTGTCTGACCCCACATCTTCTACTGCATCTAAATCTTTTGATTTTTTATACTAAACATGACAAAAATATTACTTTCTGATTCCTGACCCCACATCAACTACCAAATAGCAACCGAGTTTTTTTAGCATTTAAAAAAGGGATTGGGTTTTGTCCAAAGGGTTTTTTTCATGCAAATATATTTATAACTTAATAAATTTAAATGGCATCTTGAATCTAAATTTCTGTGAGGATTTTGATGCAGATCAGACGGTTTAGGTCCAGTTTTGGATGAGGCTTTGTCCAAACCCGTTTGGACAAAAGCCCCACCCTTTAAAAAAATATATTATACCTCGAATATTATTCTTAGAAAGTTTTATTTCACAACAAAAATGCGTATTGGACTAAACTTAAACTTTTACTAAGAGGTGTTGAATAGAAATGACTAATTAAATCAAAGGAACAAATGACTAATTTTTCCCTTTCTTATTTTTTTGTAAATTCTTATGCATGGTTTATATATATATATATATATATATATATGGATACTCAATTATTTCAATCAAGCACGGAAGCACCACTCCAAATTGTGTTGTTTACTCTTTTTCTCTCCTGCAATGACATTTGTTGCACTCCTTTCCATATCACTTCTTCTCTTCTCCTTATCCATCAAAACCACCACTCTATCACAAGCACAATGCCTTTCTGACCAACGGGATGCCTTGATTCAATTCAAGCATGGTTTCAATAACAAAACTCAACTCCATTCATGGAATTCAAGTACCAACTGTTGCATATGGGATGGCATCGAATGCGATGATCAAACTGGTATGGTGATTGCAATCGACCTTGCTTTCATGTCCACCTCAGGTGAACTCAACCCGGCTTTGTTCAATCTCAGCTCTCTTCAGTACCTCGACCTTTCTTTCAACCACTTCTATAATATTACCCTTCCACAAACCGGGTTTGAGCGACTTGGTAATTTAACTGACCTCTACTTATCCAATTCTGGATTTGCCGGTGAAATTCCTATTGGCATTTCTTCCCTAAACACCTCATCTCACTTGACTTATCAGATAATACCTATGGCGACTCTAATACCTTGTATCTTCATGACACAAACCTAAAAACCTTACTCAGCAATCTCACCAAGCTCCAAGATCTTGGGTTGGATCGATGGGGTTGACATTCTCAAGTAGGCACAACTCTTGTACACCTATCCATGAAAAATTGTGAATTAAGAGGAAATTTGCTGGATGAAATATTCTACTTTACAAATCTTACAGACCTTGATTTATCATCCAACTCAATGTTGTCAGGTAAACTGCCAGAACTCACAAAGCAAAGCTTTTTGCAAAATATTCTCCTTATAGGTACAAATTTGACTGGTCCATTTCCACATTCATTTGAAAATCTACAATATTTGTTGGCATTTCGTCTTTCCGACTCTGACTTCTATGGAGAAATTCCTCCTTCAATAGCAAACCTTACAAGACTCCAATATTTGGAATTTAGTTCAAATAGATTGACAGGTACAATACCCATGTCATTGTTTTCTCACCCTTCTTTGGAATCATTGTATCTAAATGATAACCAATTGTCAGGATGTCTACCTGAGTTCTCAAATGGATCATCAGTGTTGGAAGTTATTTACCTTGACTACAATAATCTTCAAGGACAGTTGCCAATTTCCATATTCAAATCCCCCCACCTCCTTCAGTTAAATCTTGAATCAAATAACTTTAATGGTACATTCAACTTAGATATCATCAAGCACAATAAGAAGCTTGATTTTTTGTATCTCTCAAACAACAATTTGTCAATTATAGAAGGCAAAAACCATAACGACTCATTCTATGCTTCTTTCCCCCAAATGACGACAATTTTGTTGGCATCATGCAATTTAAAAAAGTTCCCTTCTTTCCTGAGTTTCCAAACAAAAATTGGCAACTTAGACCTCTCAAATAATAGCCTCATGGGAGAGATCCCCCTTTCCATTTGTAATGTGCCAATTCGAGTGCTTGTTCTTTCATATAACAATTTAACTGGTACAATGCCACCTTGCCTTCTTGAAGCTGCTGAATCTCGCGAAGTTCTTAACCTGAAAAGTAACAAATTAAGTGGGCCACTGCCACGAAATATTAGTGAAGGATGCAAATTTAGAACAATAAATTTGAGTGGAAATAGAATAAATGGAAGTTTGCCCAAGTCACTAATGAACTGCCACACCCTAGAGGTCATGGATGTTGGAAATAATCAAATAGTCGATAGATTTCCCTTTTGGCTCGGAAATCTCGGATACTTAAGAGTACTTGTCTTAGGATCAAACAAATTTTATGGCACAATTTCAAATATGGAAGCCAAAGCAAAAACAAATAATTCCTATTTCGCTAAGCTACAGGTTCTTGATCTTTCTTCAAATCATTTCGAAGGCATCATCCCCAAAATTGTTTTTGAAAACATGAAGGCTTTGGTACCTTATGAAGTTTTTAGTGAATTTGATCTAAGTCATGAGTACGGGTATTATGATGATTCAATTACGGTCACATCAAAAGGACAAGAAATGGAGATGCAGAATTCACTTGACATATTCTGTTCCTTTGATCTGGCAAACAATAAATTTTGGGGCGAAATACCCGAAGAGATCGGGCAACTCAAGACCCTTCTTGTGCTTAACCTATCCCATAATGCCTTGACTGGTATAATTCCAACAGAATTTGGTAATTTGGAGCAGCTTGAGTCACTGGATCTCTCCTCCAACTACCTTTCCGGACACATCCCTCAAGAACTCAGCTCTCTCACTGCTCTTGCTTCACTAAATCTCTCTTACAACAATTTGGTTGGAGATCTACCCAATGCCACTCAGTTCTCAACCTTTTCAAACGCTTCTTATTTGGGTAATCCCGGATTGTGTGGTAGTCCTTTATCAATGCAATGTGCAGCAACTTCTTCAAATCATGGGTTTGATGAAGGTTTGCCTTCAAAGCCTTCTACTGACATAATTGGGCTCTCTGTTTCTATAGGATTGGGGTTAGGTGTGGGGTTTGCCTTTGTAATTTGGGCTACGATATCATGGGAGAATGGAAGAAGGTGGTTTAATTTCATTATAGATAAGTTTTACTTTCGACATTTTCATTGATGGATATATTTAAGAGCTTTTGTACTAATAAATGGGTATGAATCACTATGTATTTTCTTGAGTGTGTGTGCTTGTCTATGAAATACCTTTTTTTATCCACAAAGGGCACATAATTTATGGTAGGAACTTGTATAATTATCTGTTATATTTGGATTTCGTCTAAATGGTATCACATATATTGAACATAATTGAAACAAAAAAAAAAATGAGGATTACGATCATAGAAGGAAAAATCGGCCGTTCCGGACTGGAATCAGACTGTAGCAATTCGATTTCAGGCCGAGTTATATGTTATGTAAATTTTTTACCATCGGCCGAAACGCAGAAATATCACTCTCTAAAATTTTTTACCTCCAGCATGAATCGAACTAAGGACCTCTTGGTTATCAACCAAACCAACTACCACTACACCATATTATCTTTTGTTACTAGAATACATAACTACATGTAAATATAAGTGTTGAAATGCTTGTATTATATTGTATTAGTAGATTATTTGATTGTAATTATTTGTCTAACCAGAAATTGTTGACAAATTATTTTTTTATTAATTATTTCCTATTTTTTAGTATAAAACAAGCTTATGGCAAAAAAGTCCGAGTTTCCGATCCGATTCGGCCGATTCCAATTGATTTACCCGATTCCGATTCCACGGTAAAAATACCGATCCCGATTCCGAATCCGATTTTTCCTTCTATGATTATGATATAGAATTCCTAATATTGAAATAAATTAGAGCAATATTTGGCTGATTGGTGTAAGAAAGAACCACTGTGCCTAGATAAGATTCAATTGCGTAAAGGAAATTGAGAGCTGCTACTGATGAGATGAAACATATTTTTCTTTTGAAGAGAGCTATCTGGAAATTTGGAATTGATTGTTAATCATGAATTCTCATTTCTTTATATATATGTTCAGTCCATTAACTTGCACTGTTGAGGTGATATTGACCTATTGAACCAAATCTACATATGTTCTGTCAATGTAGCACTCCATTTGGTGTAATTGAATGCTTGATTGCTCAATTGAGCTTTTGTTGGATACTTGGAAATAATTGCCCATATGGGTCTTTGTAGCTTTCAGAAACTAATTCTATCCTTGGTACATATTTGCACTGGTCTGAAGAAATCAAATAAATTAGAGGACTTATCTATCATGTTGAACTATCAGAAAGCAGGTATACACTACTTTATATATAAGCTAAACTACTGTTAAAAGAGCCTTTGGTAGCCCATTTTTTGTGTTTGTTCCGATGCTTAAGATAAAAAGAAAGATGCAGTATAGTCTTACTTCTGATGGTGCAAGTTAAGGGTAATTGATATTTGCGATATCAAGCCTTAAATAAGACTAAAAGGAAAAGAAAAAAGATTTAGAGTGAGTCTATGGTACTATGCATAGCACGGATTGGTCCGTACTACGGATCAATATTTTCGTTTTCAAAATTCTAACGGTCGATCCGAACCGTTCAACATAATTTCCATATGAGAATATACTTGTGGGCTAAATTTTTTATTTTTTAGAATTTTTTTTACTATTTTTTAGATAGGTAGAAAATCACTGTTTTTGGATGATCCAGCAGATGAAGTGATTTTCTACCTATCTTAAAATATAGTAAAAAAATTCAAAAAAATATAAAATTTAGTCAGCAAGTACATATTCATGTGGAGATCACGTTGAAAGGTTTGGATCAACCATTAGAATTTTCAAAATGAAAATATGACTCTGTAGTACGGACTAATCCGTGCTATGCATAGTATCATAGACTCACTCAAAGATTTATCAGAATTTAACATACTGGTCAGACATAGGGTAAAATCTTTATCAACAACAGTTTTATTACAGTACCAAGAAGAACATCTTGGAATTACTAGCCTTTTTCTTTACATAGCCATTGGTTTTGTAATGTTGAGTTCCTTTCATGAATCCCTTGATGTATATTTGGATATAGTTTTAGTTGATCGCTGGTGCTGAAGATGTGGTTTTGGTTATTCTTGGAGAGGTGTGGAATAGATCTGAGAATAGGGAGAATAGGGAGGGATTAGAGATAGGGAGAAATAGAGTAGGAATAGAGAGAGATAAGGTGTTATATTCTGGGTATAGAGAAGAATAGAGAGGTTTAGACTGGAATAGAAAAGCTTATTTTGGAATAAAGGATTTTTTTGTTTTACTAGGTGGAATAGAATGAGAATAGGGACATAATTTCTGGAATAGACGTTAGCCTAATTCCAACGTTACCTAGAGCTCTGATACCATAATACAAAACATAAAATAGAAGTAGAAATGTGATGGTATTGTATTTCCTTGATTGATCTTTGATTACAACTATGCTCTATACATAGAGTTTTGGCTAATTACAATTCTGCCACTAATAACTTCTTAACAACTCTAACAATATTTATAACATCTAACTCTTGTTGCTAATCTAACCAAACTGCTAAACTCTTAACCATAATCTCAACTGCCTCTATTAACGCATGATGTATGTTGTTTCTTCAACACACTTTTCACAATTTGATCACAAATTCTACAGTCATGTCTTTATAAAAACTCTTTGGCAACCCAAACTCTTCAATGTCAAATTTGAGATCCGACACAGAAGCCCATGTGTTTATCCATCTTTCGGACAAGATGCATGTCTGCACAGCCTCTCTCTTGTACTAACAAAAGATAGAATATACGTGCGAATATCATCAGATCCTATCAATGCGGGTGCGAATCTGCTGCGATCGCCTAGAATCGCAGGGTCCTGCGATTCTAATCCCAACCATTCAAACGATGAAACCCAGAATTCTTTTGAGAAGTCAGTTTTTGTGCACGAATCTCGAAACATGTGAACGGTTGGGATTAGAATCGCAGGAACCTGCGATCTCAGATGATCGCAGCAGATTTATTTCCTATCAATTCTGTAATTCTGCTCACTAACATGTGCCTTGATATTCATCATCTTTCACCTTCACAAAACACCTCCCTGCCTATTGCCCAATTCTGTTTTACAGTACATTAAACAACAAACTATAATGAGTTGCAGAGAGTTAAATTAATCTCTTATCAAATTCGAGCAAAGTAATTGAGAAATATGCTTAACGGGCCGGGCCGTCTAAATATCGTCCAAATTCAGCCCCACCGAACACGGTCTAAAAGAATTTCTGTGAAAGATACAAGACAGGCATACAGCTGTCTTTAGTCAAAAATGGGCCCCACCGAACACCGTGTTCGTAGTGGCTAACAAAAATTCTACACTTGCTAGCCTTCTGGGCGGCCATTACATAACATCTACTAGATTTTTTGTTGCACATATAAATACAATCTACACTTACTAGCCTTTTTAGGCGGCCTATTATATAAGATATATTCTGTAGCACATATAAATATATACAGACCTATGTTGCACGGATACGTCTAAACAGGCGACGTATCGGTATCGGACACGTATCGGATACCGATATGCGTCCGATATGGCACCGATACCTATCCGATACGCCAGCTGGTGTATCCGCCTACGTGGCGTATCCTTACTCGGCCGATACGGTCACCGATACTCCGTTGAAACAGCTGGATACGTGTGGATACGCCTGCGAACCGTGAGCCGCGTCCGTGAGCCGCGCGTGAACCAGCGCAAATTTTCTGCCTCGCGGGTGAATCGAACTGGTGCTTCTCCTGTGAGGGTCAAAACCTTTGACCACTGCACCAAAGTTGCATTTGTGATATATTCTAGTAACTATAGTATTTAATATAGAGTGAGGCTACGATGCTATGCATAGCACGGATTGGGTTCGTGCTACGGCTCAAAATTTAGATTTTAAAAATCCTAACGGTCGATCCGAACCGTTCAACATGATTATAAAATGAATATGTACTTGCAAACCAAATTTTACATTTTTTCGAATTTTTTTACTATTTTTTTAGATAGGCTGTTTTTGGATGGTCCAGAATGTTCAGATCAAGTGATTTTCGAAAAAATAGTAAAAAAAGTTCGAAAAAATGTAAAATTTGGTTTGCAAGTACATATTCATTTTATAATCATGTTGAACGGTTCGGATCGACCATTAGAATTTTGAAAAGTCAAATTTTGAGCCGTAGTACGGACCCAATTAGTGCTATGCATAGCACGGTAGCCTCACTCTTTAATATATTCTTATGTTTTATCTTTAATGTTTTACAAATTTGATTTAAGTTATAATTATCTAATACAATATATAAAATAATAAAAAATAATATATATAATAAACGTATCGTATCCTAGATTTTTGAAAATTATCGTATCTCCGTATCCGTATCGTATCCGATACGATACCCGTACTCGTGTCCATGAACATAGATACAGACATATGAGTCCGGGTATCTATTGTTATTCAAGTTATGACTTATGAAAAGCAAAAGCTGTTGGCTAAATACGTTTGCTAAAAGAATGAAAAATAATCTATGGAGTCCTACTATGTCACACTGTTACAGCCACAGAGAATCCAAGCTCCATTAAGTTGAGAAGCGCAGTCAGTAGACTTGTACAAGTCAAAGTCAAACTTCCATCTATTAATTGCTTCAAACTCTTCCTTTATTTATTTTATTGCCTTCTTTCAAGACCTCTACTTCTCTCTACTTCTCTCTCTCTCTTCAACTGGCAACTGGGGAGTTTCTCCTCTCCAGTTCAATCATGGCAGCAATGAAGCGCCACCTCCTACTACCTTTTCTTCTCTTCTTCACAGTTAGCCTCCAAATCAACGCACAACAAGAATATGAAAACAACAAGCAACTAGATTGCTATGCTACCAATGCTTCAACCACACTAGGTTACGCCTGTAATGGAGCTCTCCAGTGCACTTCTTATCTCACCTTCCGATCTTCCTCTCCCTACTACCAATCCCCTGTGCAAATCGCCTTCCTCTTCAACGCCTCTACTGCCAACGTGTCATCCATTAATTCGGTGCCTGATGTGGTCGCCATCCCTGACAACGACCTCGTTTTGGTCCCCATCCCCTGCTCTTGCTCCGGCCAGTACGCTCTTAATTCTCTCTTTAAATTTTGTTAAATATTTTAACAGATTAGTTTTGGCTTCATGCAGTGCACCGTCTGTAGAAACAAAGCAGCGTTGCATTGGTTCGTGCGCTGCATGAAGCCAAAACCGTTCTTTTAATATCTTTACCCTTGAATTTGTAGTTAATAGCCTCATGATTGGGTTTTTATTATGCTCTATTTGAGATGTAGAAACCCCAATAGAACAAATAAATACCTACAATAAAACAGGTACTATTTCCAGTTTGTCAGTATCATCACAATGCCACGTACCAGCACAGTTTGTAGCCCGGTCTCAATATATCTCGCCATTTGAAAAAAAAAAATTAACTATTTCCATCTAACAGGTATTACCAGCACAATGCCACATATACCCTCAAATTCAGCAGTGAGACATATTTCACGGTAGCGAACAACACGTACCAGGGACTCTCCACCTGTCAATCCTTGATTGCTCAAAACCCGTACATTAGCACTAATCTATCAGTGGGCCTCAATCTTCTGGTACCAGTTCGGTGTGCCTGTCCCACTTCCAATCAGACAGCGGCTGGTGTAAAGTACCTCCTCAACTATCTCATAACCTGGGATGACGACACCTCAGCCATAGCCAGTCGATTCGGCATCTCTGAAAAATCTCTTTTAGATGCTAATAAGCTTACCAGTACCTCCACTATTTACCCCTTTACTACTTTGCTGGTCCCACTCCTGACAGAGCCCACAAAAAATGAGATAGCTAGCCCGCCCCCACCACCATCTACTTCAACCCCACCACCACCTCCACCGCCAGCTGGTAACTCGAGCAGTAAAACATGGGTTTATGTCGGTGTCGGTGTTGGCGTAGGTGTTGTAGCTCTAGTTGGGTTATTTGCATTTGTACTATGCTGTTTCCGGCGTAGACGTAAGGGACCCACAAAAAAATTTACTGACGAGCCAGTATCCGCTGAAGCAATGTTGCAATCAGGAGATATGACAGATGTAAAATCAGGAGTCAGTATCTCTGGTGATATACGCACAATGATAGAGTCTCTGACATTGTACAAATTCGAAGAATTGGACAGAGCAACAGATAATTTTTCTGATGACCGTCGGATCAACGGATCGTTAGTGTACAGCGGTACGATCAATGGAGATGAGGCAGCGATAAGGAGGTTAAAGGGAGATGTGTCAAATGAGATTAATATATTAAAACAAATCAACCACTCAAGCATAATACGCTTATCTGGATTTTGCATCCATGCTGGAAACACATACTTGGTTTACCAGTATGCTGGTAACGGGTCCCTTTCAGAATGGATCCACGGGAGAAAGGTTGACCCGGTATCTGGTGGGCCATACTGTCTTTCATGGAAGCACCGAATGCAAGTGGCCTATGATGTAGCGGACGGGTTGAATTACCTCCACAACTACACAAAACCGCCATACGTGCACAAAAATTTGAACAGTCAAAATGTGTTATTGGATCGGGATTTTAGAGCCAAGCTATCCAATTTCAGTCTGGCTAGAGCTGTCAATGAAGAGGTGTTCATTGGGGAATCAGGGGTGCAACCGCAACTTACCCGACATGTGGTCGGTACACAAGGTTATATGGCACCTGAGTACTTAGAACATGGTTTGATCATGACCCAATTAGATGTTTTCGCATTTGGTGTTTTACTGCTAGAGTTATTGTCTGGTAAAGAACCGGTTATTGAGTTAGAAGAGAAGGATAAAGAAGAGGAGGTTAAACAGCCGCGGTTTCTGTCGGAGATGATTAGCGGTGTTCTTTCGGGGGAGAATGCGAGGAGCAAATTAAGTGAATTCATTGATCCATGTCTTCAGAGTGACTACCCATTTGAACTGGCATTTGCAATTGCTGAACTGGCAATGCGGTGCGTGGCACGTGAACCGGGTTTGCGACCCGGAATGGGTGAGGTATTGGTTTCCTTATCGGGTATATACAATTCAACTTTCGATTGGGACCCGTCTGATTATGGGAAATCGAGTGGTTCTACTACGATTGATGCTAGGTAAATAATAAGTGTTGGGGTCTTTTTTCTGAAATTTTAGGTTAATTTTTGAAATGTTGTTAATTTCTGTACTTATTTATATTACATTTTTTAATACTGAGCTTAATATTTGTTAACTAAATGAAGATTAAAAAATCAAAATTAGAGTTGAAGCTTCAATAACTCACGCTCTGTAGTTCCTATTCAACAACTTTGAAATTATATTTACCAGAATTGTCAATTGACATGTAAAAAAAAAAATAATAATAATTACAGTGTTCTGAAATCAGGAGAAATTACTGATTGCACCACAGAAAAATACTGGTACAACAAATTAGTAGTTCCCCAAAATATCAGAATAAGTCTTGCTGATACCCAAAAAAAACAAGAAACTAAATTCATTCAACCACCACCATAATAATACTAAGTTGTCTCCTCAGTTTCTTACCCGGCATATGCGCCTTCTTCACCGCCTTCACTGACGATCTGGTCCCACTAACCATCACTGTATTTTCATTAATCCTTTGATTCAATTCTGCATTCTTAGAAGTATCCTTATTCTCATTCAATTGAACTGATTCAATGATTTAATAACAGCAAAGCTTTTTTTTTTTTCTAATTTTTTTTTCTTTTTTGAACAAACAACATGAACAGAGCCACTGATTCTTTGTAGCATAACTCTGACAAGGCACAAAGAATTGTTTTTAACTTTAAAATATGGTAAGCTAGCACAGATTCATGTGCATAACTGCATATATCAAATTATATTTGTTCACTAAAAATATATACTACTAATTTGTACCAAAACAAGCAAATTTAAGGGACATATATAATTGTTGCAATTTGATTTTTATGGACAGTGAAGATGCATGATCAAGATGCTTTAGCTTTTACAGGAGATAAATAGGATTTAGTTTTTGCAAGTTTTTGACTATGTGAACCTGTTAGGTTAATTCTGTGATATTTTGGTTTGTTTCATGGAATTCAGATCTTCTCCGGTACTAGAGGCGGATCCAGGATTTTGGTCAGCGGTAGGCACAAAATACTAATAAGAGTGCAAATTTTTTTTTACTATATAATCTCATGAGCTAGAGTACAAAATGCAAATTTTTTGGGTCAGGGTTGGGCACGATTTTGAGCCAGGATTGGGCTCAGTCTAAAACATACACTGGGCTTAAAATTTTTTTCAAATCCAGGGGTAGGCAAGTGCCCACCCCTAGGCCTATGTGGATCCTCCAGTGCCCGTTACCGTAGTAGGGAATCTTTTACAATTACTTGATCTGGACTGTTCTTTTTAACTTGGCACGAATCTCAAAGCCCAATAATACTGCCCCCTCCGTCAGCCCGAATCTCAAAGCGGCTGAGAGTTAATCTTAAACCATAAAGTGAAGGGAATCTTTTACAGTAATGGAGAGGATACTTGTCCTGTTTCATGTATGCCCTTTTATTCTATAGTTATGGCAGGAGAAGAACTTTTTAATGACTTTAGCTACACTACTGTACATTTGTTAGGTATTATGTACCAGTGATCCTGTTTGAATGGTTTCTTTTTTTTTTTTTTGTGAGAAAAATATTTGAATGGTTTTATATCAATGAATCGGTAGGTTTCACCCACTACTGTCCAAAAAAAAAAAAAAAATTGAGATAACTGAGAGTTCATATCCTCTAAGGTAACATAATATTTATGTTTAGATATGAACCGTCCGATCATAATCCGGATTAATTCAGCTCGAACTAGAATGCACAGGACATTTTTACTATTTGTACCAATTCTGGTTAGAAAGTCTCAATCTAAACAGAAAATATTACAGTAACCTCTTGATGATATGAATTTTAACTGACGCTTACTTAGCACCATTGCTGTCGAGTAGCGAAAGGCGCCTTCTCATTCTAGCCATAGTAACAATATACGCGAGAAATTCGCGAATAATTCGCGTTTTATTCATTTTTTGACGTTTTCGAACCAAACTCTGAATAAAACTCAAAAAAACGTATAATACGTTTTATTCGCGAATAAAACACAAAAAATACACGATTTTTTTTGGGGGTTTTTTTTTTTTTAAATGTTTTTTTTTTTTTGCTTCCTTGTTGTACTGAATCATTCCCGAATAATATCCGAATCACAAACTTTACTCCGCTAAACCGAACCCGAACTATTCGTTTGTTACTATGATTCTAGCCAATCGATCGGATTCTTATTTAAATCTGATTTAAAAGGGCAAAAATATGCAACTCAAAAGTGAGAGATTTTAGTAAAAAGTTAGCTGAAATACAAAATCAAAACAATAGAAGACGGACTCAAACCAATTAATTAGTTGGCTAAATGCATTCTTATGCAAACAAGAATTGTTATGATGCAAAATATTTATTAAGTGGAGCAGTCCCTATTTATTCAAATATAGAATGTGCTTACATGTTTCTTTTGATTTTTTTTTAATTAATTATGACCACTATTATATACTCATCAAAATCTATATATATGCTCGAAATAATGTTGTTAATATGTGCTTGAAAATTATTGTACCAAATTAAAAACATACGGCAAACATTATGCAAAACAAATCTATTGAATTAATTTCAAAGCATATTACCTGTGTCTGTTAACATTTTAATTAATTGGTATGATCAAAATACATAATTACCTAAACCAATGAGGCTGTTCTGCAAGATTAAGCTTCCTTAAGACTTAATCTACTTCCTTTAGTTTCCTTAGTCGCTTAATTTTGCCGAACACCAATTCTTTAGCGCGGATTAAGATCACCTCCTTTAACCTTTGGTATATTTTTTATTGTGAATAAAATTGCTGGATATCTAAATCTCTCACTACAATTTATTTTATTGCTAAAGATAACACAAGTAATTATATTTTATTTTTCTCATAATGCCCTTATTTCATTGGACGGTTATTGTTTCCAATTTGTTCTCCACAAATAACAATTAATATACTGGAGCAATTCTTAAAAAAAAAAAATAAGAACAAACTTATTATGTATTAGTAATAAGAACAAGAGGAGGGTTCAAATACCTCTATTTTTTGTGTCTTCATCATGCCTCTATTTTAAAAAACTTTAATAACTCAAAATTGAAAACTTAAAAAAAAAATTGTTGGATATGATCTACATCATTTTATCTATGCACGTGTAAAAAATTATGACATTTTAACTTTGTTTTGGTTGTCTTCAAGAGCTTGTAAAAACTTACTATTGTGAATAATTTGTAGACATTGATTTTTCGACCTATTAATTCACATAAAAACAAAATCAAAATATCACAATTTTTTATGAGAAGATAGAGAAAATAATATAGATCACATTTAACTATTTTATTTTGACATGTCTGATTTAAATTTTGAGTTATTATGTTTTAAAAGTAGAGGTATAGCGGAAGCAAAAAAAAATGAAGACATTTGAATCTTCTAAAAACAAACTTAATTAGTCGGCGAAAGGGGTGTATGTTACAACTCACCAATATGCAATTGCAATACGCAATTGCAGCCCACTAAAGAATTCTAGCCCGTGACAAGCCCAAAATTCCATAATCATGCCAATGGCGTGATAGGGTCACGTAGTTTGTGTGTCTTTTCATTCTGTTTGCATTTCTTTACATTTAGTTTGTGTGTCGTTAGCATGTTGTTTGTGTGTTTTTACGTTATGCTTTTCTATTTAAGGATGTGGCCCTTGTATCCTAGGAACTAAGCTTTTAAATGAATGAAATTTCTGTTGTTTACATTTATCTTTACTATTAACTAGTTTTATCTACTTTACTTTCTTCAATTTATACAAAAATACCAAAAATATATTCCACTGCACAAGTGCTACCTAGAATTTTTAAGTCAAATCATAACACATATGTTGAATTTTCTCTTAATAACAATAATCGCAATTCTTCAAACTTACTTCTATATGCCTTTAATTCAAGTATTAGAGTTTTGGGGGAGATAAAAAAACTCGAGGCAAATTGGTGAATTAAAGGCATATATGAGTAAGTTTGAAGAATTGTGATTATTGTTATTAAGAGAAAATCCAACATATGACGAGTCATTCTTCACAACCAATTTCTTAACTGGTTTAAAAGAAGAACTGAGGTATATGGTGCTCTCAATCCGACCAAAAAATTTGAAATTTTTGGTGCTTTCAAACTGAGGTTTAAAAGAACTGAGGTATATGGTGCTTTCAAATTTTTGGGTCGGGTTGAGGGCACCATATACCTCAGTTCTTCTTTTAAACCCGTTAAGAAATTGGTTGTGAAGAATTACTCGTCATATGTTGGGTTTTCTCTTAATAACAATAATCGTAATTCTTCAGACTTACGGGCCAAAAGCATAAAAGGGTCACATCCTTAAATTCTAGGTAGCACTTGTGCAGTGGAAAATATTTTTGGTATTTTTGTATAAATTGAAGAAAGTAAAGTAGATAAAACTAGTTAATAGTAAAGATAAATGTAAACAACAGAAATTTCATTCAATCAAAAGCTTAGTTCCTATGATACAAGGGTCACATTCTTAAATAGAAAAGTATAAAGTAAAAACACGCAAACAACATGCTAACAGCACACAAACTAAATGTAAAGAAATGCAAACATAATGAAAAGACACACAGACTACGTGACCCTATCACGCCATTGGCATAATTATGGAATTTTGGGCTCGTCATGGGTTAGAATTCTTTAGTGGTCTGCAATTTGCGTATTGGTGAGTTAACAGTGTACAGAAAAACTCATGACTCATAACTTGTTCGGAATCAATTCAGATTCAACTCACCAACAACTTGAGTTGAAACTGACTCAAGTTCATTGACTAAGTTGTTTTACGAGTTGAATCCTATTTGCCCTCAACTCAGTTCGGAATCAACTCGGTTGACTCATTGACTTGTTAAACTAGCTATGTAATGTTTTGTTAAACTTTGTACTATTTAATTATGTATTTGTCACTGTTTCATTATTAGAGTTTTAAATTGTGTACTATTTTGATAAACTATGTACTATTTATTTTGTTAGACTCTGTTTCGGTAATATTAAATTTGATAAACTGTGTACTATTTACGAGTCATGAGTCAACTCGAGTTGTTTGCGAGTTGAATACAAATTGAAATTTTTGACTCTAAACTGAATTAGCAATTCGGACTTAACTCGGCAAGTTGAATCTAAATTGCCCTCAACTTGGCTCATAAGCAGGCTAGTCAGTGACTCACTGTAATTAGAATCTTCTGTTATGTGTAATGTACAATATTCATTCAAGCTCCATATGCGCAGATTCCTGAGGAGTGGCCGAAATTTTTATTAATAGCAATATAAATAAAAACATATCGGTAATGAGAAATGGTTTTGCAGAATTTCGATATATAGGAAAAACGTGATAGGGGACGTTATAGATCATCACGGCCAGCTTAGTCAAAAAATTATCTCTTAACTAAACAGCAAAAAAGCGAAAAAACATAATCTCTAGACGTTTTTGTCCGTCACGGCCGGAGAGACAAAATAAATAAATAATAAAACTCTGGACTTAATAGTCCATCACGGCAAGAGAGACAGAAAAAAAATAATAAAACTCTGAACTTTATAGTCCGTCATGACCAGAGAGCTGAAAAAAAAACTGAATGTACTATGAAGTCACTGGATATATACGATGGATGAAGTGGTTTGAAGTCCAGAGTTTTATTATTTTTTTTCTGCTTCTTTGGCCGTGATGGACAAAGACGTCCAGAGATTATGTTTTTTCATTTTTTCGTTGTTTAATTAAGGAATAATTTTTTGACTAAACTAACCCGTGATAGTCTATAACGTCTCCTTATCACGTTTTCGTTAATTGTCGAATTTCAGCAAAATTCTTCTTCATTCTCCGTAATTTTTTTTTTGGCTATTAATAAAAATTTCGGGAGGAGTGGACCCCATGCCTACCACTTTATTGTTTGTGCATATGGAGTTGGGAATATATTATGGCAAATTATTCTATGCACCTAAGGACCTATTTGTAAAATGAGCATATTTTCATTTTCAAAGTTCAAACAGTCGATTCGACCATTCAACATTATCTCCATATTAAAATGTACTTGGAGGTCAAATTTTACATTTTTTTGAATTTTTTTACTATTTATTAAGATGGGTACAAAATTCAATGGTCTGAATTTGACTAGTTTTGTAAAATACTTAATAAATAGTAAAAAAATTCAAAAAAATATAAAATTTGACCTCCAAGTACATTTTAATGGAGATAATGTTGAACGGTCAGATCAACTGTTTGAACTTTAAAAATAAAAATATGCTCATTTTACAAATATGTCCTTAGATGCATAGAAGCATCCTCATATATTATTATGGATTGACATTGCATTGGGGTTCGGGGTGGGTTTGAGATATTTAATTCTTGCCTTCTTGGTAAGATAACTCACGATGAAGTTTCCAGGAAGTTTCCGGGGCAGCCTTTAGAATTATGTCTGGAATTTCACTTTAAAAAAAATGTTTGGTTCAAATGATTTTGTTTTACTTCATTTCAAGTAGAACGATTCCATTTGTTATATGAGGGAGGGTTCAAATGTCTTCATTTTTATGCCTCCATCATGCCTTCATTTTTAAAAACTTTAATAACTCAAAATTTAAAACTTAAAAGTTAAAATAAAACGTTGGATATGATCTACATCATTTTATCTATGTGCTCATAAAAAATTATCACATTTTGATTTTGTTTTTATGTGAATCAATAAGTTGAAAAATCAACGTCTAGAAATTATCCACATTAGTACTTTTTTTTACAAACTCTTGATGACAACCAAAATAAAATTGAAATGTCATAATTTTTTACACGTGTATAGATAAAATGATGTAGATCATATCCAACGGTTTTATTTTGACTTTTAAGTTTTAAATTTTGAGTTATTAAAGTTTTTAAAAATAGAGGCATGGTGGAGGCATGAAAAATGGAGGCATTTGAACCCTCCTCTTGTTATATTTGAAATACAACAGCAATAGTAAAATAAAACTGTTCTTACATAGCCAAAAAAATTTGTTAAACATTTCACTTAATATCATTATTATTTGTGATTTTCTTGATAGTTGAACCTAAAATAATAAAAAAATCTCAATATTTATATATCAAACATGATTATTTTTACAAAAGGAGAAAAGTATTTTTTTGTATTCCACAAGTATTTTATATGTAGATTTATTGAGTGAAAATAAATAAGTTGTACCCGTAGTATATTGCCGAAATTTTTATATTCAAAAATAATAATAAATTTCAAATTCTATACCATGTTTAATAAGATTTCAAAAAATGTCTACATCGTAAATAAAATTTATAGTTTTAGCCTCTCGAAAACCTTAAAACAAATTCACAGTTTCGGAAAACCAGATTTTTTTGCAGTTTTAGACCCAAAATTTACATTTTTATTAAAATAACTCTTGAATGAATAACTTATAGTAAATAAAAAACCACTACACATTTGATATTTTATTAAGGTTGTATTTGGTATTTTAGATTTAATAATCAGTTACTACTGGGAGATATCAATATAACACAGTGTTCTAAATAGTTAAATATAACAGTGTTAATTATTTAGATCCGAAAAAGTTATAGCGTGTTTTTGACGCTATAGCCTATAGTGGCACAATAGCAGAACAATAGTGTTATGACACGATAAGTGCTATTTATAACCTTGATTTAAGTAGAAACAATCTTTTGAATTTTACTATTTTTTGGATTGTTTTGGTGTTTGTATAAAACCCACTTTCTAATTCAGATTTTTGTAACTTCTTATACAAAACTTCATTTATATACATTAATTCTAATAGTTGCTTTATATTAAAATATTATAAATGAAAGGAGGATACTAACAGTTGCTTTTTAGACTGAAACTGCAATTTTTTTTTCCGGTATTCCAAAATTGTGAATTTAATTTGCGTAATGTAGGTCCAAAACTGTGAAAAAAAAATTGCGATTTAGACATTTTTCGAAATCTTATCAAACAAGATGTAGAATTTGATTTTTTTTTAATATTAATACAAAATTCGGGTATATTGACCGATATGCCACCGTCCATATATCGGTTGATGTGCTAACATTAATACATTAACATAACTCTTGAATGAATAACTTATAGTAAATAAAAACCACTACACATTTGATATTTTATTAAGGTTGTATTTGGTATTTTAGATTTAATAATCAGTTACTACTGGGAGATATCAATATAACACAGTGTTCTAAATAGTTGAATATAACGGTGTTAATTATTTCGATCCGAAAAAGTTATAGCGTTATCAGTGGCACAATAGCAGAACAATAGTGTTATGACACAATAATTGCTATTTATAACCTTGATTTAATAAAAACAATCTGTTGAATTTTACTATTTTTTGGATTGTTTTGGTGTTTGTATAAAACCCACTTTCTAATTCAGATTTTTGTAACTTCTTATACAAAACTTCATTTATATATATTAAAAGGTGGGATCAAGTTACAACAAATTTGAGTTACAACAAAGTTACAAAAATAATTTTTTTCATTTTCAAAGTCCAAATCATCGATCCAAACCATTCAACATGATTATCTAAATAAAATGTGCTTGCAGATCAAATTTTACATTTTTTTTGAATTTTTTACTATTTATTAAGATGAGTACAAAATTCAATGGTCTGAATATGACTATTTTTTGTAAAATACTTAATAAATAGTTAAAAAAGTTCAAAAATATATAAAATTTGATCTGCAAACACATTTTATTGTGGAGATCATGTTGAACTGTTTGGATCGACAATTTAGATTTTGAAAATGAAAAAAAATAATTGTTGTAACTTTGTTGTAACTTGATCCCTCCTCATATATTAATTATTTTCAGTCCGTGACAACAATTATACCAAGTTAACGTCTTTTTTTTTTAAATAAAAATTGTAATAAAAAGGAATTTGATACATTAGAATAAGAATGATTGCAGAGGAGTAAAGATATCACATAAAATAGAAAATTAAAGGTCCTCTGTTCGATGACAGAAAAGGTGCTTCCATGACAAAATTACTCCGAAATTCCAATACAGCATTTAGTATTTTCGTGACAGTGTGGCGAGTTATTAACGTCTCTGCTTGACTGCTTTCCTTTACCAAGTACAGTTTGTAACACTGAAAATGCCACATAGCATCTGTGGATCTACAATAATGCAGAAGACTCGAGATTTTGAAGTCAACCTCTAATGCGCTCAATTCGGGCAAATATCCTCTCCGGTACCGTAAAAGATTCCCTTCACTTAACGGTTTGAGATTAACTCCCAGGCGGTTTAGGATTCGGGTTGACGGAGGGGGCAGTATTATTGGGCTTTGAGATTCGTGCCAAGTTAAAAAGAACGGTCCAGATCAAGTAATTGTAAAAGATTCCCTATTACGGTACCGGAGGTGATGTGAATTCCGCTCTATTCACCTCTTTCCACAACTAAATTCAATCCAGCAAATCTCCGTCATAGCGTTCATTCAATCTAAATTCATCTCTTTTGCAATTACATCAATCTATCAATCAATCAATCTCTGTTTCCAATTCTCTCTATTTCTCATCTCTGTGGCTTATTAATCAACCAATCTCTTCCTTTTGCTATCTTTATTTCTCAATTTATTCTCTCAACCAACAATTTGGTACGTGTTTACAGAAAAAAAAAAAAAAAAAATTTGCTAGTAGTTCTTTGTCATTCCCAAGCAACAATATGGATCTTTCCACCATTGCAAGGTTGACGGGTTCCAATGTTTCGACCATTGTTGATTGGGTGGGGTACTCGGTTGTTGAGAACCTTATCAACACGGCTTATTCGTACTTGATTGATGGCATGCTGCCAGTTGCTAGTGAAGCCGAGTTAAACAGGCTAAAGGCAGCTCTTCCCCAGATAACAGCTGTCATGGGCATTGCCGAAACTGTCAAGATGAAGCACCCGATTGTCAGTTTATGGGTCAACCAATTTAGGCAGGCTGTTGAAGCATCTGAAGAAGTGCTTGATGAGTTGGAGTACAAAAAGCTGGAGGATATGGTGAAAAACCGAGATGAGGCGGGTGGATCGGCTTTCAGTTCAAAGAAGAGAAAACCATGTAGTATCAATGATGATACTTTGGAGAGGTTGAAGGAGGCTGTAACAATGTTGGACCGGGCTGCTTCTGCGGTTGAGCGTCTCCTCCAACTTGCCCCTGAAAAAGGTACTTCTGATCTTTTTGAATCACAGCAAGCAGCTGGTAATGTTTTAAGGTGCGAAACTTCCTCCTTTTTGGTTGAAAGAGAGGTGTTTGGCCGGGATGTTGAGAAGCACAAGATAATTGGTTGGCTGATAAAACAAAATGATGCTACTTTCTCTTTTATTGGTATTGTTGGGGTGGGTGGTGTAGGGAAGATCACCCTTGCGCAATTTGTATATGAAGATCAGCGCATAATTGAATATTTCGACAGAAAAATTTGGGTTTGTGTTTCTCCTAACTTCAGTATTGAAGACCAATATCTTCCGGCCTTTGTTCTTTAATTGATTGTTGCCGGATGAATCCAGAAGTGATCCACATTTTGATCAAATCATTTTTATCGAATAAATGATCTTGAGGAAATATGCTACAAAACCTAAAGCATACCTGCAAATCTGCTGGTAAATGGTAGTAGCTCAACTTCAAAACCTCCACCACATCCTTTGCTAGCTCTAAGTTAAACACAGAGCCGTGATTCAAAATTCTCATCCAATATTTGGGGTCCATATGTGAATTCAATAAGCTTCCGATCACCTTTGCTGCTAATGGACTACCTCGGAGCATTTTTAGGATCTGATCTCCAGATGTTTGCAAATCTTTATGATTGTCAGGGTAAATACCACGAAAAGCATAGCTATTAAAGAGCTTTCGCAATTCTTGCTCTCCTAAGCCATGTAATGTCAAAGATTCATGCTCTATACTTATCACACCGGCAAGTAAATCTGCTACAGATTTCATTCTAGTTGTAAATAAGATTTTACTCCCATGTTCTGCGAAGCTCAAAGGAGCGACCAACTGCTCCCAATCGCTACTTTTCTCATCATCCCATATATCATCTAAAATGAGAAGAATTCTTTTTGACAGTATATTATTCTTCAAGGTCTCCCGAAGTGCATTTAATGGTATATCCCAATAGCTACTTTGGTGTAGTTTAGAAGTACCTTTTTCAAGGGCAAGTTGGAGGAGACGCTCAACCCCCAACTGATGCTACCCTCTCTTCTTTTGGTATTGTCGGGTTGGGTGGACAAGGGAAGACCACCCTTGTGCAATTTGCATATCAAAAGATCTTGAAGAAAAAACAATTCGACAAAACAATTTGGGTTTGTGTTTCTACTAACTTCAGTGTTGAAGATATAACGAGAAAGATGCTTGGTGAACTAGGCAAAGGTAACTATTGTGGTAAATCATTGAATGCAATTCAGAAGAGCTTGAAGAAAAAGATACTTTCAAAGAAAGTCCTTCTTGTTCTAGATGATGTCTGGGACGATGAAAGGAGAAGGGATTGGGAGCAACTAATTGCTCCTTTGAGGTTTGTACAACATGGGAGTAAAATCATATTTACAACTAGAATGAAATCTGTGGAAGATTTGCTTGCTAGTGTGATAAGTACAGAGCATGAATCTCTAGCATTGAATGGCATAGGAGAACAAGAATTGCGAAAACTGTTTAATAGCAATGCTTTTCATGGTTTTAACACTGACAATCATAGAGATTGCAAACGATTGGAGATCAGATCCTAAAAATGCAAGGTAGTCCATTAGCAGCAAAGGTGATCGGAAACTTACTGAATTCACATATGGACCCCAAATATTGGAGGAGAATTTTGAATCAGGGCTCTGTGTTTAACTTAGAGCTAGCAAAGGATGTGGTGGAGGTTTTGAAGTTGAGCTACTATCATTTACCAGCAGATTTGCAAGTATGCTTTAGGTTTTGTAGCATATTTCCTCAAGGTCATTTATTTGATAAAAATGATTTGATCAAAATGTGGATTGCTTCGGGTTTCATCCGGCAACAATTATGTCAGGAAGAAAGACCTGAGGATATTGGAGATGATTACTTCAATCACCTTTTGAGAAAATCATTCTTTGAATATTCTAAATCATGGGAAGGTGAAAGGTATATTATGCATGATTTGATGCATGAATTGGCCCAGAATGTTTCAAATGGAGAATGTTGTAGAGTAGAATCTACTGAAATCCTGGTTACCATACCTAGCACGGTACGGCATGTGTTTGTATTTGTAAGTGAAATTGACAGGGTTTCTCATCTTGGAAATTTACGCAGCTTGGTTATAACCACTTCTATGCAGGAAACTAGTACTGATATGGATTTATATGTTCTTCCATATAATTTAATTAAGAAAAGGTTACGTTTATTGAAAATATGTAGATCCAAATATTGTAAATTGCCTGAGGAGGAGATAAGCCGTTTGGTACACCTTCGCTACCTATCCGTTGAACCACATTATGTCACTCAATCATTTGAGTACTCACTCCCTGCTTCAATGTACAAACTTTACCATCTGCAAGTACTAGAGTTTCCAGCATGGAGGCGTCCTAATCAGTTAACTGTTGGTGAAAATTCATCCTATTCGGATATTGAAACCACCGAAATGACCAATCTACTTAGGTTGCGTCACATGAGGCTTCCTGAGGACAAAATACAAACCATTCATGAAATCCACAAGTTGACATCTCTCCAAGAGTTAACCTTTTTTGTTGGACAAGAGAGTGGTCATCGTATAAATGAACTGGGCACACTAAACAATCTGCGACACCTTTCCATTAAAAAAATTGAGAATACATTAGGGAATCCTGTTGAAGCTAAGGGTGCCAACCTACTAGGGAAGAATAATCTAATGTCGCTCTCCCTTGAATGGACTGAAGGAAGAAAGCATAATAGCCCCGAGGAAATCATTGATAACCTCCAACCCCATCCAAATCTCATGGAATTGACAATTGATAATTATAAAGGCCTAAGATCTCCTAGATGGATGGAGGAATCGCCCCCCTTAAAGCTGTCATCCCTCAAATTATCTTCATGTCCTATGTGGATTAACCAATTACCTTCTTGGCAAATGCCATATTTAAAAATTCTTGATATATATAATTGTGTAAGCCTGGACAAGTTGCCTGATATGCCCCTTTCTCTAATTGAATTTCGAATTGATAATGCGGGCTTGATTTCTCTTCCAAATTTGTACCAAAGTTATGGTAATAATGCTCCTATACCTGATACGACCCTGAAATCATCACTAAGAGTAGTGCAGATACAAAGATGCCCAAACTTAGTATCCTTGGGATTTTTGCAGCAAGAAAACCTAGATTTGCAAGCTGTTGAGAAATTAACCATCAATAAGTGTGAGATATTGGAGCACCTGCCAGTTCATGGGTTTCGGAACTTACCGTCCTTGATATACTTAACATTAAGAGATAGCCCAAACCTGGTGGAAATGGATTTTCAGGGCAACCTTCTACCGGCAAAACTCCAACTACTTAACATGGGAAACTGTGGTACACTTGATGTACCACTCCTTAATGCATCATCTGCACTCACCACTCTCACTGAGCTGCAAATATCAGAATGTGTTAATATTACATCTGTTAATGCTTCACAAAACTCATTTAGATATCTTAACAGCTTGATTATTCGGGGGTGTACTGGGCTTGTTGAAATTTCATTTCAGGAAGAAACACAAGGAATCAAACAAGAGCACAACTTTAACATCTTAAAGATGGATATTACGGATTGTCCAAACCTAACCATATTCCACATTAAAAACGTGGCAGTGAGTGCTCTTCCAGAATATTACCATAGTTCTGACTCTAGGGGCAGCCCATCAGCATCAACAGTAAAATTATTGCTCAGAGAAGTGGAGATGAAGTAACTGTCAAAATTTAACAACATTGAACGGATTTTTACAGCAAGACAATATAGATTGTCAATCAATTGAGAAGATAGAAATCAGCAATTGCATGGATCTTGAACATCTTCCAGTAGGTGCTTTTGAGAAATTTGTATCGCTAAAGGAATTAACAATAAGAAATTGCCCAATACTGGTGGCAGTTGATAACCAGAGCAGCCTTCTACCTGTAAAACTGGAAAAGCTTTCAATAGCAAACTGTGGCAAACTTGATGTGCCACTGCTGAAATCAGCATCAAGCCTTGCTACTCTCACTCATCTTTCGATGCACTACTGTGCAAACATTTCTCAGATTCCCTCCTTAGAAAATGTATTTGGATCTCTTAGTAGTTTGAGTATCTATGGATGTGACAAGCTCCGTCAGCATTCATCTATGATACAAGCACATGATGTTAACCAAGGGAGCAACTTGGTGTCTTTAAAGCTCTCCTATCTTGATATTGATCACCTCTCTCTCCTTCTTATCGAACCACTAAGTAGCCTAAAATCTGTTAGTAAACTGATGGTCTCAAATTGTTCAATGATGGAGGCCTTACCGGAACAATGGCTGTTGCAGAACAGCAGTACCCTCCGTTGGTTAACAATCCTTAATGCGAGTACGCTGCTGTTATTGCCTGCTACAATGGCGAGCCTCACTGCCCTTGAATATCTGGAAATCTGGAAAGCTAATTTGCTGGAGGAGCTCCCGGAGTTACCTGCTTCTCTGAAAGAAAAGTACATTGAATGCCGTCGATTTACTGCTCAATCTGGAATGTTCACCCAAGATTATCTCCCATTCGTTCAAAGTTTAAACCATTGAGAAGCCTGAGATTTGTAAGCCAACTGATGCCGCAAATTCATCACCTGGAGTTACCTCCCATATGCGCTGTACGTAGGATAATGCTTCATAATTTACCAAACCTGTATTACTAAGGTACATTCTTTTCCAATTTTTTAAACCAATTAAAGGCTCTCGCAATAGATTTGGTTATTTTTTTTATCAGTATTTAGCCTCTTCTCATTTTAAACTTCAAAACAATTTTGTAGGTTTTTCTACTGTTTTACTCGTTTTTGCACGACAACGCCCACCAAATAACAGTGCCAACTCAACTGGAGAATTATGATACACACAAGCTCCATGCGATTAAGCATAAGGAATAAACCGAACATGGTGGCCTTCCGTGCAGGTATATATCTCTCCTTGCTTCCAAGCTATCTGTTCTACTTTACTTATTTTATTTGAATTTGTGAGATACTAACACATGTAAAAAAAAATTTAACTCCGTCTATGTCTAAACAATATAGCCGGTCCCAAGCCCGGATAATAGGAAGAGGGTTAACAAAAAAAATTGAAAAGTGTTAATTAGATGAATAGCAATTCGAAAAAACACGAAAAATGTTTGGAAACAATAAACTGAAATACAAAACTAAACAATAGAAAACTTGCAAGTTTTTTCAGATACAAAGCAAATTTATGGGTTTCAAAGGACAAGCATTACAGTAAAAAAGCATCCAAACTGCATTTTTAACAAGTTTACTCTTATCAGGAGGGACTAGTTTTCCTAAATTCCCCATTGAAGTGTCTGATGTTGTTAGCTGAAGTTAATTTTAGCTGTTGTTTCCTTTTTCTTCATTGTATCTTTTTTTACAAGTGGTGCAGGTGGTTGATAACTGCTTTTCTTTTCGTATCTTTGACATTTGGTACAAGTTGAAGCAGATTTTTGGGGTTCTCTCAGTGATCTTCTGTCGTTACTTGCATAAGAAGGTACGTTGTCCCAATTCAGTCCTCAAACTAAACTGCATCTGTATCCAATCTGGTACAGTACCTGTACCAGATTATGAAAAATTTTATAATGAGAGGGCTAGATGTCAACTCTCCCACCTGATTGAATTTTTCCCTGAAAATGTGGACCATACTAAACTGAAATTTTAGATGTGATTTACGAATAATTATAGATGCAGGCATATAGATTGACTTTGTTTTTTCTGATGAAATGTAAACTGATTGCAGTGACCTTGTTTCTGGGTGATTGGGTTTCAATCCTGCCTTTTGACATTGTAAGATAGGTTCATGGGGCTCATTTCTGTGACATCAGGTCTGCTGGTCTAATTATGTTGTGATACAATTAGTATTTCATATGATTGTGCAAGCCTTGATTGTTAAACCATACTCTCATCAGTGTCATAGTATTTGTTACTTGGTTGCACCCAGTCTTGAGAGACATGCCAGTAAAAACCATGGTGCTAATCAGTTTAGATCATTAAAAAAGTTACCACCAATCTTCGAGACACTAGTTGATATTTTGACCTTTTTTGTTGAATGAAATTGATAATAAGATATATTATGTACACTGGTCCCTTGCTGAGTTGTTTTAGTTTAAAAAGGATCCCATCACTCATCACTAATTCTTTGATACACTAGTTGATATTTTGACCTCTTAAAGGCTTGTAAGTTGTAATGTCTTCCCTTTCGTTTATACAGGTGATGAACAATTGGAACAATGCTCAAACTGAAGCTGGAACAGTTCAGAGAGAAGAAGGCTTGTAAGTTGTACCACTGGACATGATTGCTATTTTTTGGAAATTCCTTTAATCAGTCAGAACCTTCTGCTATGTGATTTTCTACTAAAATCAGGATGCACCAGTGTTGAATATTGATTCAATAGTTGAGTTAGTGAATTCCATAATTAGCATAGAGTCTATATTTAGTACATGTTATAGTATTTTCAGCACAATTCCCAGCAGGGGCATTTTCGGAAAAAATAGATGTTATATTTAGATTAAACTGTATTTATAGAAAGTAGTGGGTGGTTATTGTTTATGTATAGAGTAGTGCTTTAAATACGTATAAACTTCTGTAATTTGTTGTTTGAGAAAATACAATTGAGCATTTTGAGAAATCAGTTTTCTATTTACCAACAGTTTTCTGTTTACCAGTATTTTCTGTCAACAGTTTCTCTATACCATCAGGGACTACGAGGACAACTTGTGACAAAATTGGTCTTTACATCAGGGTACTTCTTGATTTATTTATTCTCTATTTTCATTTTCTTTATTTGTTGCTTAGTTGTAAGAGGTGCTTGTTACCTGTCCTTGGTTGCAGTATCTTATTTATTGTACCAGCAATAAATAAGATAAGTTGGAAACTTGGATTACAACCATGCTGCTTATTATTTCAATCATGGTTTGGTTGCATAATTTAGCTCAAATTGAGACTTGACCGAATTTCAAAATTTAGAATTTGCCTAATGTAAAATTAGAATAAATTCCACCTTAATTGCACATTGAATTATTGAAAACTTACAAACCTTGTTTAGCATTAAACTAATGCTTGTTGAGAAATTTTTTTTTTTTCTGATACATAAACAACTCCACTGAGCAAACACTATTTTTTTTTTTTCTGATACATAAACAACTCCACTGAAGCAAAATAGGAACCTTTTTCAGTACTGGGTCACCATGAATACCAAAAATTGTAGTACTCGGATTCTATTTTGTTTAAGTTAATATGACCATTTTCTGTAGATAGTTCTGTACTAATTTATATTACATTTTTTTAATACTGAGTTTAATATTTGTTAACTAAATGAAGATTACAAAATCAAAATTAGAGTTGAAGCTTCAATAACTCACGCTTCTGTAATTCCTATTCAACAACTTTGAAATTATATTTACCAGAATTGTCAATTGACATGTAAAAAAAATAAATAAATAATAATTACAGTGTTCTGAAATCAGGCGAAATTATTGATTGCACCACAGAAAAATTCTGGTACAACAAATTAATAGTTCCCCAAAATATCAGAAACTTACCAACTGATACCTAAAAAACAAGAAATTAAATTCATTCAACCACCTCCATGATCATGCTAAGTTGTTTCCTGAGAGCCCTCGGCCCCTTTTTTCCCGGCATACGCGCCTTCTTCACCGCCTTCACTGATGATCTGGTCCCACTAACCATCACTGTATTTTCATTAATTCTTTGATTCAACTTTGCATTCTCATTCAATTGAATTGAATCCGGTGCCACCCGGACCCTCCTGGTACTGGTAGTACTGGTGCTGGTACGCCTCCTTAAATTAGAATTAGAATTAGACTGTGCCAATGCAGAGCTTGCCTTCACTGCCAAGGCCGCCATGTCGATACCAGATAGCACATTTCCTAACATGGAAATAGGCAGCATGAAGTACAGCTGTCCCGGCTGAAGCAACTCTGTGGGGCCCACCGCTGTTATCTCAGAATCGAAATAGAGATTATCAGAGTTGCAGAGGAAATGGGTTTCGCCGGTGTTTACTAACGGGTCGGATGCTGAGACAGGGGTGGTGAATTCTCGGAGAGACCCGTCGGGTGTGATTACTCGCACCATCGGCTGAGACGAGCACTTCATGTTTTCACTCGAGGTCGTTAATCCCATGAACAATTGATTCCTTGATTTTGCTTGTTTGTTATAGAGAGAGAGGAAGAAATGTGATTGTTTTGAAGAAGAAGAAAGAAACAGAGGGAGATGATGAGGAATTAATGAACATGGAAATTTTGGAGCGGTGTATATATAACAGATAATGGGGTTAAGATTTTTTAACAGAGCAAATACAGCTTCATGCAGCGCACTAACTGTATTCAGTCCTGTTTTGATTTTGCAGTCAGTGTTCTGCATGAAGTTAAAACAACTCTGTTAAAAGGTAGAAAGGAAGTGGGAAACCTGGGGTGTGGCTTCTGACGCGCGTGACTATACTCTGCGGTACCATACTGTGTAGAATAACGTCGATGCACAAGATTATAGAGATTTGCTTTAAGATTTGTTCTAAGTTGAAACGAACGATAGAGATTTCATTCTACACAGTAGGGTACCGTACTGAATGTGAATCCTTATGAGGCTTTGACTGGAGATTGCCGTGTAACAGCTGATGCAGCAGAAAGTGGATAACTACTTTATCCTTTCTAGCTGTTGTCTGTTACTTCTCTCCCCGTCTAGAAATACTGGAGGTCTCCATTTACTATCTCTCCTCGGTTTATCCGCTTTTGCGCGAAAAGAGCACATCTTTTCCGGTCATCCGTTCGTTGTAAATGGAGAGGTTGTTTAAGAGTCAAATATTGACCTCGGTGGAATGGAAGCTTCCTTTATTTCAACCTTTAATCCACGGGTCCGATGCCCATCGGACTCACTGTCAGTTCGATGGAATCGGTGACCATCCGATCTGCTTTAAGTTCGCGTCCACAATTACGTGTATGCTTTAAAATTCGTGCTCACGATCTTAAAGTAAATTGGACGGTCCCGAAATCTATCGGACCTAAATTAGAGTCCTTGGGCATCGGATCCAAGCAGCTCTCTTTATCTAGATGCCTTGCCCAAGAAGCAAATTTACCTGAAGTCTCTCTGGTGCATTTATGACTGTTTTTCTGGAAGCACTAAATTAATCCGAGCGCGTCTGAGATATATACAGAGCTGTGAATGGAAGATTCTTTGTTAATTTCCTATAATTTTAATCCTTTACATATGTCAACGATGACGGATTCAGAATTTTCGTTATAAAAAAAAAAATATTGAATTGGATTTAAATAACTAATTGAGTTTAAAATTCATTAACTAATTGAATACTCGATAAAAAAACAATACTTTAATTTATAATTTATAATACTTTGACTTGTAATTTTTAATGCTCTAACTTATAATTTTAATTACTAATCAAAATTTAACAAATTTATTTCAATTTTAACTCTAAATTTAGTCCGAATTACAAATCAAACATCTAGAGATGGACAAAAAAAAATTCAGAGGGGCCAAAGTCGGTCGGGACCGATAGACCTCCACTAAAACTCAAAATCCAGAGGAGCAGCTGCGCCCCCCTGGAACCATGTGGGTCCGCCCCTGGATACGTATACATATATATAATTTTATTGTCTAAATATGATGATTTTGTTCGTTTGAGAATAATAGTTGGTATATATATAATTTATTTATTTTTAATTGACAAAAAATATAAATTTAATGAGTGAATCATATATAAATTTTCAAGTAAAATTAGATGAATCATGTAGTGGATGACGAATATATAAAATTTTCTGAATGATAATTAGCATTCCTCTTTATTTACACTGACATTGTGTGTGTATATATATAGAGGAGGGTTCAAATGCCTCCACCATGCCTCCATTTTTAAAAACTTTAATAACTCAAAATTTAAAACTAAAAAGTCAAAATAAAACCGTTGAATATGATCTACATCATTTTATCTATGCACTTCTAAAAAATTATGACATTTCAATTTTGTTTTGGTTGTCATCAAGAGCTTGTAAAAAACGTACTAATGTAGATAATTTTCAGACGTTGATTTTTCAACTTATTGATTCACATAAAAACAAAATCAAAATGTGATAATTTTTTATGAGCACATAGATAAAATGATGTAGATCATATCTAACGGTTTTTTTTTACTTTTAAGTTTTAAATTTTGAGTTATTAAAGTTTTTAAAAATGGAGGCATGGTGGAGGCACAAAAAATGGAGGCATTTGAACCCTCCTCATATATATATATATATATATATAGAGTATGGCTAATGTGTTTCCTCTAGAACTTCGGCCTCGTGCTTCCGGGGGCATATCTTAGTGTTTGATGTTCAAACAACAAATTCAAACCGTTAGATGTTAAATCTATATTAAAATGTACTTGGAGACCAAATTTTACATTTTTTGGAATTTTTTTACTATTTATTAAGCCACTTTGAAAATTTGAGATCATATGGTCCAGACTGTTTTTCCCAGTTCACCTGGATCTGAAATTTTCAAAGTGGCTTAGTAAATAGTAAAAAAATTTCAAAAAATGTAAAATTTGGTCTCCAAATACATTTTAATATAGATTGAACATCTAATGGTTTGAATTTGTTGTTTGAACATCAAACACTAAGATATGCCCCCGGAAGCACGAGGCCGAAGTTCTAGAGGAAGCATATTAGCCATTCTCTCTCTCTCTCTCTCTCTCTCTATATATATATATATAGGTTTGAGATGAATTATAAATAATAGAGGTTGTTATGAAAGAATAAGTCATGTTCAAATTATCTATTTAGCTTATAGTTATTCATTTTATCAAACATTTTATTAATATTATATATCTTGTTAAATATCAGATTAAATAAATATTAATGCATAATTTACTGAAAAAGGCAAAAAAAACAAAAGGTCTTATATTGACAGATAGTTTAGTGAATGCGACTTGTCATAATTATTTCATTTTTTGTTTTGTTGAGAGATCCCTTCATGACATGTGACTTAATCTAATGCTTGTAATTAATGTTGTGCATAATGAGACTAGAGGTGTTATTTACATCTGATTATCTTGTCCCAATCCGGAATCGAACTGGATCCGATCCAGATTCGATTAATTTGAATAGGATATTGTTTAAAAAATATAACTGATTAAATGATGAATACGGTAATAAGATTAATACTTTAGTATCCAATTCGAATCTGAACCAAAATCGATATTGTAATGGATAGAATATGAGTTATCCGAGCCATAATGAACCCGACCCGATACCCGTTTAAGTAACTGATACAATGCTAATATTTTTTTTATAATTAATTAGAAAATTACACGTTGGAATGTGTTGGCCTTCTTGTTATCACCGTTGACCAATATTAAACATTTTTAATTAGCCAAGTTGCTCAAATTTAATTTAATATGTACATTTTCAAACTTGTGCCATAGAAATAAAAAAATGGGCCTTCAACCAATGAACTTTAGCTGGACAGCAATTAAATAATTCACCCTTAATTAATTATGAAATCAAATGGTGTTGAATTTTTTTTTATACATGTTAATTTGCAATCCAAGTTCTCCTTGCTTTTGTTAAATTTTGTGTTAAATTCTTAAGGAATTATTCTATGAAACAAAAGCGCCGACCACTAATACCTTCTTCTCTTTTTAATTTGTTACCAAATAAACTAATTAAAACAACATGAATTCAATGCTTGCATGCACTCCAGTAATATTAAACAGGAAACGTCCATTGCAATGTGTCATTTTGCATCTACCAGTAATATGTGACAAAATTAATATGTTATTTTATATGGAGGAAGGTTTCAATACTTCGTGTTTTTCATATCTCATTATGCCTCATATTTTATATCTTCATTTTCAAAGTTCAATATGTCGATCCGAACCACTCAATATGATATCCATACTAAAATATGCTCGGAATGAAATTTTATAATTTTTGGATAATTTTTACTATTTTTTTAAATAGACAGAAAATCACTGTTTTTAAACGGTCTAGATACAATAATTCCGTATTATCTTAAAAAATAGCAAAAATTTTCAAAAATTATCAAATTTAATCCCCGAGCATATTTTAGTATGGATATCATATTAAGAGGTTCGAATCGACATATTAGACTTTAAAAATAAAAATATAAAAATATGAAATATGATGAAATATGAAAAACACGAAGTATTGGAACCCTCCTCTTTTATATGATAGTACTTAATATTTAAATTGACTCGATCATCATATTTTTTTTTGTCCTTATTAGGCTAACTGGAAGCATTCCTTTTTATTATAATGGAGAAGATATTATTTATTAATGTATATATTTTTAATTGCTAAAATGGAGGAGAGTCAATGCTTTTTTAAAGGTAGCTGTGGTCAAAAGCAAATAAAAGGAAACTTTTGTATGGTGGTTTTGTACTGAAGACAACTGTACGCGCAATTTTAATATTACATAATCATCTCCATTTATTAATTTAAGAACACCTCCATTGAACTTTAATAAAAACATTCATATGTATATATAGGAAGTAATTAATATTATTTTAAAATCTTTACTCTTAAATATTCATAAATTTTCTTTGTCTCACCTACTGAAAAAACAAAAATAAATAAATAACATTTTGCAATATAATCAACATTTTGATTTTCATAAGAAATTAAGTTATGCATTTTTCTATATTATTATTTAAAAAATGTAAGTGTACTAAATACTAATATTAGAGCCTTAGCAAGGAGTGCTTAATCTGAAAATTAGAACAGATGTCTTTACCTACCATAACTGGAGAAGAACAATTAAATGTTTTTTTTAAGAGGAGGGTTCCAATGCCTCAATTTTTCATGCCTCCACCATGCCTTCATTTTTAAAACTTTAATAACTCAAAATTTAAAACTTAAAAGTCAAAATAAAACGTTGGATATGATCTACATCATTTTATCTATGTGCTCATAAAAAATTATCACATTTTGATTTTGTTTTTATGTGAATCAATAAGTTGAAAAATCAACGTCTAGAAATTATCCACATTAGTACGTTTTTTACAAGCTCTTGATGACAACCAAAACAAAATTGAAATGTCATAATTTTTTACACGTGCATAGATAAAATGATATAGATCATATCCAATGGTTTTATTTTGACTTTTAAGTTTTAAATTTTGAGTTATTAAAGTTTTAAAAAATGAAGGCATGGTGGAGGCATGAAAAATTGAGGCATTGGACCCTCCTCTTTTTTTAATTATTTTGTTGGAAACACAGATAGGAACAGTGCATCAGCACATAAACACCACAAACAAACTAAATAAACCCTTTTCAAAGCCGCTGGTTTAGATTCTGTTAGTTTTTGCTCCTAAATTTATCTTTTTTTAGTCCCTACACCATAAAAACCGCTCCCTTATATACCTATCTAGCACACATTCTCTCTTCACCTGTCTCTCTCTCTATATTCTTTGTCAACCATCAAAACCCTAATTGATCAAGCAATCACTCCATATGGGATTGAGGTTCTCTTTTGATCATACCAACAAAAACAAATCCTTCACAGCCAACCAGCCGAATGTCACGGTGACTGTGATTACACCCGAGGGATCTGTTCAAGAATTCGCTACACCCATTTTTGCATCCGACCCGTTAGTATCTACCGGTGGTGAAAAATATTTCCTGTGCAACTCTGACATGCTATATTTTAATTCTGAGGTAGCAGCTGTGGGCCCCGACGAGCTGCTACAGCCGGGACAGCTGTACTTCATGCTACCTGAATCCATGCTGGGATGTATATTGTCATCTGCTGACATGGCAGCATTGGCAGTTAAGGCGAGCTCGGCATTGGCACCTTCGAATCTGAAGAAACGAATCAGAAGGTTACAAGTAGTGGGCCCTAGTTTTGCACCACAGGAAGAGAATGAAAAACTGAACCAGAGGATAAATGAGGATACCCTGAGGGCTAGCGGGTCCCGACTGTCAGTGGCTCGTAGGCCGGCCAGGAGGGGATTGACAAGCAACAGGAGGCCTCGGGTTGTCAGGAAGCGACTGAGCACCATCGAAGAAACAGGTTAATGTGTCAAGTGCTTTATTCATGGTGGTGCTAAAAAATGAGCTGTAGATTTTTCAGAAATTATTTCTTGTACCAGAAATCCCATTTTGTTGGATTTTTGGTACAATCAATAATTTCAGTTAATTTTGGAGGTTGACTGTAAATATAATTCTAACCTGATTCATGAAACACTTTTTTTTTTGTGGATTTTTTGTTTTGCATTTTGCTTAACAATTTGACTTCATATTGTTGAATAGGAGATCAGAAACATCAATTTTTGAGAACCTGATGAGGATTTCACTGATAGTTTTATTTTAGCTGTTGTTGTCAAATTTCAACACGTACCGTTTTTTCACTACAGCAAAATAAGGTATCTGCGACCGATAACAGCGACCGGTGCTGTTGCCGGTCGCTGAAAGTATTTTTTCCAAAAAAATAAAATAAAATCATTTACTTCGGCGACCAATATTATCAGCGACCGGTTTTGCGAATTTTCAGCGACCGCAAGAGCACCGGTCGCTGAAAGTATTGGTAAAATTGAGATTTGGGCGCCAGATCGAAAACCCTCCCGCGTCAGAATCAAAACCCTCTCCGCCTAAATTTCAATTTCGCCTAGGTTTTCAGTTTTTGCTCCATTTCTCCGCCGCGATTTGGTAAAATCGCGATTTGCTCCATTTCTCCGTTCTTAAAGAAATCTCTCTCTCTCTCTCTCTTTTCTATTTGCCTTGTTACTGTGATAACCGAAACCATTTTCGGTTTTGTGTTCCCGTGTTGCGATTGTTGCCTTTGGTGCTTTGCTTGGTGATTCTGGTGCCTAGCGGAGCCCTTTTCTGTGATTGCCTGCTGGTTTCGATTTTCAAAGTTGGAAGCAAGGCGCCTTGGAACCGGCCTATCTTGCCTCTTTGAGATTCTTGCTTTCGGGTAAATACTCATGCACACCCTTTTTATTTGATTGTGCGATTTTTGTGATGATTACGAAGATGGATTGATGTCTCTTGCGGGTTGTTGCTTTTCCCGGTTTAACAATTTTGAATTAGGGGTTTGCTTTGCGGGTTGGCTTTGCTGCCCTACTGGTACCGTTACCAGTACCGGCTTCTTGTGTTCTTGCTGGGTTTCGGGTCTTTCGGGTCTGATCTTACCAGTACCTCCCTTTTTCTGTATCATAGTACAACCATTTGCAATTGTTAGAATTAATTATAGCAAGCATGAAAAAATTGAATAGTTTACACAAGCAGCTACAGTTATAGGTGTACTGAAACCCCTTAGAAGTGAAAATCAACAGGTAGGATTTAATGGTGGTGTACCAATAACAGTTGAATTTAGCGAGTAAAACATGACGGGGAAGACGAATGAACAGAATGCTCTGTCGCTCTTCCCTGATTGGGATCAAGACCAACTCAGCCAAGTAATTCAAGAGAAGGAAGCTTTGTTTGAAAGGTAAATTAAGCTTTTTAATTTGTTGATGATTAATAATTAGTTGATATCTTAAGCATGAATCAGGCCCTACATTTAATTTATGCTAAGAAATAAATCTATGTTGGTTCAGAGGTTGCTTGGTGCTGGACAGCTTGGTTTTGCTTTAGGAGATGTATTGGTTGATTTTGTCTATTGATTAGCAGAGTATATCATATATGACTAGTGCTGATTAGTCCAGTATCTCACTTGACATACTTAATCTGGTTTTGTTTTGTAGGTTGCTTTTCTCAACTCAAGGAAAGGATTTATAAAATTAGCAATTGAGATGGGCTCCCCCCTTGTCCCTGTTTTCTGTTTTGGCCAGGTACATTAAATTTCACATCTTATCATTCAAAAGAGAGTGCTCTCAAATATCCTCTCTACTGTCTGATTTAGATAGAGTTTCCCATATCCCCTTCTAGTATAAGCTGGTCTCAGGCTCATCCTATGGATTTTCTAAGCTAAGGCAAATTCCCTTTTTGAAAACGATTCCAGAGGGAAAAGCCTACTGGTGCACCAAAGTTTCTCTGCTCCTCAGCCTGCTGATATACTGTTGTTGATCACAAATTGTCATGTTTCTGACAGGTCAGTTTATTCTTCATGTTAAAATATTTATTTATGTGCTACCAAAGTTTCACTTATGCTCTTCTTTTCAAGAGGTGGAGAGTAGAATTTGTTTTTGGATATGAAATTTAAAATTTGATTACATTCTGTGGTTGCAGTGTGGTACCAGTTTTCATGAAGCAAGCAGAGGAACTTTTAAACTCCTCAGGAAAGACCCCTGTGGAGTTGCTAGCAAAAGCACTTGCTAAGGCAGCTGTAAGTCCCCTTTTTAATTTTATAACCTGGGCAAGTATTGATTAGCTTTGCTGGAAATAAGTAATAGTTGTTGATCACAAATTGTCATATATTGTAGGGATACAGTGATATTAAGAAGAGATCGATTCTTTCTTCGATGGAGAACTATGCTACACTTCTTCAGGCTGGGAAATCTTGAAATTCTTTCCTTTTAACTTTTTCCTCTTTCTTCTAGTTTTGTTACTTTGAAATTTTGTATTGGGACTCATTTATATTTTTCTCTGTTGTTGTAAAATATATGAGTGATTAATCTATGATGATTCATTCCACTAGAGATGAATGAGGTGTGAAATTTAAATAATAAAAAAAAATAAATGGTGCAAATTTAAATAATAAAAAAAAATAAAAAAAGACTTTCTGCGACCGGTTTTAAGTATCTGCAATTGGATGACGTCATTCAGCGACCGGTGACGTCATCAGAAGAGTATCTGCGACAAAGCTTACAGCGACCGGGGTTTCAGCGACCGGAATCACTATTTACGACCGGCGCCTTGACTTTCTGCTGTTGTGTTTATATATATATATATATATATATATATATATATGGAGTTGGCTGCCGTGCTATGCATAGCATAGAGGGCCACTGTGCTACGGCCCAATATTTGAGTTTTCAAAATCCTAACGGTCGATCCGAACCGTTCAACATGATCTCCATATGAATATGTACTTGCAAACCAAATTTTACATTTTTTTAGAATTTTTTTACTATTTTTTTAGATAGGTAGAAAAACATTTGATCTAAATGGTACAGAATTTTCAGATCAAGTGATTTTCCACCTATCTAGAAAAATAGTAAAAAAATTCTAAAAAATGTAAAATTTGGTTTGCAAGTACATATTCATATGGAGATCTTATTGAACGATTCGGATCGACCGTTAGGATTTTGAAAACTTAAATATTGAGCCGTAGCACGGAGGCCCTCTATGCTATGCATATAATGTTAGCAATTTCCTATATATATATATATGAGGAGGGTTCCAATGCCTCAATTTTTCATGCCTCCACCATGCCTCCATTTTTAAAACTTTAATAACTCAAAATTTAAAACTTAAAAGTCAAAATAAAACCGTTGGATATGATCTACATCATTTTATCTATGTGCTCATAAAAAATTATCACATTTTGATTTTGTTTTTATGTGAATCAATAAGTTGAAAAATCAACGTCTAGAAATTATCCACATTAGTACGTTTTTTACAAGCTCTTGATGACAACCAAAACAAAATTGAAATGTCATAATTTTTTACATGTGCATAGATAAAATGATGTAGATCATATCCAACGGTTTTATTTTGACTTTTAAGTTTTAAATTTTGAGTTATTAAAGTTTTAAAAAATGGAGGCATGGTGGAGGCATGAAAAATTGAGGCATTGGAACCCTCCTCTATATATATATATATAGATGGGCTATTGTGCTTTGCAAAGTAAAACCCCCTCTTTACTTCGGGCCATATTTTGCATTTTGAAAATTCAAACAATCGATCCGAACCGTTCAACATGTTCTAAATATTAAAATGTGCTTGGAGACTAAATTTTACATTTTTTGGAATTTTTTTACTATTTATTAAGTCACTTTGAAAATCGTTGATCCACTGTGAACAGTAAAAAACAGTAAAATTTTCTGGACCACCGGATCAGCGATTTTCAAAGTGGCTTAATAAATAGTAAAAAAATTCCAAAAAATGTAAAATTTAGTCTCCAAGCACATTTCAATATTTAGAATATGTTGAACGGTTCGGATCGGTTGTTTGGATTTTTAAAATGCAAAATATGGCCCGAAGTAAAGAGGGAGTTTTACTTTGCAAAGCACAATAGCCCATCTCTCTATATATATATATATATATATATATATATATATAGATAGAGATAGGCTAATGTCATAACGTTATAACTTCGGCCCGAAGTTATAACGAGTCGTTTTTGCAATTTCAAAATCCAAACAACCGATCCGAACCGTTCAACATGTTCTCTATTGAAATGTGCTTGGAGACCAAATTTTACATTTTTTGGAATTTTTTTGCTATTTATTAAGCCACTTTGAAAATACTGATCCGGTGGTCCAGAAAATTTTACTGTTTTTTACTATTCACAGCAGATCTGTGATTTTCAAAGTAGCTTAATAAATAGTAAAAAAATTCCAAAAAATGTAAAATTTGGTCTCCAAGCACATTTCAATATTTAGAAAAAGTTGAACGGTTCGGATCGGTTGTTTGGATTTTAAAAACTAATAAACTACTCGTTATAACTTCGGCCGAAGTTATAACGTTATGACATTAGCCTATCTCATATATATATATATACATGGGCTACGATGCTTTGCAAATTAAAACACCTCTTAATTCGGGCCACTTTTTCAATTTGCAAAACTCAAACAACCGATCTGAACCGTTCAATATGTTCTAAATATTGAAATGTGCTTGGAGACCAAATTTTATATTTTTTCGAATTTTTTTACTATTTATTAAGCCACTTTGGAAATCGCTGACCGGTGGTCCACAGTAAAAAACAGTAAAAATTTCTGGACCACGGGATCAGCGATTCCAAAGTGGCTTAATAAATAGTAAAAAAATTCAAAAAAATGTAAAATTTGGTCTCCAAGCACATTTCAATATTTAGAACATGTTGAACGGTTCGGATCGGTTGTTTGGGTTTTGCAAATTAGTGGCCCGAATTAAATAGGGTGTTTTAATTTGCAAAGCACCGTAGCCCATCTATATATATATATAGGGCTGGCCTATGGTGAGTTGTGAAGTAAGATGTCATTTTTACTTCACGCTCATATTTTCATTTTGAAACTCCAAACAACTGATCCGAACCGCTCAACATGTTCTCTATATTGAAATGTGCTTGGAGACTAAATTTTACATTTTTTTGAATTTTTTTACTATTTATTAAGCCACTTTGAAAATCGCTGATCCGGTGGTCCAGAAAATTTTACTGTTTTTTACTGTTCACAGTGGATCAGCGATTTCAAAGTGGCTTAATAAATAGTAAAAAAATTCCAAAAAATATAAAATTTAGTCTCCAAGCACATTTCAATATAGAGAAAATGTTGAGCGGTTCGGATCGGTTGTTTGGATTTTCGAAATTAAAATATGGCGCGAAGTAAAACGACGTTTTACTTCGCAACTCACCATAGCCTATCTCTCTCTCTGTGCTTGGAGACTAAATTTTACATTTTTTGGAATTTTTTTACTACTTATTAAGCCACTTTGAAAATCGCTGATCCGGTGGTTCAGAAAATTTTACTGTTTTTTACTGTTCACAGTGGATCAGCGATTTCAAAGTGGCTTAATAAATAGTAAAAAAATTCCAAAAATGTAAAATTTAGTCTCCAAGCACATTTCAATATTTAGAAAAAGTTGAACGGTTCAAATCGGTTGTTTGGATTTTCAAAATGAAAATATGGCGTGACAACTCACCATAGCCTATATATATATATATATAGAGATAGCCTAATGTCATAAAGTTATAACTTCGGCCGAAGTTATAACGAGTCGTTTATTAGTTTTTAAAATCCAAACAACCGATCCGAACCGTCCAACTTTTTCTAAATATTGAAATGTGCTTGGAGACCAAATTTTACATTTTTTGGAATTTTTTTACTATTTATTAAGCCACTTTGAAAATCGCAGATCTGCTGTGAATAGTAAAAAACAGTAAAATTTTCTGGACCACCGGATCAGTATTTTCAAAGTGGCTTAATAAATAGCAAAAAAATTCCAAAAAATATAAAATTTGGTCTCCAAGCACATTTCAATATAGAGAACATGTTGAACGGTTCGGATCGGTTGTTTGGATTTTGAAATTGCAAAAACGACTCGTTATAACTTCGGGCCGAAGTTATAACGTTATGACATTAGCCTATCTCTATATATATATATATATATATATATATAGAATCTGGCTAATATGCTACGCGTATATAAGGGCCCCTCCGTGCTACGGCTCACTTTTTGAGTTTTCAAAATCCTAACAGTCGATCCGAACCGTTCAACATGATCTCCAAATGAATATGTACTTGCAAACCAAATTTTACATTTTTTAGAATTTTTTTACTATTTATTAATCCACTTTGGATCAGCAATTGGATCAGTAAAATCTTCTGGACCATTGGATCAGCAATTTTCAAAGTGGCTTAATAAATAGTAAAAAAATTCTAAAAAATATAAAATTTGGTTTGCAAGTACATATTAATATGGAGATCATGTTGAACGGTTCGGATCGACCGTTAGGGTTTTGAAAACTCAAAAATTGAGCCGTAGCACGGAGGGGCTCTATGCTACGCGTAGCATATTAGCCAGATTCTATATATATATATATATATATATATATATATATATATATATATATATATAATTGGAGTAGAACTAGGGTGCTCTCGAGTTCACCAAGCCCTTGGTGAACTCAAGTCCAAAACTCATCGGATCGGCTTCAAACGACGAATCCGACCGTTGAAACCCGTCTACCTTACGAGTGATGCGTCTACATGCAAAAATTTTAAATTTTGAAATTAATTTTGCATAGAGTCAAGTGGTCAAAAAACGTCAAAAAATGAATGCATTAAAATTAATTTATTAACCTTCTAATTTATTAATCTCCATATGAATATCTATACACAAAATTTGAGTTACATTACACGGCATTTCCAGTCAACGCCAAAATCCCCAGCCCATTAATTTAATGAATATGGTTTTCTTCCCATATATTATATATAATAGTAAAAAGCATCTGAAACAAAATTGAAAACTTCTTCTCCAACACAAAGCTTTCAATATATATATAGTTTAATTATATATATTGAACAGTTTGGAATCTTCGAATTCATCGTTTGAATTTTGAAAATTAAAATTTGAATGCAATATAAACCGGTTGGAAACATCAGGGCAGATAAGAAGTTGATTTCATAATATTTTACAATTTGTCTTTTTAAAAAAAAAAATTAAGCAAAATGGTATTGTGAACCCATTTTTGCCCTCCAATTTTTTTTGGCATATCTTATATATTTTTTGTTTCAGTCTCCCTTCTTTTTAATTAGGAGAAGAGAAAAAAAAACAAATCTTTTATTTTTTATGAATTTTTATCAAGGTTCTAAATAGCGTTTATAGCGTCGTAGCGGGAAGGCTAAAAAAAAAGCTATAGCGAATAGCGTCGCTATAGCGGAAGCTATTCCAAATAGCGTTTTTTTTTTTTACATTTCGTATATTCAATATTTGTACTAAATATCAACATTATCTAAAGTCTCATAGAACAATAAATAACACCAAAGTAATTAAGAAATTATAATATTCATATTGAACCAGTACAAAGTTCAAATTGCGGTTCAAAATATCCATAGTAATATCATAAACTATCGATTTTTCCTATTAAAAATATCTTAAGCATCATGATTCATGACATAATTTTTTTTTTCTATTCAAATTTTATTTTCGATTTGGACTTTTTTTCTATTCAAATTTCAATTTCTATTCCCAATTTCAAATTGATTTATCTGTAGCAAGTAGCAACAAATTCAATTTCGGTTTGAGATTTTTTTTATCTTTATTTAAAACCCATATAAATTGCTTTAAAAAAAAAAACCCATATTGTATAGCGCAAATAGCGCGAATAGCGGACCGCTATAGCGCTGTAGCGGTCGCTATAGCGGCCGTAGCGCAAATAGCGCATTTTGATGTCATAGCGTAGCGTTTGGGGTCCAAAAACGCTATAGCGGCGCTATAGCGCCGCTATAGCGCGCTATTTAGAACACTGATTTTTATTATTAAAAGTATTCTTTTCTATCCGATGATTTTTATTTATATTATGTTTTTATATTTTAAAACGTTAAATTAAGAATATATCCATATTACTAACTAATACATACTTTTATTAGTACAAAAAGAGCAAAAGATGAATCAAATATTTCCATCTAATAATTTGAAAATTTAAAACTAAATATTTAGAAAAATTATATGTTTATTGTACAAATAAGGCGGAATTCAAATTATTTTACATATGACTGGATTCGAGAAAGCAGGAATTTCAAAAACACTGTTCACGGATGAAAATTTCAAAAGATTCGTTTAGAAAAAAACTACATTGAAAATTTCTATAATGAGATACTACTATAAGTCATAGATAAGAAAACTACATTGAAAATTCAATGAAAGTCATAGATAAGAAAACTACATTGAAAATTTCAATGAGGAGATACTACTATAGGTCACGTAACGTAACCAATAAAACAAACATTAATTACTCACAAGTCACATGCATGTAATGGTCTTATGCGCATGTTTTTTTAATCAAATTTTCTAAGTATGATGCAGACGCAGGCAAAAGATCGCTTTTTTGAAGTTTGACTAGAGTGGGAAAAATGACACGGCGGAGCTGGTTCCGTCACGGAACGGCACGGCACGCGTGTCAGTTACGTGCCGTGACTATTTGCGTGCCGTGTTAATTTTTTGAAACTTTGGCACGGCACGGCATGACACGTGAAAGATTTAGTCACGGCACGGCACGAGACGTAGTCACGCGAGTCACGTGTAATTATAACCATTAGATATTGATTTAATGATGAATTTTAAATAAACTAACCAAAATTATGATTAAATGGTCACGTGAGTCACGCGAGTCACGTATAGTCACGGCACGTTTAGGCACAGCGTGACTCATGTGGCGTGACCATTCGCGTGCCGTGCCCACCCCTTGACATTTTGATCACGGCACTACACAGCACGTTAAAAATTAACTTGATCACGGCACAGTACGGCACGAGACCAAAATCACGGCATGTTAGTCACGGCACGGCACGTTTTTCCCACTCTACCGAGGACCTATCATAAATGGAGATCTCCAGTATATTTACACGGGGAGAAAAGAAAGAGACCAGAAGAAAGTTACGCGGTTTTTGCATCAGCTGTTACACTACACGGCATTTCCAGTCAACGCCCAAAATCCCCAGCCCATTTAATGAATATGGTTTTCTTCCCGTATATTATATATAATAGCAAAAAGCATCTGAAACAAAATTGAAAACTTCTTCTCCAACACAAAGCTTTCAATATATATATAGTTTAATTATATATATTGAACAGTTTGGAATCTTCGAATTCATCGTTTGAATTTTGAAAATTAAAATTTGAATGCAATATAAACCGGTTGGAAACATCAGGGCAGATAAGAAGTTGATTTCATAATATTTTACAATTTGTCTTTTTAAAAAAAAAAATTAAGCAAAATGGTATTGTGAACCCATTTTTGCCCTCCAATTTTTTTTGGCATATCTTATATATTTTTTGTTTCAGTCTCCCTTCTTTTTAATTAGGAGAAGAGAAAAAAAAACAAATCTTTTATTTTTTATGAATTTTTATTATTAAAAGTATTCTTTTCTATCCGATGATTTTTATTTATATTATGTTTTTATATTTTAAAACGTTAAATTAAGAATATATCCATATTACTAACTAATACATACTTTTATTAGTACAAAAAGAGCAAAAGATGAATCAAATATTTCCATCTAATAATTTGAAAATTTAAAACTAAATATTTAGAAAAATTATATGTTTATTGTACAAATAAGGCGGAATTCAAATTATTTTACATATGACTGGATTCGAGAAAGCAGGAATTTCAAAAACACTGTTCACGGATCAAAATTTCAGAAGATTCGTTTAGAAAAAAACTACATTGAAAATTTCTATAATGAGATACTACTATAAGTCATAGATAAGAAAACTACATTGAAAATTTCAATGAAAGTCATAAATAAGAAAACTACATTGAAAATTTCATTGAGGAGATACTACTATAGGTCACGTAACCAATAAAACAAACATTAATTACTCACAAGTCACATGTAATGGTCTTATGCGCATGTTTTTTTAATCAAATTTTCTAAGTATGATGCAGACGCAGGCAAAAGATCGTTTTTTTGAAGTTTAACTAGAGTGGGAAAAATGGCACGGCGGAGTTGGTTCCGTCACGGAACGGCACGGCACGCATGTTAGTTACGTGCCGTGATTCGCGTGTTCCGTACTGTGACTATTCGCGTGTCGTGTCAATCTTTTGAAACTTTGGCACGGCACGGCATGACACGTGAAAGATTTAGTCACGGCACGGCACGAGACGTAGTCACGCGAGTCACGTGTAATTATAACCATTAGATATTGATTTAATGATGAATTTTAAATAAACTAACCAAAATTATGATTAAATGGTCACGTGAGTCACGCGAGTCACGTATAGTCACGGCACGTTTAGGCACAGCGTGACTCATGTGGCGTGACCATTCGCGTGCCGTGCCCACCTCTTGACATTTTGATTACGGCATTACACAGCACGTTAAACATTAACTTGGTCACGACACAGCACGGCACGAGACCAAAATCACGGCATGTTAGTTACGGCACGGCACGTTTTTCCCACTCTACCGAGGACCTATCATAAATGGAGATCTCCAGTATATTCTACACGGGGAGAAAAGTAAGAGACTAGAAGAAAGTTACGCGGTTTTTGCATCAGCTGTTACACGACACGGCATTTCCAGTCAACGCCCAAAATCCCCAGCCCATTTAATGAATATGGTTTTCTTCCCATATATTATATATAATAGCAAAAAGCATCTGAAACAAAATTGAAAACTTCTTCTCCAACACAAAGCTTTCAATATATATATAGTTTAATTATATATATTGAACAGTTTGGAATCTTCGAATTCATCGTTTGAATTTTGAAAATTAAAATTTGAATGCAATATAAACCGGTTGGAAACATCAGGGCAGATAAGAAGTTGATTTCATAATATTTTACAATTTGTCTTTTTTAAAAAAAAAAAATTAAGCAAAATGGTATTGTTAACCCATTTTTGCCCTCCAATTATTTTTGGCATATCTTATATATTTTTTGTTTCAGTCTCCCATCTTTTTAATTAGGAGAAGAGAAAAAAAAATAAATCTTTTATTTTTTATGAATTTTTATTATTAAAAGTATTTCTTTTCTATCCGATGATTTTTATTTATATTATGTTTTTATATTTTAAAACGTTAAATTAAGAATATATCCATATTACTAACTAATACATACTTTTATTAGTACAAAAAAAGCAAAGATGAATCAAATTTTTCCTTCTAATAATTTGAAAATTTAAAACTAAATATTTAGAAAAATTATATGTTTATTGTACAAATAAGGTGGAATTCAAATTATTTTACATATGAGTATATAATTATTGGGTCGCATATTAGGATAGAGATGCAAAATAATATTGAGTCTGACTAGTATAACATCAGTGTCATTTCAGCCTATATAACACAAACTCCAAAACCTATCAAATCGACTTCAAACGGTGAATCCAAACCGTTCAAACCGATCTACTTCATTAGTTGTGCGTTTACATGCAAAATCTATAATTTTTCGAATTTATTTAGTATCAAGTCAAGTGGTAAAATGTGTGAGTTTTTAAGTTAATTTTAATACATTCATTTTTCAACATTTTTTACCGCTTGATTTGATACTAAAATAACTCAAAAATATAATTTTTTTGCATGTAAACGCATCACTCATAATAAATCGGTTTGAACAGTTTGAATTAGTCGTTTAAAGTCTATTCAATCAATTTTGAAGTTAGTGTCATATGATACCGATGTCATACTAGCCGGACTCAATAATATTGTGTGCCAATTAGCATGCATATTTTTTTTTTTCTATGTACTCTTTTACAGATACACTGAAAAACTGTTATTGGCTAAAACAACTGTTTTATAAAATATTAAAAATTAAAAAATATAAACGGTCCTGTTTTCATACCGGGTAGTTTTCAAAATGACATCATGTTTTGAACATAGAAAGCATATCTAACAAATTGATTGGACTCATGAGTTGGATTTGAAATAAAATTTGTTTAGTACGCTGGCTGTAATTTTCAGAGCGTTGCTTTCTGAAATGCAAACTGGTTTTTTCTAGACCAATAATTCCAGCACAATTAGGAATTATTCTCTGATATGGTTCTTTGGCTTCTAATATAATAATTATTTTTATTATTTACTAAATAAAATATTAAAATATATTCATTTAATACATATATACGTATTTTAAAGGTCTAAATTTTATTGAGATTGTTATAATTTAATTACATGTTTTAATGGTTAATTAAGTGTAACACAACTATCAAAAGTAGTTGAAGAATAAATATTCATTGTTTTTAGATGGTACAATTTCCTGAAAAATAGTGATTTTGTATCTATCTTAAAAAATAGTAAAAAGTTTCCTAAAATATAAAATTTGGTCTCCAATCATATTTTAACGTGGATATCATGTTGAGCGGTTCAGATCGTCTGTTTTTAGATGGTCCACAATGTTAACGTCATATGAGTTTAGAGTAGGTCCGATTCCCATCAGATCTACTTTAGTTTGATAGTCTCAATCGCTGTCTGATTTGCACAAAGAAACGTGCGCTCTGCTTTAAAATCCGTACATATATATATATATATATATATATATATATATAAATATATATATATATAGAGTAAGGCTACGGTGCTTTGCAAATTAAAGATGGTGTTTTACTTTGAGCCACTTTTTTAATTTGCAAAACCCAAACAACCGATCCGAACCGTTCAACATGTTCTAAATGTTGAAATGTGCTTGGAGACCAAATTTTACATTTTTTGGAATTTTTTTACTATTTATTAAGCCACTTTTTCAATCGCTGATCCGGTGGTCCAGAAAATTTTACTGTTTTTTACTGTTCACCCAGATCAGCAATTTTCAAAGTGGCTTAATAAATAGTAAAAAATTCAGAAAAATGTAAAATTTAGTCTCCAAGCACATATTAATATGGAGAACAAGATGAACGGTCGGATCGACCATTTGAACATTGGAAACGCAAAAATGAGTTATAAGCATATGGGGGCTTTTGCTTATATAAGCATAGTAGCCAGCCTCATATATATATATATATATATATATATATATTTTCCATTTTCGTGCGCACAAATTTTAATGCAGATTAGACCTACTATGTTCTCCACTCAGATAGGTAGACAATCTTATATATCTCTTGTAAAAAAAATTTGTATTATTTAGCTTTGAAGTAGGACACAAGCTCAACAAAAATCTGTTTTTTTCTTAATTGAAAAATTAGATTATACTATTAGTATGGAAAAATAAATTTTATATACCTCCTGTACAAAAATGTGATAGGAGAGCATTAGACTATTCTTCTGGGACGGTTCTAGAATTTTTTTTTAATTACTCAACAACCACGAACCTCCTGAAAAACATGATATAAATAAATTGTGTATAGACTTCTACACATATTAAAACATAAAAGGTTGACAAAAGGTTGATAGAAGGTTTGCTTTTTTGAAGGTTGTCAAATTAAAGGTGACTGCGAATTCATTATTATCCATATTTGCAAGGAAAAAGGGTACATAAAAATCCAAGCCCAAGTCACACATACAGCTGATCCATTATATTTATTACAATATATAAAGAAAATTCTTCAAGTAGGTGTGGTATAGTACTTTGATTAGTACTTCGAAACCTTCATATCAATGAAGCAAATAGGGACTTTGATTAGTACTTCTCTAATAGTCTCCTCGGAGGAAACATACAACCATTCAAAAATAGTGGCTTGAATCCTATTTTTGTTCTTCAAAATAAAATAAAATAAAATAAAATCTTCCTATAAAAACCATCAATGCATCTTCTCCAAATCTCACTAAACCACATAATTTACTACTACTTCTCTAATAGTCTCCTCGGAGGAAGCAAACAACCCAACAAAATATTGAGCATTGCTTTTGGTTTATTTTCAATTTTCAACCACCATGTTTTTTAGTAAGCCTTTCTCGTTATGGCCAATAACTGTCGGTCTAATGCTATGCTGTTTGTTCTCCATCCCTTGTGCGGCCAAGATTCATCACCGTACCTTTGTCGTAAGTATTTTTTCTGCTATCACAATTCAGAATGTCTGGTATAATTGTTATTTTATTTTATTTTTTAAATTCACTGAGTTAATTATATTTTGAATATTCAATAGAAATAAAATAAAATCTTCAAAAGAAATATAGGACATGAAAAATATAACTTATTTTTATTGAGAGTTAGATTTTTCGATGCACATCGGATTGAAATTTACATCGGATACTGATAGATGAATTCGGATAATCTCATGGATTGGATCCGAATAATTTGCTATCTGAATCCGCTTGAAACCCGATTGATAATTATATAATTAGATTAATCAAGTAATATATAAGCATTGCTCCTGTTCTAATCCGCTTAAACCCAATTGATATATATATTTACTTTTTCGGTTTTTCCCTTAAACAGATTCAAGAAGCTAGCTACACCCGGCTCTGCAATAATACAAAGAGCATTCTAACTGTAAATGGATCATATCCAGGACCCACTATCTCTGCTCGCAAAGGTGACACAGTCTATGTCAAGGTCATCAATAGAGGGAACAAAAACATCACCATTCACTGGTATATACACATAGTACATACATAAAGAATATGTTATTAATTTGCACTATTAATTAAGGAATTATTTCAATACATGCAAGACTAACATGTATATATTCATTAATTTCTATAGGCATGGCATAAACCAGCCGAGGGACCCGTGGTCAGATGGACCAGAATACATTACTCAGTGCCCTATCCAGCCAAGAGCCAACTACACACAACGGATCCAATTTACAGAAGAAGAAGGCACGCTCTGGTGGCACGCACATAGTGAATATGATCGTGCTACTGTTCACGGTGCTATTGTTATTTACCCGAAGCTAGGAACCACCTTCCCCTTCCACAAACCCCATAAAGAATTCACGTTGATTCTAGGAGAGTGGTGGAACGAAAACATAACAGATGTGTACCAATCTGTAACTCATGCATATGGCAGTCACTTCAAACTGTCTGATGCCAACACCATCAATGGACAGCCTGGTGATTTCATGCCATGCTCATCAAATGGTAATTTATTGTTCCCGGTACATGTTGTTTATTTATAATGCAAGTTGTTAATGCTCCAAAAGATGGAGATTCTCTTTGACAATGTTTGTTACTTTATCAATTTAAACAAAATAAGCACCAAATTATTATTTTTTTCAAATATAATGTGATCTAAATACATATATCTTTCATTTTTATTTTTGTTGTAGAAACTTTTAAGGTACAAGTCGAACAAGGAAAAATGTACCTACTCCGTGTAATAAATGCAGCCCCGGAAAATGATTTCCTTTTTGCGGTTTCCGGCCACAATGTAACAGTAGTTGGAACCGACGCCAGCTATACGAAGCCTTACTTGAATGAATTTATCATGATTACCCCGGGCCAAACGATGGACCTTCTCTTACAGGCCAATCAATTGCAAAACTCATCTTCCCCCTTCCGTTATTACATCATCGCGCATACATACTTTGATGGAACTTCTAGAGCCACTAGAAATCTTAATATGACCGTAGCTATTCTAGAATACAAATCTAATCATTCCGCGGCATCATTAAGACCAGTTTTCACCTCCTTACCAAAATACAACGACACTAATGCATCAGAAGCATTCACTAGAGGTCTTCGCTCGCTGGCCAACTCAGATGACCCAGCTGTCGTAACCCAAACTGCCGATGTCAAAATGTATATCACGCTATCTGCGAATACACAAATGTGCCATAACATCTCATGTCTTGGTCCAAACAATACTAGGTTAGCTACTAGTATGAACAATGCTAGTTTCCAACCCCGAAAATTGATGTGCTAGATGCATACTACAATTCTATTGCCGGTGTGTACACCACTGACTTCCCTGACCAACCACCAAACTTCTTCAATTTTACTGATGCCACCAATGAAGAGAAACACTCATTTGTTGATAAATCGACAAAAGTGAAAGTGCTCGAGTATAACTCGACAGTGGAGATTGTGTTTCAGGGAACTAACTTAGAATACGGAGAGGTCACCCATCCCATACACTTGCACGGCCATAGATTCTATGCCGTTGGAAGAGGAACCGGCAACTTCGACAACAAAACAGATCCTCTGAGTTACAACTTGGTTGATCCACCACATCAGAACACTTTGGGTGTGCCGAAGAACGGTTGGGCAACTATCCGCTTTAGGGCAGCTAATCCGGGTGAGTTTATTGTTTTTTCTTTTTGTTGAATATCAAATTATTGAATCTTTTTATTGATTTAATTTGACAATCAAAGGTGTTACACAGCTGCAATGAGAACGGCCTGTTTAGCAATATCTGATTAGATAGTTGATCCGAACTAATTAAGTAGCTCGGCAAAATTAATCAAATAGTAGATTAAATTAGTTATTATAAATTGTTGTTTTGAGTATTTTTCAGACACTAATCCTCAACATATATTTTTGTTTTTCAATTAACTTAGGAGTTTGGTTCATGCACTGTCACTTAGAAACACACACAATATGGGGAATGGATGTTGTGTTTATAACAAAGAATGGTAATAGTGCAGAGGCAAAAATACTGCCTCCCCCTGCCGACAAGCCTCCTTGTTGATTTTACTCAAGCCTTATATTATTATTTTATTTTCAAAGGTGAGTTTGCACTGATTAATTTATTGTATCTTCGTAAAGAAAATATTGTGGTTGGTTGGATTCAATTTGTTACATTTGTAAATGGATAAACGACAGCAAGAGTATAAGCTGGATTGGGGAACAGGGAGATAAACCGCAACCAATAATAAATAAGATGGATGGTTCTTTTAATATTGAATTATATTTGTTGAATATTTGTTTAATTATGGATATATATGTTGAATGTTGAATATTATCTTATGTATATTGCTTATGTTGAATGTTGAATATTGTGATAATTAAATTAAGTAGAGTTGTACAACCAGCTTGTGTGAATTAACTTTAGTTGATTTACTAAAATAGTGTACAAGATCCATTGGTGAATTATTTCTAGGCCCCAAAAAAAGGAACTCAAGTGATTGGGCCGAGATAATGAATCACCTCTTAGAAGAGATATTTGACCCACAAGTCCTTGAGGCCATGTTTGGTTGTGGAGTAAGAGGTGGAGTAAACTCCTTACTCCATACTTAAGTAGCTTAAGTAGCCAAATGAAGAGAGTAAAAGAAAAGAAGTATGGTGGAGCAGAATGCGAGTTAGTCCGGACCTCTTCAGGTGGATTAACTTACACTACAACAGAAGAAGAGATTGCACACGGACATAACTGGAGGAGCTACACGGGTTTCCTGCCGTGTAGGTGATGAGGGTGTATGAATAGGTAAATAATTACACACGGATATTTACCCGTGTGCAACTATAACGCTTTCTACACGGATTACTTTATAAACAGCCGTGTACAAACACCTGCCTGTGGCGCTCTCCATTTTACCGAGCTACACGGATATTACGTAAACGTCCGTGTACGACTACTCTTTCTACATGGGCATTTAATTTAATATCCGTGTAGCTTACTCTTTCTACACGGACTTTTAATTTCATATCCGTGTAGCTCTCTTAACTATCATATATCACGCACAAATATAAAATAATCCGTGCAGCTCTCTTAACTATAATTCGTAAATTTTAAATTGATTTAACAAATAAATCAACATAATCTATTTAGTTTAATAAATTTTATTTACTTAATTAATTCCAAACTTGTTAAATTTTAAAATTTAAATTTAAAACTCCTAAAACTATAAATTGATTTAATAATCAATTTTATAAAAACAATTCATCCATTTAATTATTTAACCTTTGTTTAACCTAATTAATTAATCTAAGTTTTAATTAGTTGCAAATTTTAATTATTAGACTAATTAACTAAATTTAAATTTACGGGTTACAACACTTGTCAACAAATAATTGTTTAGGATAAACTCTTTTGCACATGTCAATTTATTAATTTAATCATGGGGTTATGTTTATAATTAATTATATATATATAAAATATGTGGCATGCATATAAGTGCTTCTCCAAGCAGCCACTAGGCATGCACCAGCTAAATGCTTCTTCTCCAAGGCAGTAAGGCATCCTGTAGATAAAAGGTAGAAATAAAGGAAGCTTCCACCGAGTCCAATTTATGACTCACTCATAAACAATTAACCTCTCCATTGAAATGGAGATCTCCAGTATATTCTACACGGGGAGATAAGAATTTGGACAACCCAATTACAATTATAAATTACAAATTTATAACCGGTTGGAAACATCAGGGCTGATAAGAAGTTGATTTCATAATATTTTAGAATTTGTCTTTTTTTTTTAAAAAAAAAAAATTAAGCAAAATGGTCACTACTACAAAATAGTCATTGTACACGGATTTAGTAATTTTATTAAAAACAGTGTACCAAATATGATTTTTTACTTGCCCAAAAGATCTACACGATTTCTACACGGCTAATTAGTTAATAATCAGTGTAGAATTATTAGAGAGAGCTACACGGTTTATTAGAAACTACAAATCCGTGTGTAAAGAGGTCCGTGTGCAAATAATTGAGAGAGCTACACGGATTGTTGTTAAATATCCGTGTAGGAATATATACACGGATTTTTGATAATATATCCGTGTAGAAATAGTGGAAATGTATATGGATTAATAAGTAAATAGCCGTGTATGGTTAGTTGGAGAGCTACACGGATTAATAAGTAAATATCTGTGTATAAAAGTGTAGGGTTTTAATGTCTTCTCCTTCCAGCGCCGTTTTGATCAAGTCTTTTATATATGCACCTCTGTACATCTCTTTGAACTGAGCTTTTTCCTATCAGATTTCTGCGAATTGAGGCTAGCAGCTGAGATCTGAGATCTTTAAAGTTTGTATTTTCTCCTCTCCATCTTCCTAAGGTTAGTAATATGTATTTAAATCATTTTCTTCCTCTAATTTTCTGTTATTTATGCTTATTTAGGTCATTTCATGCATGCTTGATTTCTTAATTTTAGATGTAATTAATTAGTGTATTGTGGTCCAATAACCGACCTATAGATGCTTTTAGGTCCATGCCCGTTCAAAATTAATCCAATAGGGATTAATTTTGGATAGTTCCCGTTTTGGGACTGCTCTTTGAATATTATGTCTCATTTAGGATGTGAACACATATTAGCGGGATTTAATTAGTATTTGAGGAAAGTTCGACAGTATTTTCCCTTATTGCTCCTACGAGTATGTGGTTCGTACGCATACTTGGGGAGTTAAGGGGAAATGCTGCCGAATTTTTCTCAAATACTAATTAAATCTCGCTAATATGTGTTCTATATGGGACATAATATTCAAAGAGTGGGTTAGGATTGTAAACCGGCCCTTTGTAAGCCCAAAATTTTGTTACAATGGAGAATGTTGACCATGTATGATTAATTGATCAAATCATTTTTTTAATTTAATTTACAGATGGATCGAAGTTGGATGTATGAAATGCGACGTGACAGTGAAGAATATTTGGTTCGCGTTGATGAGTTTATAAAATTTGCTGAGAGTTATAGAGTGAATAACAAAGAAGAAGACATTTTGTGTCCTTGTAAAGATTGTAAAAATTTATTAAGATTTTTGGACATCGAAGAAATTAGAGCTCATTTGATTTGTCGGGGATTTAAGAAGAGATATACATGTTGGTTCATGCATGGTGAGAAATTTGGGGAAAGTAGTAGTGCCAATAAAGATTGTAATTGTGAATTGAATGATGAGAATGTTGGAATTTCTGATAATTTTGAACTTGATTGGAACGAGGATTATGAGAGTGTCGAAGATTCTGATAACGTCGAACCCGGAAACGACGATGATGAGATGGAGATGAATTTTGATGAAAATGTAGAACACGAGTTTACTAAAAATTTGGAGGAAATGTTATGTGATGTGGAAGATGAAATTAGTGATAAAAATTATGATAAATTTCAAAATTTGTCTAATGAATCCAAGAAGCCGTTGTATCCTGGGTGTACCAAATTTACAAAACTGTCAGCTGTGTTGAAATTATTAAACTTAAAAGCAGACAATGGTTGGAGCGATAAGAGTTTCACGTCCTTATTACAGCTTTTACGAGAAATGCTCCCAGATAACAACGAGTTACCCGGTATAATATATCAGGCAAAGAAGTTGATATGTCCAATGGGGTTGAAGATCGAAAGAATACATGCATGTCCGAATGACTGTGTATTGTATCGTAACGAGTACGAGGCCATGCATGTCTGTCATAAATGCGATGTTTCACAGTATAAACGTAAGGACCAGGACACTGATGATTGTAACGAGGACACAAATGGCCGGCCTCCGGCTAAGGTGTTGTGGTATTTGCCGATAATACCGAGATTCAAACGGTTGTTTGCGAATTCCAAAGATGCAAAATTATTGCGCTGGCACGAAGAAGAGCGCAAAAATGACGGTAAACTAAGGCACCCGGCTGATTCTCCTCAATGGAGAAACATTGACAGACATTTCAAAGAATTTGGTTCTGAAATGAGGAACCTTAGGATTGTGGTGAGCTCAGATGGAATGAGTCCGTTTGGAAGCATGAGCAGTCGGCACAGTACTTGGCCAGTTCTTTTATGCATCTACAATCTTCCTCCTTGGTTGTGCATGAAACGCAGATATATAATGATGTCATTACTAATCCAAGGACCCAGATAACCCGAAAATGACATAGATGTATATCTCGCACCATTAATCGAGGACCTCCAAAAATTGTGGCTTGATGGTGTCCCGGTCTGGGATGCGTACTGGAAAGAGGTCTTTCAATTGCGGGCCATGGTGTTTTGCACCATAAATGATTTCCCCACGTACGGAAATTTATCGGGTTACACTTGCAAAGGAGCAAAAGCGTGCCTGATATGTGAAGATGACACGTAGGTGCTGAGGTTGAAAAATTGTCAAAAGAATGTATTCATGAGGCATCGTAGGTTTCTTCCTATTAATCACCCATATTGTAAGAAGAAGATGGCATTCAACGGGAAAATTGAGCTTGGAGTGGCTCGTCATCCATTAGACGGGGAGAGTGTCTTCAAATGGGTAAAAAACATTGATGTTGTTTTTGGAAAATGCGCCAAAGCACCACCGAAGAATATTTGGAAAAAGAGGTCCATATTTTGGGAGCTACCGTACTGGAAATATTTAGAAGTGAGGCATTGCCTAGATGTCATGCATGTTGAAAAAAATGTCTGCGACAGTTTAATTGGTTTATTATTGAACATTCCGGGAAAGACTAAAGATGGTATTAAAGTGAGAAAAGACATGGTAGAGATGGAAATACGACACGAGCTCGCACCACAGGAGAAAGGGAAGCACACATACCTACCCCCCACACTGTGCACAATGTCAAAGAAAGAGAAAACAAGCTTCTGTGAATGCATCAATGGTATAAAAGTCCCATCAGGGTATTCTTCGAATATTAAGAAGCTGGTGTCGATGAAGGACCTGAAGTTGCTTGGTATGAAATCCCATGACTGTCATGTTTTAATGACACATATAATTCCCGTTGCAATTCGGGGAATTTTACCAAAGCACATTCGTCAAAGCATTACGAAGCTTTGTTCTTTCTTCAATGCAATAAATTCCAAAGTGATAGACCCTCTAAAATTGCACTTTTTGCAAAAGGAGGTCGTCGTTACTCTTTGCCAACTTGAGATGTATTTTCCGTCATCTTTTTTCGATGTTATGGTTCACCTTGTTGTTCATCTTGTGAGAAAAATTAAGATTTGTAGTTCCGTGTTCCTTCGGTATATGTATCCATTCGAGAGATACATGGGCATCTTGAAAAAATACGTAAGGAACCGACATCGACCTGAAGGTAGCATTATAAAAGGATATTCCACGGAGGAGGTGATTGATTTTTGCACCAACTACTTGACCGGTGTGGATCCTATTGGCGTTCCAAAATCTCGATACGAGGGAAGGCTCCAAGGAGTCGGGACAATTGGGTTGAGAGCCGTAGTTGCTGATCTAAATGAACTACAAAAGGCACATTTTATTGTACTACAACACATGACAGATGTTGCTCCCTATATAGATGAGCACATGACAATCCTTCAACAACAAAACTACACGAGAAGTCAGAAGTGGCTTACTAACGAGCATAATCGTTCTTTTATAGGATGGCTGAAAGAAAGAGTGAAGTCACACCCCGTACCTAAAATTGTTAAATTGCTGGGCGAAGGACCCCAAATTTTTGTTAGAACATTCCAAGGATACGAGATTAACGGATATACATTTTACACTAAATTCCAGAGTGATAAGAGCACGATGCAAAACAGTGGGGTGACGTTGGTGGCGACCTCTCAAGAATTCAGTAGATCCGGAGATGGCCGGGCTGTAATAGCATCAAAGTCATATTATGGCATTATTGAAGAAATTTAGGAGCTCATTTACAGTCCTCACCTGAGCATTCCCGTGTTTCGGTGTCAATGGGTTGAAGACCGAGGTGTTAAAGTTGATAACGACGGGTTCACACTCGTTGATTTTAACAGGGTTGGGCATGTTGATGATCCGTTTATACTCGCCAAGCAAGCCACCCAAGTCTTTTATGCCGCTGACCCGAGTGATGATAGGTTGAGCGTCGTCCTATCCGGAAAAAGAAGGATTGTCGGGGTAGAAAATGTCGTCGATGAAGAAGAGTACGACCAGTTCGACGAAGTACCTCCATTTTGTACCGATGTGCAAACTGAGGTAGCAACACTTGAAGGGGTAGACGAAGCTGACTACATGCGGTCCGACCACAATGAAGGATTATGGGCCGAGGGTACTGTTCAAATAGTGGAAAAAAAGAGAAAAAGGAAAAAAAAAGGTTTATGTATAATATTTATTTTGTTTAAAACCGTGTAGCTTTTAATATTACAACTTTAGCTTATAATATATCAAATAAAAAAGGAAAAAAAGAGAGAAAAAAAAGAGAAAAAGAAAAAAAAAAGACAATGTATAATATTTATTTTGTTTAAAACCGTGTAGCTTATAATATTTCATTTAAATATTTAAGTATTAAAAATTTAAATAAAAAAATTTTGTAAGAAAAATATCAAATATTAGGTTCCTCTAGTTCAAGACGGATATCAATTTTTTTTAGAGGTAATAGTATTAGTTTTCAAAATTTTCAAATATTAGTCCAAATATTAGTATCCTTGTAGAGAGGTGGGATCATTTTGAGGAAAAGGAGAAGGACGAGTAGTGGAACATGGTGAAGGTAAAGTGCCTAACAACTCTTTGCTTTATTTTCACTGATGTATCTATACTTGAATACATTAAATTTGGTGTCAATCAGGCTCAATGGAACATCCCGAATGATGTTCCAAAGGTTAAGACTTTGAGGATAATGAATGCGGGTTGGAAGCAATTCAAGAGCACGTTGAAGACGGATTTCATGGAGAAAAGGAGAAATCCGGTAGGCTACTACAAATGGCTAAAACAAGAGGACTGGGAGGCGTTTCAAGCTTTGAAGTCCACCAAAGAGTTCCGGGTATCTAACTCGTGCCAAATTTATGCTTATTCTTTCTCGATATGTACTTATCTTTCTAAAACTAACTGATCATTGCCTTGTTTTTGTGAAGGCAAAAAGTGATGAAGGCAGGAGGATCGTTGCCTTGAACAAGTATCCACACCATCTAGGATCAGCCGGTTACGAGGGTAAGTCGGCAGAATGGAGAAAAATACTGGAGCAAAACAAGGATTCTGACTCACCCGTGGTTAGGATCCAAAATCCTAGGGGCCAAGATTGGTTCATGGGTAGATCCGAGGTAACCGCTGACGGGAGGATAGTACTCCCAAAGGATTTGCAACCCGTGGCTCAAAGAATGGTAAGAGTCTTTTGTTATTACTTTGTGACATTCATGTACAAAATTTTAACTCCGAAGGTACATCACTTGATCTTTTGCTATAACTAATTCTTCTACTTGAACAGTTGGAGGTGGAGGAGAAGGTCAACTCGGGTGCCTGGAGTGTCGAAAGACAAAATGATTCCTTGTCCGCAGTGCTTGAGAATCTAGAACACACGGGTCGAGTAAGGGGTGTAGGGGGCTACAGGGGCTGGAAGGAGGTGTTCCGAGTGGAGAGACAAAAACCTCGAAGAAAATCTCGTTCCAAGGTAAACAAAGACGAGATAGTTGCGCAGATACGCGCGGAGGTGAGCAAAGAGTACGACGCAAGGTTTGCTGAGATGGAATCAAGGTTGTTGAGCCAAATTAGATCAGCAACTACGCAGCCATCCGAGCAACCACCTCCCATTTCGCCGGGAATTCGGCTAAGTAGTCAAGCATCCGGCATGTGGGCCTTAGACGATTTGGATAATCTCAAGGTAATCAATACTTGTTCATAATATAAAGGTAATTAAAACCTGTTTGTAACCTTGTTAGACAATATCGCACCATTAAAATAAACAACTTTCTGATAATTGCAGGACCCCAGAGCATGCGACCTCGTCCTGTGGCCTGATAGTGTTCCTCTGACCGTTGCTAAGGGTGTTGTACATCCAGGAGCCAAAAGTGTACACTTTGGTCAGCTAAGGCCCGACCATGCATGCGTGCAGGTTGAGTTAGTCGTGGATGGATGGCAGCGCGTACCCCTTCCTGTCCCTACCGACGACATGCGTGTGCTTGATGAGACACGGATGTCATTTGTCCAATGGCCCAAGAGTCAGATTATTTTGGATCAGGTAATCTATAAAAAAATCCATTTATTTTGTTACATTCAAATCATTCTTTTTGAAATACTCGAATAATCCATTTATAATTTGATACAGACACGAGGAGATGATGTCACCGGTACGCCAGGAGGTGGCTTGCGACGTCAGGGCTGACGCGCCACAATCACTGCCCCGTCCTATGGTCACCGAAGAAGAATACAGCCGTTTGCCCAATGATTTGCGCGTTCTCCACGACCACTTGATGACGGCGCCCGAAGGCATGGAGGATATCATCATCCCTGTCCCACCTGGGATGTTTCTACACGAAGGCAGGGATCTCCTGCTGTCGTTCAAAGACTTCAAGGACCTCTTCCACCACTCGTCATCCGACAAATGGCTCGATGTGTCATTCATCACCATTTTTAAATTTCAGATTTGTTGAATCTTTTTTATTGATTTAATTTTGATAATAAAAGGTGTTACACAACTACAATGAGAATGGCTTGTTTAGCAATATTTAATTAGATGGTTGATCCGGACTAATTAATTAGCTCGGCAAAATTAATCAAATAGTAGATTAGTTACTGTTACAAATTGTTGTTTTGAGTGTTTTTCAAACACTAACCCTCAACATATATTTTTGTTTTGCAATTAAATTAGGAGTTTGGTTCATGCACTGTCACTATGAACAACACATAATATGGGGAATGGATGCTGTGTTTATAACAAAGAATGGTAATAGTACAGAGGCTACAATACTGCCTCCTCCTGCCGACAAGCCTCCTTGTTGATTTTACTCAAGCATTGTATTTTTATTTTATTTTCAAAGGTGATTTTGCACTGGTTCATTTATTGTATCTTCGTAGAGAAAATATTATGGTTGGTTGGATTTAATTTGTTATTCTATTTGTTACATTTGTAAATGGATATTGAAATTGTAAAGTGCAACCAATAATAAATAAGATGGGTGGTTCTTTTAATATTGAATTATATTTGTTGAATATTTGTTGAATTATGGATATATATGGTGAATGTTGAATATTGTCTTATGTATATTGCTTATGTTGAATGTTGTATATTGTGATAATTAAATTAAGTAGAGTTTGTACAACCTGCTTGTGTGAATTAACTTTAGTTGATTTACTAAAATACTGTACAAGATTCATTGGTGAATTATTTCTAGGCCCAAAAAAGGAGCTCAAGTAATTGGTCCGAGATAATGAATCACCTCCTAAAAGAGATATTTGACTCAAAATTCTCAATTGACCAAATTTAGAAAATAAAATATGCTTGCGTGTACGGTGGCAAATTATAATTATGTAACATTTAGTTACAAGTTACGGTGGCAAATTATAATACATACGTACCATCAATAATAACTATTGTTTTTAGTTTCAATCTTTTATGAAAATATAATAGGTGGGAAGCTTTATCTTGCCTTACATCTCCATTTAATCATTTTGTAGTCATATTTTTCTTTTATAATTAGTGAATTAGAGATCAAAATAACAATGGTTTTAACTTAATAAATGTTACCTATTTTTTATAGATTTATCAACTAAAATTAAAACAGAAAAAATCTAAAATATATTAAATAATGAAACGGTTATTTATTTCACGATAAAACACAATGACTATTGTCTGACTCAAAAGTCAATATTAGATAGGTGGAAACGACTGGTAAATATTGAAGATATTTATATGTAAGAAACAATTTTTTTGCACAATAAAAATATATGAATTGTTTTGTGAAACGATCAGTGAGCATTGAAGAGCTACAATAGAACATACAGGGTCAACTTTTTTGTTTGGATAATGAATTTTCGATAGAGGAGGTATACCGGGCTATCATGCAATTGCCAAAGAACAAGGCTAGCAGGCCTGATGGTTTCCCAATTGAATTTTATCAGCATTTCTGGGATATCATTGCCCAAGACTTTATGCCAATTATTCATACCGCCCAGACAGGAAAATGGGACATGTCCGGTATTAACAAAGCGGCAATCTCTCTAATTCAGAAAAAAGATCAGGCCACGGTGATAGGAGATTTTAGACCAATAAGCGTGATTAACACTTCGGTCAAGATTATAACAAAAGTCATGGCTAACAGACTTCAGGGGGTGTTACCAACCTTGGTATCGAACAGACATATTCGTTAAAGGCAGATCTATTATGAAATCTTTCGTGGTGGCTAGAGAATTCATATCCTCATGTAGCAAAACGAAAATTCCCTCGATACTATACAAAGTGGATTTCAAAAAGGCGTTTGATACGGTCAGTTGGTGCTTCCTGACGAACCTATTAATGGAAAGGGGTTTCCCCCACAAATGGACCTCAGCACTACAACTTTTGAAATCATCAAACTCAACGATCAGGATCAACGAAAATCTAACATAATACTTCAGACGCGAAAGAGGACTGAGAAAAGAGGATCCTCTATCCCCTATGCTATTCATAATAGTGGCAGATTCATTAAATTGGTTAATTAACAACTCATTGAGATTGATGCACAAACCGATATTCATCCCAGCACAACCTATTCAGTATGCAGATGATACGGTGATTATTGCAGAGGTGCACCTACAGACAATGAAGGTAATAGCTCTCATTCTATCTATCTATGCTTCACTAACGGGGCTTAAAATTAATAAGGCTAAGAGTACGTTTGTACCGGTGGCAATCCGATCCGGTTTGGTCGGAGTAATCGAGAGAATCCTGGGATGCCCTAGAACGGACCTCCCCATCACTTACCTTGGTTACTACTATCAACAATGAATCTAACCAAGCAGGACTACTTGCCAATGATTGCAGCGGTGGAGAGAAGAGTGGCAAGCTGGAAGACAACCCTCCTTTCTTTAGGAGGAAGACTCACTCTGGTCAAATCGGTATTGTTAGCAATCCCAATACACTTCATGCATGCACTCAGGATTCCTAAGTGGGTTTTTAAGCACATCGACAGGATTAGACGAAATTTCCTGTGGAAAGGTCACCCCACGTGTAAGCCGATCAACTATTTAGTTAATTGGGAGAGGACATGTGCCCTAAAAGAGGAAGGAGGACTGGGAATATCAATTTGGAAACGCAAAATGAGGCACTCTTGACAAAATGGCTATGGATTTTAGAGACCAATCAACAAAGTAATTGGGCACAAACACTGCGATTACTGTACGCGATAGAGGGCATAGAGGGCCTAGCAAACACTGACGACCAATCTGCTTTCCTTAAAGACCTAAAAAGTCTTAAACTGTTCCACAGAGCATCCACAA
>JAJGRW010000520.1:61200-146238 GCA_025461045.1 Carex parvula | reverse complement strand
TATGGAGATCATGTTGAACAGTTGAGATCGATTGTTTGGACTTTGAAAATAGAGATATGATCCATAGTACGGACCATATGCGATATGCATAGTACCATAGCCTCACTCTAAACTTTGAATGGTCTATAATTCAAAAAATCAAAATCACTTTTTCTGTAGGAATGCATGAACTACTGGCCCCTTTGTTATATGTGCTTCACATTGACCTTGAATTCTTCTCCCAAATTCGTAACCTACATGAGAAACACTTCTTGACTGAGTTCAACACTTCCTCGCATCGACAAAAAGGATGCAAATACCCCTACTCCAAGAATACTAGACCCTGAAATTCGCGAACTTTTTTATAAATGACACTTATGGGGCGGAGGCCGAATTGGGAATTATCCTTTGGCATAAATTCATGGAGCATGATGCTTTTGCCATGTTTGACACAGTGATGCACGGCTTGAATGGACCTGTTTGCCATAGCAGAGTTTTACTCAATGGCCTCCTTAGCGGATTGTACTGCGGGTTTGACACACCGTTAGAGAGGCTGCTCTCTCACTATACCACCTCTTATCTTTAGTTGACTCCTCTCTGCATTCACATTTGTGCGAATTGGGGGTGGAACCTCAATATTTGCAATGAGGTGGCTTCGAGTTTTATTCGGCCGTGAGTTCTCTTTAGAAAATCTTTTAACAATTTGGGATGAGATTTTTATTTACAGCAATGAAACCCCAAAGGGATACTTAACACGGGATTTGGAGCATATATCTAGGGTTTTGTGCTCATCACCTCGTGGCTTAATTATTTTATCTATGGGGGTAGCAATGCTTTTATACCTTAGACCCCTTTTATTATCAAGTGAACATGCTACTACTTGCTTACAGAGGCTTATGAATTTCCCAAGTGATGTAGATGTTAAGAAAATAATTGAGAAAGCGAGGTCAATACAGGAGTTTGCACTTGATGTTTATCTCACTTCAGAGAATCAACCGGGCAAGAGAAAGAGCGGGGGCTTTTTTAACTCTTCTAATTTTTGGGAGGAAAAATGGAGGGTATTTCAGGAAAATGAAAGTTTGCATGAAAAGAGAAGTGACAGTGGATTAATAACTGAGAAAGTTAAGAAGGTGACAGTATTTGAGAAATTGAAATGCGGGTTCTCTAGAGAGAAAGATGGCGGCAAAATTAACAAAGAGAAAAAAGATCGATGGGGCACTATAAGGCGTGTTATTTTGGATGAGAATGTGGTTTTTGATGATAATACAGTTACAAAAGGTGAACCCGATATGAATAATGAGATCAGTGCTGAGGTTTCGATCAGTGCTGAGGTGTCTTCTGGTGTGAAGAATGAAGATGAGGTGGAATTAGAGAATGAAGATTACAGAAGTATCCTTTCGGGAATCGAAGAGTTGTACAATCAAATTATGAGAAATGGCGTGGGACCCGACAGTCATAACTGTCCCTACTGTGATGTAGGTGGTAACATGGAAGTGGTCGATAAAGCGCGAATGGATAAATTAAGGAGTTTCGGGCAATCAATGGTAGAGAATATTCAGGTTTGAAACTTTTATCTTGCTTTCTTTTATTTTGAAAGAAGACCCAAAATGTTTGGCTTGTATATTCAATTAAATCTTTGTACATGTAGGTAATTGAATCAGCATTTGAGCAAAGAACAGATTTGATTTCAGAGAATTTAAGTGGTGATACAGAGGAAGGATGTGATAAGAAAAAAGGAGCAGTGATAGCTCTAAAGGAACTGAGAAAAATCAGCAGTTTCTTATCTGAAATTTAAGGTTTGTTTGATGTCACTTATTTTATCTATTTTGACGACTCAAATTTTTTTAGTCCTATTTTTTTTTTTTTTCCGTTGTTTATACCTCATCATTGTATAGCCAATTTTTTTTTTTTTTAATCTTGATAGAGGCTATCAGATTGTATAGCCAATTGTTACGTGTAAAGAAATGAAATAAATTTGGTTGTAATACGCTTGTTGTTGTGTGGGAAGAAAAGAAATTTTTTTTTTTTTTTTTTTGAAAAGCCATGGTTGTAACAGTCAATTAAGAAAATGAATTGTAGCTCTTGGCGTTGTCACTAGCTTGACATTGTAAAGATATTGACAGAGTTAGTTTTGTTTCATGCAGCACACTATCAATCGAGACAAAATGAAAAAATATTGATTGGTGTGCTGCATGAAGCCAAACCAAGTCTCTTAATATCTTTACCCGAGGATACAGGTACTTAACTTACCTACCTCACATACCTTTTCTCCTTTGTTTTTTTTTTAAGAGTGAGTATCCCTAATTTAGTGTAGAATACTCACAGCTAGACCAAAATCAATTGTGTGCCTATTTGAAATATAGGGATCTGCTTTGAGATTTGTGCCAAATTAAAACCGACGGCTCAAATCTCATTCTACACGGTCACATATTGCACTTGATCTGAACTCCTAAATTAAACCTCCAAAGCAGTTCCTAAATGGGTACATTTGAATTGAGAGTAAAGTCAGTGAGAATAGCGTGCAAACTATGAATTTAGAGTGGTCGCTAATCCAACATTTCAATGGGTTAGCAGAATAGCGACTAATCCGAGCTAACTCAAGTGTTGAAAATATCTATTTTTTTTACCCAAATGTAGAATAATCGCTGACCCAACTAACCCTGCTATTCCTTGGCACCCAAAGGCACCCTGATTTGACCTTGAAACTCCACTACAAGAGACCTAGGGGACCTAGCTTGACATTTTTACCAGATCAGTACGGATTCAAATCAGCTGAAATCCGAGATACATGAACAGTATTCCTGAAATTTCTAAAATTCTGAATCTAGCCGTTCAACTTTTTCTGTGCACGCATCTCGAAACAGTTAGTTTTTTTGTACACGTATCTCGAAACAGTTCAACGGCTGAATTCTGGATTTCAGAAATTTCAGCGTTACTGTTCATGATTTTGGATTTCAGCAGATTTGAATCTGTTTGGTAAATACTTGGCAATTATACAAAGATGCACAAATAAAGTCCCTGTTATATCTTAATCACATATGGCATCATAAGGAGCTTTCAACAACTTCAATGTACCTTCAACTTAACAGTAAACATGTATTATATAATATTGAAATCAGGCAGAATAGACAAACTGACAGAACTCATATGAGCAATGCCAAAATAATACATAAAACACTTTCCATCCAAATGTTTATGAAATCTTACATATTCAAGTACAAACTACAAGTGGTAGAACATGAATCACATGCAAGACTTGCTCCAAATTCATAAATTTGTTAGCTTCAAAACTGCTTTCTCATGTGCTGCACAAGGAAAAAAAAAATTCATCAAAGAAAGCAAAATGTGTAATTCACTTTTAAGATGTGAATGCTATAATACTCGGAAAATTTGGGGACATGAGAAATTGAAGAAAAATTACAACATACATGCATGAGAAACTTAAGAATTGCATATTTGCATTATTTGGGTATTTTATTTTAATGTTCTGGCAAAGATTATACCAAAAATGTCCTGATTAGTCAGTACCAGTATGTATACAATTAGCTCTATTTATTTCACCTAGCTGTTGTTTAAGTCATAACTCAAGTAACTATAACAATTCCAAATTTGTGTGCCATGTAATGCTAAATCAGCGGGAAAAGAATAAAAGTCCTAATATTTGAAGCTTCAAAAACTAAATCTATTTGAACTTTGAAGCATGTTCACCTTCAGATATACTTAAACAGAGAAGGCAAGATTTACCATTATACACCTTTTTTTTTTTAATCAAAATAGCAGGAATTTTAAGAAAAGGGGAAATTTCATGTATACCCCTTAAAAACCTTGAAAATTACGTATTGCCCCCTCTAAATTTATAATATCATATTTACCCCTCTAAATTTCAAAATCTCACAAATTTACCTACTTTATTGTCTTTTCTATTAGAATTCATTTTAAATTTATAAAATTTTCAATTTACCCTTTATTAAACAATAAAAATACCTAGTCTGTGTAAAAAAATGTTCAATCTTTTATGGGGAAATTTCATGTATACCCCTCAAAAACCTTGAAATTACATATTGCCCCCTCTAAAATTTATAATATCATATTTACACCAATACATGTCAAAATCACACAAATTTACCTAATTTATTGCCTTTTCTATTAAAATCCATTTTATTCTTTATAAAGTACTCATTTAACCCTTTATTAAATAATAAAAATATGTAGTCCGTGTAAGAAAAATGTTCAATCATTAAAAGGGGGAATATGATATTATACGTAATTTCAAGGTTTTTGAGGGGCATATATGAAATTCTCCCTTTCTTGAAAAGAAGAAGAAGAAGAAACCTGAGAAGGAATCAAGCGACAACGATGGGTTGTGGATTGGATTTGTTGGTGGGAGGAGGCTCCTTCGAAGGAGAGAAATCCTCAGGGTTGTAAATAACAGTGATGAAGAGAGAACAGGAGGGACATCGCGCGATCTCCTCTCCCAATCGGAGGTCGTCAAGTGAGATTTGAAAGAGATCGCCGCAGGGACAGGGGTAGGTGTAGGCCTTGAGTTCCTCCTTCCATTCCATGTCCTCTATCTCCACATCGTCGTACGACATCTCTCTCTTTATCTCTCTCTCTCTCTCTCTCTCTCTCTCGCTCTCTCTCTTTAGGTCGGAGTTAGTTAGGGTTTTAGTTAGCGGTGCTATTTGATATAAGAATTCATATTCACCGACGGTACCGTAATAGGGAATCTTTTACAACTACTTGATCTGGACCGTTCTTTTTAACTTGGCACGAATCTCAAAGTCCAATAATACTGCCCCCTCAGTCAGCCCGAATCCTAAACCGGCTGAGAGTTAATCTCAAACCGTAAATAGCTAATTGTAAAAGGGAATCTTTTACGGTACCGTCGAGGATATGGATTCTTTGATATAAAGGATGGGAGAATGAGAGACGGAAAATAATAAGAGAACAGCTTGGGTCCGATGCACTCAAATTTGGGTCCATTGTAGGGACCGTCCGATGCACTCAAATTTGCACATGAATTTTAAGCAGTCGCGAAAGTTGCGGATGTAAATTTTAATTTTGAGGATAATTAAGTGCTAATTAACAAAAGTGTGTTACTCCAATGATTAAAATGTATGTTTATTTGATGTAATGTATTTTGAAAGAATTTGGGAAATTGTTATTCCTCTATTGGAATTTAGAAAATTATTTTAAAGGTTAAAATTAATTTTCTAAGCACATTTATTAATTAGGCATAACGGTTTGACTATTACTTGTGCTATTTAGAATAGTTTTGAAGTGGTAGTTTGTAAATTATAATTTGCATGAATTATGTGATAAATCAAACATTCTCCTCCATTGAAATTTTGTTTTGAAACAAATTTTTATGGGTCATAAGCTTAAGGAATTAATTTAATTAGTTGCATATGCATGAAGTGTTTATGCATGTATGGTGCAATTATTGCACATGCACCTAACTTGTTTTTGTAGGGATGATTTGTGGGTTTGTATGGTCATTTTCAATGCCTTGTGGTATATAATGAATGATTGTTGAATGTTTGTAATGCGGCCTAAGGTGCCCTTTTATAATTAATTAGATTAATAATTAAGGCACAAATGTTAGGATGCTTTTCAATGTAATTCATTCATTCAAGGTTTGCATGCCTATATTTAGAAATTTTAGAAATTCTAAATGTAATTTATTTTCTTATAGAATTGTCTTAATAGAAAATAAATGGACATAGAATGGTTGTACATGTTGCATGTACATTTTCGCATAAAGGCCATACAAACTCACACCCGTGTGATGTGATTATATTATTTATGTGTATTAATGAAATATAAGAGTCAAATAATAAGTATGGGTGTATACTTACATGACCACAATTGTTCATATTAAGTTAAAGTTTCTTCCTATTCTATCCACATCAAACTATCAATCGTTAGAACTTGTTTCAAACCACTATTGTTGACCACAATGAAAAAATAATAAAAATAAATAAATCTTTCTTTGACATTAAGCAATGTGAGAGTGTGTTAGCAACTTGAATAGTAAAACCTCAGTATTCAAATCTCACCCATTCACTCTAAAATGTTAAAAAAAAATATTAACCAAATAAGCATTAACCAAAAAAAAAAAAAACATCTTTTTTCGACTGATTCTGGGACCATTAGCGACCGGCCAATCAGTCTCTGATGGTCTTTCGCCACGTCAGCATACAGCATCAGCGACATATTTCATCGGTCGCTATAAGGTCATCTGCGACTAGCGCCTGACCCTTCTGCAACTGGTGACGTCAGCAAGGTGGTCATCAGCGATGGAGCAACTGCGACCGATTTCGGTCATCAACAACCGGCACACCCTTCTGCGACAGGTGCCATAACCTTCTGTGACCGATTTAGCCGGTCGCAGAAGGATCCCACTGCTGTAGTGAACTAACTAAATGACAATAATTGCTCAAATATTACTCCAAGAGTCCAAACCATATATAATTACAAAAAAAATCCTATTCGAACAAATCAGAGAAAAAAGCTCCCTAGCATTACAAGATAATTCAAACTAAATGACAATTTCTCATGTCTTTTCTTCCGAAATATTTTTATAAATATCCACCATAAAATAAAAAATTACAAAATATCCATAGTTTTTGGATATTTTCAAAACTACCCGAACCGCTAGAAGTTCTGGCGGTTCAATTCCTTTCTGACCGCCAAGACTCTTGACAAATGCTTATCCAAAAACAAGGGTTAGTCTAAGTGCATGTCAAGTTTCGTGATTTAATTTAAAAAAAAAAAACATATAATAATATCATATAAAAAAACAGATATGTAAATTACTACCCAATTACTCTTCAATTTTCCAAAAAAAAAATAAACCTCGACTGCCTAGAGTTCTAGTGGTCAGAAAGGAATTGAACCGCTAGGACTCCTGACAATTTGGGTAGTTTTGAAAATATCCAAAAACCATGAATATTCTTATAATTTTTTATTTTATGGTGGATATTAATACAAAATTCGGTCTTTTCTTCTCCCTAAAAAATGATATATATATATAGGGGCTGGCTACTATGCTTATATAAGCATATGCCCACATATGCTTATAACTCATTTTTGCGTTTCCAATGTTCAAATGGTCGATCCGACCGTTCATCTTGTTCTCCATATTAATATGTGCTTGGAGACCAAATTTTACATTTTTCTGAATTTTTTTACTATTTATTAAGCCACTTTGAAAATTGCTGATCATATGGTCCAGAATTTTGGAAACACTGTTTTTACTGTTCACCCAGATCAGCAATTTTCAAAGTGGCTTAATAAATAGTAAAAACATTCAGAAAAATGTAAAATTTGGTCTCCAAGCACATATTAATATGGAGAACAAGATGAACGGTCGGATCGACCATTTGAACATTGGAAACGCAAAAATACTTATTTAAGCATATGTGGGAATATGCTTATATAAGCATAATAGCCAAGCACTATATATATATATATAGAGTAAGGCTACGGTGCTTTGCAAAGCAAACCGGCCACGGTGCTTCGGGCCATTTTTTGGATTTTGAAAATCCAAACAACCCATCCGAACCGTTCAACATGTTCTAAATATTGAAATGTGCTTGGAGACCAAATTTTACATTTTTTGGAATTTTTTTACTATTTATTAAGCCACTTTGAAAATCGCTGATCCAACGGTGAACAGTAAAAAACAGTAAAATTTTCTGGACCACCAGATCAGACACTTTCAAAGTGGCTTAATAAATAGTAAAAAAATTCCAAAAAATGTAAAATTTGGTCTCCAAGCACATTTCAATATTTAGAACATGTTGAACGGTTCGGATGGGTTGTTTGGATTTTCAAAATCCAAAAAATGGCCCGAAGCACCGTGGCCGGTTTGCTTTGCAAAGCACCGTAGCCTTACTCTATATATATATATATATATATATATATATATATATATATATATATATATATATATATGTATAAAGCTGGGTTATGGTGAGTTATGAAGTAAGAAGTCATTTTTACTTCACGCTCATATTTTCATTTTGAAAATCCAAACAACCAATCCGAACCTCTCAACATGTTCTAAATATTGAAATGTGCTTGGAGACTAAATTTTACATTTTTTGGAAACTTTTTACTATTTATTAAGCCACTTTGAAAATCGCTGATCCGGTGGTCCAGAAATTTTACTGTTCACAATGGATCAGCGATTTCAAAGTGGCTTAATAAATAGTAAAAAAATTCCAAAAAATATAAAATAGTCTCCAAGCACATTTTAATATTTAGAACATGTTGAACAGTTCGGATCGGTTGTTTGAATTTTCAAAATAAAAATATGACGTGAAGTAACAACTCACCATAGTCTATCTCTATCTCTATATATATATATTTTATGCATCTTCCTTTCTTTAACTAATTGTCTCCGTCTCTAACTCAGAATTCAATGCTCAAAGTTCAGTTTAATAGCACACAATAGTAGGCGCTGTTTTTGCAATTGCAAACCCAACTTTCTAACAAATTTAAAAAATAAATTGCGAATCTGACTTCAATTATTGGTTCATTAATTTTAATTAATTTCGAGTTCTTACATTCACAGTGACAGGTTTAAAATTTGAAAATAATTCAAATATAATATTAAATATAATTAATTAATAGTTCAGTGTTTTATAATTCACATTATATACAAAACTTAAAATATTGATATTTATACACAATAGATAAAAGAGGAGGGATCTAGTTACAATAATTTTGAGTTACAACAAAGTTACAACAATCATTTTCTACATTTTCAAAGTCCAAATCGTCGATCCAAACCGTTCAACATGATCTCCACAATAAAATGTGCTTGTAGATTAAATTTTACATTTTTTTGAATTTTTTTACTATTTATTAAGTATTTTACAAAAACTAGTCAAATTCAGACTATTGAATTTTGTACCCATCTTAATAAATAGTAAAAAAATTCAAAAAAATGTAAAATTTGATCAAGAAGCACATTTTATTGTGGAGATCATGTTGAACGGTTTGAGTCAACGATTTGGATTTTGAAAATGTAGAAAATGATTGTTGTAACTTTGTTGTAACTAGATCCCTACTTTAGATAAAAACACTACGTAAAAACTTTGGAATAATATAGAATAACTATTGTTTTATTTGTATAATTCGACAATTTAATAATAATTCGGTGAGATATTAAAAAACAATAATTCGAGTATAATACTATTTGTTTGTGATATGCTTATATGCCCGAAATTTTTATTTATACCATTTTAATAAAATAAATTAATAAAATAACCATCGATTTTGGTCAATTCTAATTCTAACACGGCTGCAGAACACCACTGCGGACCCATATGGGGGGGCCGCAGAATGCCGGAGCGGACCCCATATGGGACCGCAGATTCATTCTGCGGACCCCCTTTTTTTCTTTTTCCTTTCTGTTATTTTACCGAGGCACCCCAGGGGAGACACGAGGCACGAGGCATTAAAAATTGTTTTCCTAAATCCATGTGCATGCATTTTAATTTAGTGGAGACACGAGGCATAGGCACGAGGCACTTTTGACAATAATTGACCAGGGGTCAAAAGTGCTCAAAAAAACTGGATTAAAAAAAAAAAAAAAAAAGGGTCCGCATAACCATTCTGCGGACCCATTTAAGGGTCCTGCAGTGGTATTCTGCGGCCCCGCTCAAATGGGTCCGCAGAATGCCGGTGCGGCCGTGCTAGATTTAGAATTAACCAAAAACGATGGTTATTTAATAAATTTATTTTATTAAAATGGTATAAATAAAAATCTCGGCTTATATGCATAGTGATAAAATTCGTGAATAATTTGTTTTTCTGTTGTCGGCGAATTATTTAGTTGACCGAATTTTTACCGAATTATTCACGAATTTTACGATTTTTCTCAAAATTTACGAATTATTCGCAATTTTTTTTTGCTTCCTTATGGGACCAGTGTAACAAAATGCGGTTCATGCGGCCGCATATGCGTATGCGGTTGGCAACAGCATAGAAAATCAATATGCGGTCTAATATGCGGTCGCATATTTGGCCGCATATTCAGCTACATATTTTTACTGCATATTCGGCTGCATATTTTTACCGCATATTCGGCCACATATTACTGCATATTACCGCATATTACCGCATACTTGTGTGTGTATATTAATTCTCATTTTAAAACCCGCATATATAAGTCCGCATAAAAATCCGCATATGCGGCCGTATATCGCATGGAAACCGCATTTTAAAACATTGTGTGGGACTGAGATCTCCAGTTCGAACTCAATGTATAATTCCAAAGCATTCCCGAATTATATCCTAATTATTTCTGAATTACGAATTTTTGACCTTGCCGAACCGAATCCGAATAATTCATCGTGGGATGGCACATGCCAATAACAAAGTTGTACACGGATGAAAACACATGGAATGGCACATAAGATATTCTGAAATTTATTAAAACCTGGCTTGTTATGGTCCACAATCTTTGTTTGTTTCATTTGCTAAGAGATATTTTCATTTCTTTCTTCACTATCTTTCTTCTCTATTAAAACCAGACTTGAACCCGGTCCAGGCACAAAAAAGATTCCTCTCCTCTTCCTCTTCCTCTTCCTCTCTCTCTATCTCTTTTTCATTTTTCTTTTTCAATTTTTTTTTTCTCGTATTGAGACCTAAAACCCTCTCTAATGGCGACTTCTTCTCTGGCAACCTCAGTCCCGCCGACAAGCGGGACCCACCACCGCAGGTCTCAACGGAGGCGCTCGTTAGTGTCTCTCCCCGCCTCTGCCGCCTTTACTGGAGCTGCTCCTTGTCTCCGTTTGAATCGTTCTCAGCGCTCCTCTGCACTTCTCCAACACAGGTCAAATCTAAAATCCCAATCTTTTACATGGGTGTTCATTTACCAGTAGCTGACACTGAGAAGAAATATTATATCAATCAAACACTTTGTTGTTCCAGTATTTGCCTCTAAATTGAAATTTCCTTATCTAATTGTAACTGGTAATCTGGAGCAAGTAAAATTTGCATGCTCTGTTGTTAGGCTACTTGTGATGTCTGATTCTCATTATATATATATTTTTAATTTATTTAGGTTGCTGTCAAATGCTGGTCTAAGAAACCGACCTGGGTCTATACCAGTATCAAGGCTGCATAGTTCATGGAAAGATGGTACCAGTGCAACTGGTACAGAAAGTAGCTGCCTTTCTTGCTTTAGAAGCCATGGTAGAGTCACTGCTGGGTTGTCAAATCTTAGAAGGTTCACACCTGGAGCACCCGGAGCTTTCTCTGACAAGTCGACCTTCCCTTTACGTAGCAGTTTTTTCAGTGCTAGGCTAGCTGTAAGTGCATGCATGGAATAGTTTGAAATTTGTTCATATCAGAATGCTCTTCTAAGATTAGTACTATCAGCCAAGTAATTGGGAATTGGATAACTAAACAACCAATGATTGATCTCTTTCAAAGTTGCCGTTTTTTTTTTAAATTGTTAAATTATTTTTGCAGGGGAGGGATTCTCATCTGACAAGTGCTAGTGTTGGGCCTGACGAGCCCCATGCAGCAAGTCCGGCACTGTCTGATCCATTACTTGAGAAACCAGGCTTGAACTATATGGACCAGGACCAGGAATTAGAGAAGGCGGAGTTGGAGAGGTTGTTAAATTATCCGCTTCCATCTCACCCGAAACTGCTCAGAGGAGAATTGAAGAACGGCCTTCGCTACTTTATTCTCCCTAATAAAAATCCCGCAGATAGGTATCATCTGTACTGATTGCATTTCATAGAGATTATTTATTTATGAGTTTTTCTATGTGCAATAAGTATCCAACCTTAGTTTTAGCTCTCATTTCTATGTCCACTTGACTTGATTGAAAATTACATGAAACTTAGGCAAAATAAATTCATGTGTTGCCAATATGTTGTTCGTTATAGTCCTATGGTGGTTGTAGAAACTTTGGAAAATTATGACATTTTTTTTTAGTTGTTGAACAAGGGTTTTTTCAATAAATGTTTCCTTGCACCTTAGGATGGTCAATTTTCTCTGAGCCTCTCTATTAATATAGATTGAAGTGAAGTAAAATTTTAGCACTAACTCTTGTGTTAGCATGATACTATAAAGCTATTATGTTGAGGTAAAATTATGAATTCTGAGGGGCAATTTATTCATTTTTGCTTGACTGAACCTTGATTTAACTGGTTTAGTTGTCACAAATGTCTTAAACAATGTCGGATTTATAATTGAATGTTTGCGATATGTTGTGGTCTTTTTAGCAAATCATGGTTGGTACAATTAGAAAAATACTCTTTCAATGTCAAAAGATCACAAGTAACCCTGCCAAAAGAAGAAATAATCGTAGTGTATTTCCTAAACGAAGTTAGACACGTTATTTGCACTAAAACAAGGGAAAAAAGTGGGGTTATTTGTGTATTTCTTACATAAACTAGAAGAGGAAGGGTATTCATGACATATTCCATGAGACATTTCTCTTTGCTAAGATGGTTGGTGTAACTATGCTTTAAGGTTTGAGGCACACATGGAGGTGCATGTGGGGTCGGTTGATGAAGAGGAGAACGAGCAGGGAATAGCACATATGATAGAGCACGTCACTTTCCTTGGGAGCAAGAAGAGAGAGAAGCTTCTTGGTACCGGCGCCAGGTCAAATGCTTATACCGACTTCCACCATACCGTCTTTCACATCCACTCCCCTACGTATTCCAAGGTACTAATTACCTTTTATTTCCCTTTGTGGCAAATATGAAAATGTTACTGTTTTTTGCAAATACTTGAGAATATTGGGGTATAGATTGTAGAAAATGAAATCTAATATTATTTGTTGGCAGGAATCTGGTGAATATTTGCTTCCTTCTGTTCTTGATGCCTTAAATGAGGTGCGTCTGACTCTCTCTCTCTCTCTCTCTCTCTCTCTCTCTCTATTTTGTATAGTTCTTGGAATATTGTTCAACATGCTCATGATAGAACACTGTTTGGAATATTCGCAAAAATACAAGGTTTTTTGATTAAAAATGATAATTGAAAAGGCTTGTTATAATTTAGAAAAGCCTTGTGTTTTGGTTAAAAACACAAGTATTATTGGTGATAACAAAATCATGTTTTGTTATTATATAGAAAAGGTTTGTATCTTTCTGTAATATCTAGCTTGACAAGGTGTTTAATGATCATTGTTTTGGTTAAAAATATTTTATTTTGCAACTTTTTTGGCAGATTGCATTCGATCCCAAATTTCTTCCTTCTCGTGTGGAGAAGGAAAGAAAAGCTATACTATCTGAACTCCAAATGATGAACACAATTGAATATCGCATTGATTGTCAGGCAAGCACATTCCTTTTTTTTTTGAAGTACTCATTTTTATTATCATGTCAATTAATTAAAATCAGAGAATTCCTTTAGTCACTACCCTGTGATAGTTACAACATATGGATGGATTAAGCTGGTACCAAGCAAAAAAAAAAATATGCATAGATGCTAGATTACTCTCTAGTGATCAAAGCAACAGATGCAATGCCAAATCGAAATGAGAGTTTTTCTGTCATAATATATACTTTTGTTACTTTATGACATGATGGAGCAGAAGGATATGGTTACTAATTTACATTAGTTGTAAATGACCTCAAAATATTAAATCGGAAAGCACATACAAACAGCTCTTTGTAATACATTTAATAAAAAAAATATTGGACCAGTTATTTACTAATTTTATTTACTGGGGGATACAGTTGTTGCAACATTTGCATGCTGACAACAAGCTGAGTCAGCGGTTCCCAATCGGACTAGAGGAGCAGATTAAGAAGTGGGACCCGGACACAATCCAACGATTCCATGAGCGCTGGTACTACCCTGCCAATGCCACCCTCTACCTCGTAGGTGACATCCCCAGTGTCTCTGATGCCATTCATCGAATCGAGGCCGTCTTCGACAAGAACCCCTCTCCCTCTCCTCCATCTTCTCTCTCACCCCTTCAGAATCCCATGGCTAAGCTTTTTGCTAACAACTTCATGGGTGCCAGCTTGTCGAAAGATAGAGAGAATGCAGCAAAATCTAAATCGCTCGAAAATAGCAATGCAGTGAAGAGGGAGAGACAGGCGGTTAGGCCACCAGTGGAGCATGAGTGGTCGTTGCCTGGCTTAAATCGCACGCCTAAACTGCCTCAAATTTTCCAGCATGAACTGATCCCAAATTTCTCTCTGAACATGTTTGCAAAGGTATTTGGTAACGTCTGATTGTTGTTAAACGAGTTAAATTTTTAAAAGTTATTAAAACAACTTATGATCAATCCTTTGTGATTTTGGTGACAGGTTCCTATCACTAAGGGATTAACGTACCGAGACTTGAGAGAGATGTTGATGAAGAGAATTTTTGTTTCTGCTCTACATTTTCGTATCAATACCCGATACAAGGTTGTTACTTATGAAACCTTCATTACATTCGCTTTTAATACTTTTTTTTAATCCAAGGTTTTTATTATTTATGAAATGTATTTTTGCATGGATGGTAGAGCTCAAATCCACGATTCACCTCCATAGACCTGGACCACAGTGATTCTGGGAGAGAAGGATGTGCAGTAACCACACTTACAATAACTTCTGAACCGAAGAACTTTCGTGACGCTATAAAAGTTGCTGTTCACGAGGTTTTTTCTTGTTTCCGTTTGTCTCTGTATTTTGTTTGCATGTATTTTGCATTTTCATACCATGTCTTCAAAAACAAATATAGAATTTTTGGCTTTTGATTTATGCAATTTAATCTAGGCTTGAAAGTTGATATTATTCTGACTTTGTGATTTTAGGTCCGAAGACTGAAAGAATTTGGTGTAACAAAGGGAGAGATGACCCGATACATGGAAGCTTTAATTAAAGATAGTGAGCAACTGGCTTCCATGATTGAGAATATACCATCGGTAGAAAATTTGGATTTTATAATGGAGAGTGATGCATTAGGTCACACTGTAATGGATCAAAGGCAGGGTTATGAGTGCTTGATTGCTGTAGCTGAAACTGTAACCCTAGATGAGGTATGTTCCTCCTGATCTCTTACTATGGACTATTTTTGTTCCCTATTTTTTTTGTTTTTTTAGTGGCAAATCCTTCTTTTGCAATTAAAACCTAATGCTTCAACTGTTATTTTCAAGGTTCCACCAGCTACCAGGATTAAAGTCGAACACAAAAAACTATTACATCTCTTCATAAGATTTTCTTATTTTTAATTTACCTAATATCTTCATAAATAGTTCACATGAAATTGGATACCAAGAGAAGTGATTTGTGGATTTAAAAAAAAATAAACTGAAGTAGGGGAAAATATGAAATTTTCCAAGTTTTACGTAAGGGCTTAAGATGTGTTTCTTGTTTTCTTGAATAGACACATTTTGGGAATGCAAACTATACTGACATCAGCTGTTCTGTTACAGCATTTTGTAACCTTACTATATTTGGCTCTCTTATTTCTTATGATTAGGTCAATACAGTGGGTAAACAATTGTTGGAGTTCATTTCAGACTATGACCAGCCCTTGGCCCCACCTCCTACTGCTATTGTTGCTTGTGTCCCGAAGAAGGTCCATGTCGACGGTGTCGGGGAAGCCGATTTTGTGATTACTGCAGAAGAAATCACTAATGCCATAAAAGAAGGGCTCCAGGAACCTATTTATCCCGAGCCTGAGGTACTTTTTATGAGGCCAACTAAATTGAATGTATAGCAAAATTGAATCACCAAATATTGACTGTTCATTTTTTTCTTTTTTTGTTGATTCTTCTGTGTTCTTGGTGGTTAACATTACCTACATTATTAATTTTGTAACTGTTATTTGGAGTGCGATTAAAGTTAAGTCTCTATGTCCTACAGCATTATAATTTGTTATTTTGTTTGTGGAATTCACTTATGATAGCTTGAGGTGCCGACAGAGCTTATAAGCACTGAACAGCTGGAGCAAATGAAACTTGAGCACAAACCATCCTTTGTCGCATTGAATGAGAAAGATAACTCCACAAAATTGTTTGATAAGGAGACTGGTATAGTGCAACGGAGGCTCGCTAACGGGATTTCCATCAACTACAAGGTAATTTGGTTTCTTTATTAGTCTTATGAGCAGGGTTCAAATACCTCATGTGTTTCATGCCTCAATCGTGCCTCACATCCTTATTTCCTTGAGAAGTCTAAGCAGTTGATTTGAACCGCTTAACATGATCTGTTAATTAAAATGTGCTTGGAGACCAAATTTTATATTATTTGGAACTTTTTTTAACTATTTTTTTAGATAGGTACAAAATCATTGTTTTTGGATGGTTCAGAATCTTCTGAAAAACAGTGATTTTGTACCTATCTAAAAAAATAGTAAAGAATTTCCAAAAAATATATAATTTCTTCTCCAAGCACATTTAAATATGGACATCATGTTGAGCGGTTCGGATCGACTGTTTGGACTTTGAAAACAGAGACAATGTGAGGCACGATTGAGGTGTGAAAGACACTAGGCATTTGAACCCTGCTCTAGTATTGTTTTGATATTAAATCTTACCCCACGTTGTCTTCGGACATAATAAAAGAAGTCCTATCTTGTCAGGAAATAGCAGAAAACCCCCCATCTTTTGAGCATTTGCTAAGCTATCCTTCGACAGATAGAACATTTAGTCCCTACTATAAGTTGGTCTTGAGACCTGTTAATTCTTACTCGATAACAATTTAGACTCTGGCATTTTAATTAAGCTCTATGGTTTATTTCAGATATGAATGTTGAACATGTTTTGATTCATATAATTTCCATTATCATTTTGTTACTTTACATCTGGAATCTTGGGGCATTGAAGAAACAAATTGTGTTAAAAGTAAATTGAATATCCAATAACATATTTTTCTCGTTTTCTGATGACATAGGGGTTTACTTCCTTGTGTTCCTTATTATTTGTTTATTTTATCTTGTAAAAAATAAAGGATTTTATCTTTTGTCCTTTCTAAATATACTTATACAAGTATTGTCCTTCTGCATGTAGATCACGCCTTTTGAGAAGAATGTTGGCGTCATGCGACTCATTGTCTGTGGAGGGCGGGCAACTGAAACGGCCGACTCAAAAGGCTCAGTTATTGTAGGAGTACGTGCTCTAAGTGAAGGAGGTTGTGTTGGCAATTTCTCTAGAGAACAGGTATTTGTTTATTTTTCTCTTCAATTCAAGTAATAATCAAAACCTAATTTTCTTTCAATTTCATTGGTGCCCCTTGAAACACCTTAATTATTACATGCTACCTCTTTATTTCTTTAAGAGAAAGAATTGTGATGCTAATTTATTGATGTGTTGTGACGGGTGCAGGTAGAGCTGTTCTGTGTGAACAATTTGATAAACTGCTCGCTAGAGTGCACTGAGGAGTGTATCTATATTGAATTCAGATTTTCGCTTCGTGACAATGGCATGCGTGCTGCCTTTCAGCTTCTTCATATGGTTCTTGAGGTACTTATTCTGGCAAATAAAGAATCAAACTATGGCAAAGACTACTATTGAGCTCATTTAGACGTTCAATTTTTATTTTATTTGGTCGTAGCATGATTTTCCTCAAGATCAAGCATTGTGCTATGCCTAGTATGTAATATCTGGTGAAATGTGCTAATCTCAAAATAGAATGCGCAGTTTGCAAAATATACGAAACAACCTCTGTAGTACTCTAGAACATATGAAATCACCTTGGAACCCTCTCTATCCCATCTTATCCAAAGTTATAATTTTTGTGCCTAGATTAATTAGTTCTAATTTTTGTGCCTAGATTAATTAGTTCTCTTTTTCCAGAAAGAGATTTGTTTGTGTATGTTAAAAGAAACTTAAAAAGGTATTAGGATATGTTTATTGATTCTTTCTGGTCTATATGGTATGCACGATTAGTTTTTTTTGGTATATTTGTGATGTTTTCTATATGCAATGACAGCACAACGTGTGGTTAGAGGATGCATTTGATCGAGCGAGACAGCTATACCTGTCATTTTACCGTACTATCCCTAAGAGCTTAGAGCGGTCTACGGCCCACAAGCTCATGAAAGCCATGCTGAATGGCGATGAGCGCTTTGTGGAGCCCACACCTGAATCCCTTCAGGAGCTCACCATGGAGTCCGTCAAGGATGCCGTCATGAGTCACTTCGTTGGGGACAATATGGAGGTGCCTAACATACCATTTTGTATAATTTAAATTATATTAACCATCTATAACACCTATATTTCTTTTGGATTTGTCGCACTTATGGCACCGAATCCGAATACTTTGTATGTGAAAACTTCTATTTCTGAATTAGACTATCACTTTATTAACATAAAGGTAGTCGAACATTTGTATTACACTAACATCAAAGCTATAAAATGGCAGTTGAGCGTAGCTGGAGATTTCACGGAGGAGGAGTTAGAGTCTTGCATTTTGGACTATCTGGGTACAGTTCGCGCAACTCAAAATTCAAATTTGAAAAACCTAGAACTCATTGATCCTTTTGTGTTCCGGCCTTCTCCTTCCGATTACCACTTTCAACAAGTATGTACTCATCCCCATCTCTCTCTACACACACACACACACACACACACACATTTGTCTTCTCTATACATATTTTTGTCCTTACTTGACTTTCATATATCATTTAGATACGGATAAATGATACAGATGAGAGGGCCTGTGCATATATTGCAGGCCCAGCTCCTAATCGCTGGGGATTTACACATGATGGAAAGGATCTCTTTCATGCTATCAAGGACTCTTCTTCAAATGGTATTTTTAAATTTTAAATTTGGTGTCATTACTAGTAGTTATTTTATCCTAGTTATTAAGAGGGCTGGTATGACTGTAACTCGGGAAAATGCTACTTTATGAAAAAGGTGTATGTGCATGTTTTTTAGAAGGTACATTATTAAAGAAATAGTTTTAGCTTTTTCCAGATGATGATTGAATGGTGATGTGGGGTAGCAGTGGGAATGTATTTTTGCATATTTTTCAGCAGGTTGTATTCTTTCAATACCAGATGATCTTTTCTAAAATTGCCTCGTGATTTGTGCTGGATAAATGGTGATTTTACCGAGGCCTAAAACTTTCTTGTCCTGTTGTTATTATTGTTGTTGTGTAATTTTCATGCATCTTTTCTGATGGATTTATGCATTTTAGGGGAACAATCACAGTTGCCACACGGGAATATCCGTAACCACCCTCTTTTCTTCGGTGTCACTTTGGGTTTGCTTGCTGAGATCATCAATTCTAGGTATTAACTGGTACCCAAAACCTCTGTTATTGTTTTTATTTCACTAAATTTCCCTTCTGTTTTATTTATACATGATTATCTTCTATTGACAGGCTGTTCACAACTGTGAGGGACTCCCTCGGGTTAACATATGATGTGTCATTTGAAGTGAACCTTTTTGACAAATTAGGCCTCGGGTGGTACGTTATTTCGGTAACCTCTACTCCTGAGAAGGTTCAAAAGGCCGTTGATGCATGCAAGGCTGTTCTCAGGGGTCTCGACCACAACAAAATTTCCCAACGTGAACTCGATCGGGTAATGCCACTTCCCTTACTAATTTACTAGTGTATATTAGTGTAACATATTAGTAAATGGTGTATATTGAGTGTTATTTTTTAGTTTGGTAGAAATGGGATTTTATTTATTCACTGTTTCATCTCAAATAAATTTGAATAATAAATGGGTAAACTTTGAAATTGACATAATAGTCATCGACATGCGATTAGTCCACGTGATATTACAATATAACTGTAAACAGTAACACTATATGTTATATACATTTCTTGATACAGGCAAAGAAGACACTATTGATGAAGCATAATCAAGACTGCAAGTCAAATAACGTGTACTGGCTTGCTTTGATGGCCCACTTGCAGGCTAAATCTGTTCCTCGAAAGGTCTAAATCCTCCATTTCTCTATTTTATCTAGTTTTGACTTTCGATAATGCTAACCCGGGACCCAATTTGACTGTATCCATAAACAAAAAAACAGGATGTATCATGTATAAGGGAGCTGAGCAGTCTGTATGAAAGGGCAACCATAGATGATATCAACTTGGCATACAAGCATCTTGGAATCGACGAATCCTCATTGTTTGCATGCATTGGCATCTCTGGTGGCAACCAACCTGACTTTGATATACCCGGTATGTCTTCCAACCTTTGTTTGCTTTTTTGCAAATAACACCCCAATATAATCTATTATTGCAAATAGCACATAGTATGTTTTTATTGTTTGTATCCGGAACTCAACATTGTTTGAGATATATGGCAAGAGCTCCGAACTACATTCTAACAAAGTTCACTTCGACTCCCGATTTCATTCTAACAAAGGTCATGGAGATTTTTGGTATTATGTATATAGCTAATTTTGCCCTTTTTTTCATCCATAGCATAAAAAAAATTCCATCCATACCATCTTTTTCAGCAAATTTCGATTTATACCAATACCGTTGAATTTTTCAGCTGTTGAAATCTGATCTATGAGAGAGCTGGTATTTTTTGAAATGATAACACAAATTTCGACCGCTGAATTATTCAGCATCTTGGTATAAATCAAAATTTGCTGAAAAAGATGGGATGGGTGGAATTTTCTTTATTTTTTTGGTGTTATCGATACAAAAATCGGCTATTTTTTACTTAAACCTTTGACTTGGATAGTTGGATGGTACACAACAAATTGCCAAAAGTTGGGTAACTGTTTCATAATATAAAAATTGCAAGGTTACAATTTTGAGTTGGGATTTAGTACTATGTTTGTGTCTCCTCATACAGTGCTGCAATTCTTTATATACAAATTTATTTGCTTAACAATTTTGACTTTTATTTTGCAGTTGTAGAGGATGAAGTGGAGATGGAACATAATGGGACAATACCAACTGGCCGAGGTCGATCGACCATGACAAGACCTACAACTTAATTAACTTATTATTAGGTAAAAATATTATTGGTTTTTTAGGATTTTTTTTTAGCTTTTTTACTGAATAATACAAGTAATTGTTCAAATATTATTTCTAGGTTCTGATTTCTTGTCTAGGCAGTTTTGTATATTCTTCTTTTTTTTTCTTCTATTTATTGCACTACAAAATAAAATAGTTTGGTAGTATGATGGTACCATTTTCATATGGAGATTATTTTGATAAGTTTGAATCGACCGTTAGCTTTCAAAATGAAGATATGAGTCCATAGCACGTGCCAATATACGGTATGCATAGTACCATACTCTCACTCACAAAACATTACAAATACAAGTGAACTTCAGGCAACAAGGATTGGTATTACATTAGATAATATTAAAACAACTAAGTCATACAATCACAACATATTACATATTAGATGATATTTAACACATCTCAGTCATAAAGACTGAATTTAAGCAATAATTTCACCAATAATCTTAACATGGACAAGCAACTTGTTGATCAGTTGATCAACAAATCCATTATCATTTATAAATCCTAAAATTCTAACTGTTTTAAGGAACTCCCGCTGGACTAATGCATCTCCTGATTCCTCCTGAGGTATCTCTTCATCTACAAATTCTGTGGCTATTGCCTTCAATAGTAACAAAACAAGTTACATATGTTTCATTGATAACAGATCTTTTGACAGGAAATAAATCTGCTGTTATTCCAATGGCATAACATGTTCCTGTTATTCTGATCCCAACCATTCGACTTTGTTGAGATTCGTGTATGGAAAACTTGAAATGGTTGGGATTGGAATAACAGCAGATTTATTTCCCTTTTGACAAGGGCTTAATTGAGGGTGTTAATATGAACAACACCTAGTAGGCTAGTATTACACAGCCTTGACTATCTTGTTAACTTCCTAATCTAGTCCATTTATAGTATTATCTATTAACCATAAATACTCGAAACTTGTCATTTTTTTATTCGATAAAATTTCCATTTTTCTACCAAAAGAGAGAGAGAGAGATTACATCGTAGATTACATTGTTGTTTTTGAAGGTGACCTCCTGTAGTTTAGGGGATTTATGGATGAAAAATGTTGCAAGCTAGATGATCAAAGATGTATACATTCCAACTCACCAGAAGTTCCAGGCTCTTTAGGTTGTCAAAGACTGAGCAATTAGAACTATGTTCCATAGAAAAATAAATAAAAAGGAACATCACAAAGCTAATTACAGCTAACGATTTTTGATCAAATTTCTCAACTAACGATTTTTTATCGGAACCATTTTCTAGCAAATTTCAGCTGACAGGTACTAAAAAAAATACCCAACTTTTGACTAATTTTTATTTTTGACGAACAATACACAAATATATATATATATATATAGCTTTAGGTGAGTGGCTACTCTACTTACATAAGCATATGAGAGCATATGCTATAAGTTATTTTTGCGTTTTCAATGTCTAAATGGTCGATCTGAAGCGCTCAACATGTTCTCCATATTAATATGTGTTTGGAAACGAAATTTTACATTTTTTGGAATTTTATTACTATTTGTTTAGAATTTTTCAAAATAGCATTTTTCAGATTTTTTTATTATTTTTTTTACCATATTAAACCACTGTTTTGAAAAATTCTAGAAAAATAGTAAAAAAATTTCAAAAAATGTAAAATTTCGTTTCCAAACACTTATTAATATGGAGAACATGTTGAGCGCTTTAGATCGACCATTTGGACATTGAAAATGTAAAAATGACTTATAAGCATATGCCCTCATATGCTTATGTAAGTAGAGTAGCCAACCTCTAGCTTTAGCTATTAAATTTGTGTTTTTTGTAACTCAATTATTCGTTTGTTGACGTGAGAAGACTAAGCTGCCAATATTTTACCTAGCTTGACGACTGGGCTAGAAGTCTTCCTTTTTCTATAATTGAAAGGAGTGTCTCCAATTATATTGTAGCTAAAGAGGATAATAAATTAATAATTGAAGTTCTTAATTTGTTGCTGACTCAAAGTCTTCTTTCTTATATAAAAGAGTATAATAATTGAAGAAGTATCTCCACTTTATTATAACTTTGATCAAACAAGCACATGAAATTTATTTGTTGCTATCAACATCATAGGCCTTCTTCCTTGCTACTTGAACCTTTCTAAGTCAATTAAAAAAAACGGAGTCAGTCAACTGGTAACTCGAAGGATAAATTTCTGAGGATAAAAGAATTCTGCCAGAGGGAAAGAAATCTTAATTTATAGATTTCAATTATTTTTTTAAAATAGATAATACTATTTTTATGAAACTAATTTACAAAAATTTTGGTGTAATTAACATGACAAATATAATATACATTAATTGGAGTGCATAAAACAGGAGTAGGGTTTGTTTAATTATATTCTCAAGTACCTAATCAACAAAGAGTATATGCAAAAGTAGAAGCATTGAAGATTTTTGTTTCAAATATATTGCAAAGAGAAAGTACCTTTCCCTCATAATAATCAAATTCATGATGTAAACTTTAGACATTTGAAAGGCTGTGAAGTAAAAAGAGAAATTAAGAGACAGTTTACCTACGTGAGAGGAATGAATGAGGAGGTCAATTTGGGTCCGATGTCCATCGGACTCAAAGTGAGTTCGATGGGTTCGATGACCGTCCGAACTGCTTTAAAATTCGTACCCGCAATTTTTGCGTTTGCTTTGAAATCCGTGCGCACGACTCTTAAAGCAGATCGGACGGTCCTGAAACCCATCGGACCCAAGCTGCTCTCATAAATGAGATGAATCCGTCTGGGCTGCTAAAGAGAAATTCATGATGTAAGCTTAACGGGCCGGGCCGTCTAAATATCGTCCAAATTCAGCCCCACCGAACACGGTCTAAGTAATTTAATTTTGATTAAATAAAAGAATTTCTGTGAGAGATACAGGCATACAGCTGTCTTTAGTCAAAGACGGGCCCCACCGAAAACCGTGTTCGTAGTGGCTAACAAAAATCTACACTTGCTAGCCTTCTGGGCGGCCTATTACATAAAATCTACTGGATTTTTTGTTGCACATATAAATACAATCTACACTTACTAGCCTTTTTGGGCGGCCTATTATATAAGATATATTCTAGATCTTTTGTAACACATATAAATGAGTTGGCTACGGTGCTACGCGTAACATAGAGGGCCTCCGTGTTACTGCTTAATATTTGAGTTTTCAAAATTCTAACGGTCGATCCGAACCGTTCAACATGATCTCCATATGAATATGTACTTGCAAACCAAATTTACTTTTTTTAGAATTTTTTTACTATCTTTTTAGAGAAAAATATTTGATTTGAATGGTACAGAATTTTCAGAGCAAGTGATTTTCTACCTATCTAAAAAATAGTAAAAAAAATTCTAAAAAATGTAAAATTTGGTTTGCAAGTACATATTCATATGGAGATCATGTTGAACGGTTCGGATCGGCAGTTAGAATTTTAAAAACTCAAATATTAAGCCGTAGCACAGAGGTCCTCTATGCTACGCGTAACATATTAGCAATTTCCACATATAAATATATACAGACATATGAGTTCGGTTATCTATTGTTATTCAAGTTATGACTTGTGAAAAGCAAAAGCTGTTGGTTAATCTATGGAGTCCTACTGTGTCACACTGTTACAGCCACAGAGAATCCAAGCTCCATTAAGTCTAGAAGCGCAGTCTCAGTAGACTTGTACAAGTCAAAGTCAAACTTCCATCTATTAATTGCTTCAAACTCTTCCTTTATTTATTTTATTGCCTTCTTTCAAGACCTCTACATCTCTCTACTTCTCTCTCGAGAGAGAACTGGCAACTGGGGAGTTTCTCCTCTCCAGTTCAATCATGGCAGCAATCAAGCGCCACCTCCTACTACCTCTTCTTCTCTTCTTCACAGTTAGCCTCCAAATCAACGCACAGCAAGAATATGAAAACAACAAGCAACTAGATTGCTATGCTACCAATGCTTCAACCACACTAGGTTACGCCTGTAATGGAGCTCTCCAGTGCACTTCTTATCTCACCTTCCGATCTTCCTCTCCCTACTACCAATCCCCTGTGCAAATCGCCTTCCTCTTCAACGCCTCTACTGCCAACGTGTCATCCATTAATTCGGTGCCTGATGTGGTCGCCATCCCTGACAACGACCTCGTTTTGGTCCCCATCCCCTGCTCTTGCTCCGGCCAGTACGCTCTTAATTCTCTCTTTAAATTTTGTTAAATATTTTAACAGATTAGTTTTGGCTTCATGCAGTGCACCGTCTGTAGAAACAAAGCAGCGTTGCATTGGTTCGTGCGCTGCATGAAGCCAAAACCGTTCTTTTAATATCTTTACCCTTGAATTTGTAGTTAATAACCTTATGATTGGGTTTTTATTATGCTCTATTTGAGATGTAGAAACCCCAATAAAACAAATAAATACCTACAAAAAAACAGGTACTATTTCCAGTTTGTCAGTATCAGCACAATGCCTCGTACCAGCACAGTTTGTAGCCCGGTCTCAATATATCTCACCATTTGAAAAAAAAAAATTAACTATTTCCATCTAACAGGTATTACCAGCACAATGCCACATATACCCTCAAATTCAGCAGTGAGACATATTTCACGGTAGCGAACAACACGTACCAGGGACTCTCCACCTGTCAATCCTTGATTGCTCAAAACCCGTACATTAGCACTAATCTATCAGTGGGCCTCAATCTTCTGGTACCAGTTCGGTGTGCCTGTCCCACTGCCAATCAGACAGCGGCTGGTGTAAAGTACCTCCTCAACTATCTCATAACCTGGGATGACGACACCTCAGCCATAGCCAGTCGATTCGGCATCTCTGAAAAATCTCTTTTAGATGCTAATAAGCTTACCAGTACCTCCACTATTTACCCCTTTACTACTTTGCTGGTCCCACTCCTGACAGAGCCCACAAAAAATGAGATAGCTAGCCCGCCCCCACCACCGTCTACTTCAACCCCACCGCCAGCTGGCAACTCGAGCAGTAAAACGTGGGTTTATGTCGGTGTCGGTGTTGGCGTAGGTGTTGTAGCTCTAGTTGGGTTATTTGCATTTGTACTATGCTGTTTCCGGCGTAGACGTAAGGGACCCACGAAAAAATTTACTGACGAGCCAGTATCCGCTGAAGCAATGTTGCAATCAGGAGATATGACAGATGTAAAATCAGGAGTCAGTATCTCTGGTGATATACGCACAATGATAGAGTCTCTGACATTGTACAAATTCGAAGAATTGGACAGAGCAACAGATAATTTTTCTGATGACCGTCGGATCAACGGATCGTTAGTGTACAGCGGTACGATCAATGGAGATGAGGCAGCGATAAGGAGGTTAAAGGGAGATGTGTCAAATGAGATTAATATATTAAAACAAATCAACCACTCAAGCATAATACGCTTATCTGGATTTTGCATCCATGCTGGAAACACATACTTGGTTTACCAGTATGCTGGTAACGGGTCCCTTTCAGAATGGATCCACGGGAGAAAGGTTGACCCGGTATCTGGTGGGCCATACTGTCTTTCATGGAAGCACCGAATGCAAGTGGCCTATGATGTAGCGGACGGGTTGAATTACCTCCACAACTACACAAAACCGCCATACGTGCACAAAAATTTGAACAGTCAAAACGTGTTATTGGATCGGGATTTTAGAGCCAAGCTATCCAATTTCAGTCTGGCTAGAGCTGTCAATGAAGAGGTGTTCATTGGGGAATCAGGGGTGCAACCGCAACTTACCCGACATGTGGTCGGTACACAAGGTTATATGGCACCTGAGTACTTAGAACATGGTTTGATCATGACCCAATTAGATGTTTTCGCATTTGGTGTTTTACTGCTAGAATTATTGTCTGGTAAAGAACCGGTTATTGAGTTAGAAGAGAAGGATAAAGAAGAGGAGGTTAAACAGCCGCGGTTTCTGTCGGAGATGATTAGCGGTGTTCTTTCGGGGGAGAATGCGAGGAGCAAATTAAGTGAATTCATTGATCCATGTCTTCAGAGTGACTACCCATTTGAACTGGCATTTGCAATTGCTGAACTGGCAATGCGGTGCGTGGCACGTGAACCGGGTTTGCGACCCGGAATGGGTGAGGTATTGGTTTCCTTATCGGGTATATACAATTCAACTTTCGATTGGGACCCGTCTGATTATGGGAAATCGAGTGGTTCTACTACGATTGATGCTAGGTAAATAATAAGTGTTGGGGTCTTTTTTCTGAAATTTTAGGTAAACTTTTGAAATGTTGTTAATTTTTGTACTTATTTATATTACATTTTTTAATACTGAGCTTAATATTTGTTAACTAAATGAAGATTAAAAAATCAAAATTAGAGTTGAAGCTTCAATAACTCACGCTCTGTAGTTCCTATTCAACAACTTTGAAATTATATTTACCAGAATTGTCAATTGACATGTAAAAAAAAAATAATAATAATTACAGTGTTCTGAAATCAGGAGAAATTACTGATTGCACCACAGAAAAATACTGGTACAACAAATTAATAGTTCCCCAAAATATCAGAATAAGTCTTGCTGATACCTAAAAAAACAAGAAACTAAATTCATTCAACCACCTCCATAATAATACTAAGTTGTCTCCTCAGTTTCTTACCCGGCATACGCGCCTTCTTCACCGCCTTCACTGACGATCTGGTCCCACTAACCATCACTGTATTTTCATTAATCCTTTGATTCAACTCTGCATTCTTAGAAGTATCCTTATTCTCATTCAATTGAACTGATTCAATGATTTAATAACAGCAAAGCTTTTTTTTTTTCTAATTTTTTTTCTTTTTTGAACAAACAACATGAACAGAGCCACTGATTCTTTGTAGCATAACTCTGACAAGGCACAAAGAATTATTTTTAACTTTAAAATATGGTAAGCTAGCACAGATTCATGTGCATAACTGCATATATCAAATTATATTTGTTCTATAAAAATATATACTACTAATTTGTACCAAAACAAGCAAATTTAAGGGACATATATAATTGTTGCAATTTGATTTTTATGGACAGTGAAGATGCATGATCAAGATGCTTTAGCTTTTACATGAGATAAATAGGATTTAGTTTTTGCAAGTTTTTGACTATGTGAACCTGTTAGGTTAATTCTGTGATATTTTGGTTTGTTTCATGGAATTCAGATCTTCTCCGGTACTAGAGGCGGATCCAGGATTTTGGTCAGCGGTAGGCACAAAATACTAATAAGAGTGCAAATTTTTTTTTACTATATAATCTCATGAGCTAGAGTACAAAATGCAAATTTTTTGGGTCAGGGTTGGGCACGATTTTGAGCCAGGGTTGGGCACAGTCTAAAACATACACTGGGCTTAAATTTTTTTTCAAATCTAGGGGTAGGCAAGTGCCCACCCCTAGGCCTATGTGGATCCTCCAGTGCCCGTTACCGTAGTAGGGAATCTTTTACAATTACTTGGGACTGTTCTTTTTAACTTGCACGAATCTCAAAGCCCAATAATACTGCCCCCTCCGTCAGCCCGAATCTCAAAGCGGCTGAGAGTTAATCTTAAACCATAAAGTGAAGGGAATCTTTTACAGTAATGGAGAGGATACTTGTCCTGTTTCATGTATGCCCTTTTATACTATAGTTATGGCAGGAGAAGAACTTTTTAATGACTTTAGCTACACAACTGTACATTTGTTAGGTATTATGTACCAGTGATCCTGTTTGAATGGTTTCTTTTTTTTTTTTTTTTGTGAGAAAAATATTTGAATGGTTTTATATCAATGAAATCGGTAGGTTTCACCCACTACTTTCCAAAAAAAAAAAATTGAGATAACTGAGATTTCATATCCTCTAAGGTAACATAATATTTATGTTTAGATATGAACCGTCCGATCATAATCCGGATTAATTCAGCTCGAACTAGAATGCACAGGACATTTTTAATATTTGTACCAGTTCTGATTAGAAAGTCTCAATCTAAACAGAAAATATTACAGTAACCTCTTGATGATATGAATTTTAACTGACGCTTACTTAGCACCATTGCTGTCGAGTAGCGAAAGGTGCCTTCTCAATCTAGCCATAGTAACAATATACGCGAGAAATTCGCGAATAATTCGCGTTTTATTCATTTTTTTTTACGTTTTCAAACCGAACTTTGAATAGAACGCAAAAAAATGTATAATAAGTTTTATTCGCAAATAAAACACGAAAAAAACACGATTTTTTTTAAATGTTTTTTTTGGGGGGATTTTTGGGTTTTTTTTTTTTTTTGCTTCCTTATTGTACTGAATTATTCTCGAATTATATCCGAATTATACTTGAATCACAAACTTTACCCCGCCGAATTGAACCCGAACTATTCGTTTGTCACTATGATTCTAGCCAATCGATCAGATTCTTATTTAAATCTGATTTAAAAGGGCAAAAATATGCAACTCAAAAGTGAGAGATTTTAGTAAAAAGTTAGCTGAAATACAAAATCAAAACAATAGAAGATGGACTCAAACCCATTAATTAGTTGGCTAAATGCATTCTTATGCAAAAATGAATTAGTTATGATGCAAAATATTTATTAAGTGGAGCAGTCCCTATTTATTCAAATATTGTGCAAGAAAATTAGATAGAATGTGCTTACATGTTTCTTTTGATTTTTTTTAATTAATTATGACCATTATTATATACTCATCAAAATCTATATATATGCTCGAAATAATGTTGTTAATATGTGCTTGAAAATTATTGTACCAAATTAAAAACATACGGCAAACATTATGCAAAACAAATATATTAAATTAATTTCAAAGCATATTACCTGTGACTGTTAATATTTTAATTAATTGGTATGATCAAAATACATAATTACCTAAACCAATGAGGCTGTTCTGCAAGATTAAGCTTCCTTAAGACTTAATCTACTTCCTTTAGTTTCCTTAGTCGCTTAATTTTGCCGAACACCAATTCTTTAGCGCGGATTAAGATCACCTCCTTTAACCTTTGGTATATTTTTTATTGTGAATAAAATTGCTGGATATCTAAATCTCTCACTACAATTTATTTTATTGCTAAAGATAACACAAGTAATTATATTTTATTTTTCTCATAATGCCCTTATTTCATCGGACGGTTATTGTTTCCAATTTGTTCTCCACTAATAACAATTAATATACTGGAGCAATTCTTAAAAAATAAAATAAGAACAAACTTATTATGTACTAGTAATAAGAACAAGAGGAGGGTTCACATGCCTCCACTATTTTTTGTGTTTTTATCATGCCTCCATTTTTAAAAATTTTAGTAACTCAAAATTTAAAACTTAAAAGTCAAAATAAAACCGTTGAATATGATCTACATCATTTTATCTATGCAGTGTAAAAAATTATGACATTTCAACTTTGTTTTGGTTGTCATCAAGAGCTTGTAAAAACTTACTATTGTGAATAATTTGTAGACATTGATTTTTCGACCTATTAATTCACATAAAAACAAAATCAAAATATCACAATTTTTTATGAGAACATAGAGAAAATAATATAGATCACATTTAACAGTTTTATTTTGACATGTCTGATTTAAATTTTGAGTTATTATGTTTTAAAAGTAGAGGTATAGCGGAAGCAAAAAAAAATGAAGACATTTGAATCTTCTAAAAACAAACTTAATTAGTTGGCGAAAAGGGTGTATGTTACAACTCCCAATACGCAATTGCAGCCCACTAAAGAATTCTAGCCCATGACGAGCCCAAAATTCCATAATCATGCCAATGGCGTGATAGGGTCACGTAGTTTGTGTGTTTTTTTATTCTGTTTGCATTTCTTTACATTTAGTTTATGTGCTGTTAGCATGTTGTTTGCGTGTTTTTACTTTATGCTTTTCTATTTAAGGATGTGACCCTTGTATCCTAAGAACTAAGCTTTTAAATGAATGAAATTTCTGTTATTTACATTTATCTTTACTATTAACTAGTTTTATCTACTTTACTTTCTTCAATTTATACAAAAATACCAAAAATATATTCCACTGCACAAGTGCTACCTAGAATTTTTAAGTCAAATCATAACACATATGTTGGATTTTCTCTTAATAACAATAATCGCAATTTTTTCAAACTTACTCCTATGTGCCATTAATTCAAGTATTGGAGTTTTGGGGGAGATAAAAAACTTGAGACAAATTAGTGAATTAAATGCATATAGGAGTAAGTTTGAAGAATTGTGATTATTGTTATTAAGAGAAAATCCAACATATGACGAGTCATTCTTCACAACCAATTTCTTAACTGGTTTAAAAGAAGAACTGAGGTATATGATGCTCTCAATCCGACCCAAAAATTTGAAATTTTTGGTGCTTTCAAACTGAGGTTTAAAAGAAGAACTGAGGTATATGGTGCTTTCAAATTTTTGGGTCGGGTTGAGAGCACCATATACCTCAGTTCTTCTTTTAAACCCTTTAAGAAATTGGTTGTGAAGAATGACTCGTCATATGTTGGGTTTTCTCTTAATAACAATAATCACAATTCTTCAAACTTACGGGCCAAAAGCATAAAAGGGCCCATCCTTAAATTCTAGGTAGCACTTATGCAGTGGAATATATTTTTGGTATTTTTTTTATAAATTGAAGAAAGTAAAGTAGATAAAACTAGTTAATAGTAAAGATAAATGTAAACAACAGAAATTTCATTCAATCAAAAGCTTAGTTCCTAGGATACAAGGGTCACATTCTTAAATAGAAAAGCATAAAATAAAATCACGCAAACAACATGCTAACAGCACACAAACTAAATATAAAGAAAATACAAACAAAATGAAAAGACACACAAACTACGTGACCCTATCACGCCATTGGCATGATTATGAAATTTTGGGCTCGTCATGGGCTAGAATTCTTTAGTGGACTGTAATTGCGTATTGGTGAGTTGTAACAGTGTACAGAAAAACTCATGACTCATAACTTGTTCGGAATCAATTCGGATTCAACTCACCAACAACTTGAGTTGAAACTGACTCAAGTTCATTGACTAAGTTGTTTTACGAGTTGAATCCAATTTGCCCTCAACTCAGTTCGGAATCAACTCGGTTGACTCATTGACTTGGTAAACTAGCTATGTAATGTTTTGTTATACTTTGTACTATTTAATTATGTATTTGTCACTGTTTCATTATTAAAGTTTTAAATTGTGTACTATTTATTTTGTTAGACTCTGTTTTGGTAATATTAAATTTGATAAACTGTGTACTATTTACGAGTCATGAGTCAACTCGAGTTGTTTGCGAGTTGAATACAAATTGAAATTTTTGACTTGAAACTGAATTAGCAATTCGGACTCAACTCAGCAAGTTGAATCCAAATTGCCCTCAACTCGGCTCATAAGCAGCCTAGTCAGTGACTCACTGTAATTAGAATCTTCTGTTATGTGTAATGTACAATATTCATTCATGCTTCATATGCGCAGATTCCTGAGGAGTGGCCGAAATTTTTATTAATAGAAATATAAAAAAAAAAATATCGGTAATGAGAAATGGTTTTGCCAAATTTCGATATATAGGAAAAACGTGATAGTCTATAAAGTCCAGGGGACGTTATAGACCATCACGGCCAGCTTAGCCAAAAGATTATCCCTTAACTAAACAGCAAAAAAGCGAAAAAAAACATAATCTCTAGACGTCTTTGTCCGTCACAGCCAGAGAGACATAAAAATAAATAATAAAACTCTAGACTTAATAGTCCGTCACGGCAAGAGAGATAGAAAAAAAAAATAAAACTCTGGACTTTATAGTCCATCATGGCCAGAGAGCTGAAAAAAAAAACTGAATGTACTATGAAGTCACTGGATATATACAATGGATGAAGTGGTTTGGAGTCCAGAGTTTTATTATTTTTTTCTGCTTCTCTGGCCGTGATGAACAAAGACGTCCAGGAATTATGTTTTCTCATTTTTTTCGTTGTTTAATTAAAGAATAATTTTTTTGACTAAACTGACTGTGATAGTCTATAACGTCTTCTTATCACGTTTTTGTTATTTGTGGAATTTCATTAAAATTCTTCTTCATTCTCCGTAATTTTTTTTTTTTTGGCTATTAATAAATTTCGATACACTAGCTCCATATGCGCAGATTCCTGAGGAGTGGACCCCATGCCTACCACTTTTATTGTTTGTGCATATGGAGTTGGGAGTATATTATTATTGATTGACATTGCATTGGGGGTCGGGGTGGGTTTGAGATATTTAATTCTTGCCTTCTTGGTAAGGTAACTCGCGATGAAGTTTCCAGGAAGTTTCCGGGGCAACCTTTAGAATTGACTTGAGAGTAGGTCCGATGCCCATCGGACCTACTCTGGTTCGATGGGTTTAATCACCGTCGATTTGTTTTAAAATTCGTGTGGAGCGCTTTAAAATTCATGCGCGTTTGTTTTAATTTCCGTGAGTACAAATTTTAAATTAGATCGGACGGTCATCATATCGTTGAACCTAAAAGTAGGTCCCATGGGCATCGGACCTACTCCGTTCTCTTTAGAATTATGTCTGGAATTTCACTTTAAAAAAATGTGTTTGGTTCAAATGATTTTGTTTTACTTTATTTCAAGTAGAACGATTCCATTTGTTATATTTGAAATACATAGCCAGAAAAATATGTTAAACATTTCACTTAATATCATTATTATTTATGATTTTCTTGATAGTTGAACCTAAAATAATAAAAAAAATCTCAATAATAAAATAACTCAAATTGCATTTGACCTTTTTGTTTTTTTTGTCTATAAAATATTATCAAAGTCCGTATAAAATATGTTACAAATATTAGAATATTAAAAATATTCAATCAATTTATATAAAAATATTTGAAATTCAACCTGTAACATTAATTCTAGTAGTTGCTTTATATTAAAATATTATAAATGAAAAGAGGATACTAAGAGTTGCTTTTTAGACTGCAATTTTTTTTTTTCCGGTATTGCAAAATTGTGAATTTAATTTGTTGTTTAGAAGAGGCTAAAACTGTAAATTTAATTTGCAGAATGTAGGTCCAAAACTGTGAAAAAAAATTGCGATTTAGATATTTTTCGAAATCTTGTCAAACAAGAGAATATAATTTTTTTTAATATTAATACAAAATTTCTGGTATATTGACCGATATGCCACCATCCATATATCGGTTGATGTGCTAACATTAATACATTAACATAACTTTTGAATGAATAACTTATAGTAAATAAAAAACCACTACACATTTGATATTTTATTAAGGTTGTATTTGGTATTTTAGATTTAATAATCAGTTACTATTGGGAGATATCAATGTAACACAGTGTTCTAAATAGTTAAATATAACAGCGTTAATTATTTCGATCCGAAAAAGTTATAGCGTTATCAGTGGCACAATAGCTAGCAGAACAATAGTGTTATGACACGATAATTGCTATTTATAACCTTGATTTAATAAAAACAATCTTTTGAATTTTACTATTTTTTGGATTGTTTTGGTGTTTGTAAAAAACCCACTTTCTAATTCAGTTTTTTGTAACTTTTTATACAAAACTTCATTTATATATATTAATTATTTTCAGTCAGTGACAAGAATTATACCAAGTTAACGTCTTTTTTTTTTTTTTAAATAAACATTGTAATAAAAAGGAATTTGATACATTAGAATAAGAATGATTGCAGAGGAGTAAAGATATCACACAAAATAGAAAATTAAAGGTCCTCTGTTCGATGATAGAAAAGGTGCTTCCATGACAAAATTGCTCCGAAATTCCAATACAGCATTTAGTATTTTAGTGACAGTGTGGCGAGTTATTAACGTCTCTGCTTGACTGCTTTCCTTTACCAAGTACAGTTTGTAACACTGAAAATGCCACATAGCATCTGTGGATCTACAATAATGCAGAAGACTCGAGATTTTGAAGTCAACCTCTAATGCGCTCTATCACGGATCCATATTCTCTCCGGTACCGTAAAAGATTCCCTTCATTTTACGGTTTGAAATTAAACTCCCAGCCGGTTTAGGATTCGGACTGACAGAGGGGGCAGTATTATTGGGCTTTGAGATTCGTGCCAAGTTAAAAAGAACGGTCTAGATCAAGTAATTGTAAAAGTTTCCCTATTACGGTACCGGAGGTGATGTGAATTCCTCTATTCACCTCTTTCCACAACTAAATTCAATCCAGCAAATCTCCGTCATAGCGTTCATTCAATCTAAATTCATCTCTTTTGCAATTACATCAATCTATCAATCAATCAATCAATCAATCAATCTCTGTTTCCAAATTTCTATCTCTCATCTTTGTGGCTTATTAATCAACCAATCTCTTCCTTTTGCTATCTTTATTTCTCAATTTATTCTCTCAACCAACATTTTGGTATTATTAATATGGATCTTTCCACCATTGCAAGGTTGACGGGTTCCAATGTTTCGACCATTGTTGATTGGGTGGGGTACTCGGTTGTTGAGAACCTTATCAACACGGCTTATTCGTACTTGATTGATGGCATGCTGCCAGTTGCTAGTGAAGCCGAGCTAAACAGGCTAAAGGCAGCTCTTCCCCAGATAACAGCTGTCATGGGCATTGCTGAAACTGTCAAGATGAAGCACCCGAGTGCCAGTTTATGGGTCAACCAATTTAGGCAGGCTGTTGAAGCATCTGAAGATGTGCTTCATGAGTTGGAGTACAAAAAGCTGGAGGATATGGTGAAAAACCGAGATAAGGCGGGTGGATCGGCTTTCAGTTCAAAGAAGAGAAAACCATGTAGTATCAATGATGATACTTTGGAGAGGTTGAAGGAGGCTGTAACAATGTTGGACCGGGTTTGTGTTTCTCCTAACTTCAATATTGAAGACCAATATCTTCCGGCCTTTGTTCTTTAATTGATTGTTGCCGGATGAATCCAGAAGTGATCCACATTTTGATCAAATCATTTTTATCGAATAAATGATCTTGAGGAAATATGCTACAAAACCTAAAGCATACCTGCAAATCTGCTGGTAAATGGTAGTAGCTCAACTTCAAAACCTCCACCACATCCTTTGCTAGCTCTAAGTTAAACACAGAGCCGTGATTCAAAATTCTCCTCCAATATTTGGGGTCCATATGTGAATTCAATAAGCTTCCGATCACCTTTGCTGCTAATGGACTATCTCGGAGCATTTTTAGGATCTGATCTCCAGATGTTTGCAAATCTTTATGATTGTCAGGGTAAATACCACGAAAAGCATAGCTATCAAAGAGCTTTCGCAATTCTTGCTCTCCTAAGCCATGTAATGTCAAAGATTCATGCTCTATACTTATCACACCGGCAAGTAAATCTGCTACAGATTTCATTCTAGTTGTAAATAAGATTTTACTCCCATGTTCTGCGAAGCTCAAAGGAGCGACCAACTGCTCCCAATCGCTACTTTTCTCATCATCCCATATATCATCTAAAATGAGAAGAATTCTTTTTGACAGTATATTATTCTTCAAGGTCTCCCGAAGTGCATTTAATGGTATATCCCAATAGCTACTTTGGTGTAGTTCAGAAGTACCTTTTTCAAGGGCAAGTTGGAGGAGACGCTCAACCCCCAACTGATGCTACCCTCTCTTCTTTTGGTATTGTCGGGTTGGGTGGACAAGGGAAGACCACCCTTGTGCAATTTGCATATCAAAAGATCTTGAAGAAAAAACAATTCGACAAAACAATTTGGGTTTGTGTTTCTACTAACTTCAGTGTTGAAGATATAACGAGAAAGATGCTTGGTGAACTAGGCAAAGGTAACTATTGTGGTAAATCATTGAATGCAATTCAGAAGAGCTTGAAGAAAAAGATACTTTCAAAGAAAGTCCTTCTTGTTCTAGATGATGTCTGGGACGATGAAAGGAGAAGGGATTGGGAGCAACTAATTGCCCCTTTGAGGTTTGTACAACATGGGAGTAAAATCATATTTACAACTAGAATGAAATCTGTGGAAGATTTGCTTGCTAGTGTGATAAGTACAGAGCATGAATCTCTAGCATTGAATGGCATAGGAGAACAAGAATTGCGAAAACTGTTTAATAGCAATGCTTTTCATGGTTTTAACACTGACAATCATAGAGATTGCAAACGATTGGAGATCAGATCCTAAAAATGCAAGGTAGTCCATTAGCAGCAAAGGTGATCGGAAACTTACTGAATTCACATATGGACCCCAAATATTGGAGGAGAATTTTGAATCAGGGCTCTGTGTTTAACTTAGAGCTAGCAAAGGATGTGGTGGAGGTTTTGAAGTTGAGCTACTATCATTTACCAGCAGATTTGCAAGTATGCTTTAGGTTTTGTAGCATATTTCCTCAAGGTCATTTATTTGATAAAAATGATTTGATCAAAATGTGGATTGCTTCGGGTTTCATCCGGCAACAATTATGTCAGGAAGAAAGACCTGAGGATATTGGAGATGATTACTTCAATCACCTTTTGAGAAAATCATTCTTTGAATATTCTAAATCATGGGAAGGTGAAAGGTATATTATGCATGATTTGATGCATGAATTGGCCCAGAATGTTTCAAATGGAGAATGTTGTAGAGTAGAATCTACTGAAATCCCGATTACCATACCTAGCACGGTACGGCATGTGTTTGTATTTGAAAGTGAAATTGACAGGGTTTCTCATCTTGGAAATTTATGCAGCTTGGTTATAACCACTTCTATGCAGGAAACTAGTACTGATATGGATTTATATGTTCTTCCATATAATTTAATTAAGAAAAGGTTACGTTTATTGAAAATATGTAGATCCAAATATTGTAAATTGCCTGAGGAGGAGATAAGCCGTTTGGTACACCTTCGCTACCTATCCGTTGAACCACATTATGTCACTCAATCATTTGAGTACTCACTCCCTGCTTCAATTTACAAACTTTACCATTTGCAAGTACTAGAGTTTCCAACATGGAGGCGTCCTAATCAGTTAACTGTTGGTGAAAATTCATCCTATTCGGATATTGAAACCACCGAAATGACCAATCTACTTAGGTTGCGTCACATGAGGCTTCCTGAGGACAAAATACAAACCATTCATGAAATCCACAAGTTGACATCTCTCCAAGAGTTAACCTTTTTTGTTGGACAAGAGAGTGGTCATCGTATAAATGAACTGGGCACACTAAACAATCTGCGACACCTTTCCATTACAAAATTTGAGAATATATTAGGGAATCCTCTTGAAGCTAAGGGTGCCAACCTACTAGGGAAGAATAATCTAATGTCGTTCTCCCTTGAATGGACCGAAGGAAGAAAGTATAATTGCCCCGAGGAAATCATTGATAACCTCCAACCCCATCCAAATCTCATGGAATTGACAATTGATAATTATAAAGGCCTAACATCTCCTAGATGGATGGAGGAATCGCCCCCCTTAAAGCTGTCATCCCTCAAATTATCTTCACGTCCTATGTGGATTGACCAATACCTTCTTGGCAAATGCCATATTTAAAAATTCTTGATATATATAATTGTGTAAGCCTGGACGAGTTGCCTGATATGCCCCTTTCTCTAATTGAATTTTGAATTGATAATACGGGCTTGATTTCTCTTCCAAATTTGTACCAAAGTTCTGGTAATAATGCTCCTATACCTGATACGACCCTGAAATCATCACTAAGAGTTGTGCAGATACAAAGATGCCCAAACTTAGTATCCTTGGGATTTTTGCAGCAAGAAAACCTAGATTTGCAAGCTGTTGAGAAATTAACCATCATTAAGTGTGAGATATTGGAGCACCTGCCAGTTCATGGGTTTGGGAACTTACCGTCCTTGATAGACTTAACATTAAGAGATAGCCAAACCTGGTGGAAATGAATTTTCAGGGCAACCTTCTACCAGCAAAACTCCAACTACTTAACATGGGAAACTGTGGTACACTTGATGTACCACTCCTTAATGCATCATCTGCACTCACCACTCTCACTGAGCTGCAAATATCAGAATGTGTTAATATTACATCTGTTAATGCTTCACAAAACTCATTTAGATATCTTAACAGCTTGATTATTCGGGGGTGTACTGGGCTTGTTGAAATTTCATTTCAGGAAGAAACACAAGGAATCAAACAAGAGCACAACTTTAACATCTTAAAGATGGATATTACGGATTGTCCAAACATAACCATATTCCACATTAAAAACGTGGCAGTGAGTGCTCTTCCAGAATATTACCGAAGTTCTGACTCTAGGGGCAGCCCATCAGCATCAACAATAAAATTATCGCTCAGAGAAGTGGAGATAAGTAACTGTCAAAATTTAACAACATTGAACGAATTTTTACAGCAAGACAATATAGATTGTCAATCAATTGAGAAGATAGAAATCAGCAATTGCATAAATCTTGAACATCTTCCAGTAGGTGCTTTTGAGAAATTTGTATCGCTAAAGGAATTAACAATAAGAAATTGCCCAATACTGGTGGCAGTTGATAACCAGAGCAGCCTTCTACCTGTAAAACTGGAAAAGCTTTCAATAGCAAACTGTGGCAAACTTGATGTGCCACTGCTGAAATCAGCATCAAGCCTTGCTACTCTCACTCATCTTTCGATGCACTACTGTGCAAACATTTCTCAGATTCCCTCCTTAGAAAATGTATTTGGATCTCTTAGTAGTTTGAGTATCTATGGATGTGACAAGCTCCGTCAGCATTCATCTATGATACAAGCACATGATGTTAACCAAGGGAGCAACTTGGTGTCTTTAAAGCTCTCCTATCTTGATATTGATCACCTCTCTCTCCTTCTTATCGAACCACTAAGTAGCCTAAAATCTGTTAGTAAACTGATGGTCTCAAATTGTTCAATGATGGAGGCCTTACCGGAACAATGGCTGTTGCAGAACAGCAGTACCCTCCGTTGGTTAACAATCCTTAATGCGAGTACGCTGCTGTTATTGCCTGCTACAATGGCGAGGCTCACTGCCCTTGAATGTCTAGAAATCTATAAAGCTAATTTGCTGGAGGAGCTCCCGGAGTTATCTGCTTCTCTGAAAGAAAAGTACATTGAATGCCGTCGATTTACTGATCGATCTGGAATGTTCACCGAAGATTATCTCCCATTCGTTCAAAGTTTAAACCATCGAGAAGCCTGAGATTTGTAAGCCGACTGATGCCGCAAATTCATCACCTGGAGTTACCTCCCATATGCGCTGTACGTAGGATAATGCTTCATAATTTACCAAACCTGTATTACTAAGGTACATTCTTTTCCAATTTTTTAAACCAATTAAAGGCTCTCGCAATAGATTTGGTTATTTTTTTTTATCAGTATTTAGCCTCTTCTCATTTTAAACTTCAAAACAATTTTGTAGGTTTTTCTACTGTTTTACTCGTTTTTGCACGACAACGCCCACCAAATAACAGTGCCAACTCAACTGGAGAATTATGATACACACAAGCTCCATGCGATTAAGCATAAGGAATAAACCGAACATGGTGGCCTTCCGTGCAGGTATATATCTCTCCTTGCTTCCAAGCTATCTGTTCTACTTTACTTATTTTATTTGAATTTTGTGAGATACTAACACATTTAAAAAAAATTTAACTCCGTCTATGTCTAAACAATATAACCAGTCCCAAGCCCGGATAATAGGAAGAGGGTTAACAAAAAAAATTGAAAAGTGTTAATTAGATGAATAGCAATTCATCTAAAAAACACGAAAATTTTTTGGAAACAATAAACTGAAATACAAAACTAAACAATAGAAAACTTGCAAGTTTTTTCAGATACAAAGCAAATTTATGGGTTTCAAAGGACAAGCATTACAGTAAAAAAGCATCCAAACTGCATTTTTAACAAGTTTACTCTTATCAGGAGGGACTAGTTTTCCTAAATTCCCCATTGAAGTGTCTGATGTTGTTAGCTGAAGTTAATTTTAGCTGTTGTTTCCTTTTTCTTCATTGTATCTTTTTTTACAAGTGGTGCAGGTGGTTGATGACTGCTTTTCTTTTCGTATCTTTGACATTTGGTACAAGTTGAAGCAGATTTTTGGGGTTCTATCAGTGATCTTCTGTCCTTACTTGCATAAGAAGGTACGTTGTCCCAATTCAGTCCTCAAACTAAACTGCATCTGTATCCAATCTGGTACAGTACCTGTACCAGATTATGAAAAATTTTATAATGAGAGGGGGCTAGATGTCAACTCTCCCACCTGATTGAATTTTTCCCTGAAAATGTGGACCATGCTAAACTGAAATTTCAGATGTGATTTACGAATAATTATAGATGCAGGCATATATAGTTTGACTTTGTTTTTTCTGATGAAATGTAAACTGATTGCAGTGACCTTGTTTCTAGGTGATTGGGTTTCAATCCTGCCTTTTGACATTGTAAGATAGGTTCATGGGGCTCATTTCTGTGACATCAGGTCGGCTGGTCTAATTATGTTGTGATACAATTAGTATTTCATATGATTGAGGAAGCCTTGATTGTTAAACCATACTCCGATCAGGGATGTGTCATAGTATTTGTTACTTGGTTGCACCCAGTCTTGAGGGACATGCCAGTAAAAACCATGGTGCTAATCAGTTTAGATCATTAAAAAAGTTACCACCAATCTTCGAGACACTAGTTGATATTTTGACCACTTTTGTTGAATGAAATTGATAATAAGATATATTATGTACACTGGTCCCTTGCTGAGTTGTTTTAGTTTAAAAAGGATCCCATCACTCATCACTAATTCTTTGATACACTAGTTGATATTTTGACCTCTTAAAGGCTTGTAAGTTGTAATGTCTTCCCTTTCGTTTATACAGGTGATGAACAATTGGAACAATGCTCAAACTGAAGCTGGAACAGTTCAGAGAGAAGAAGGCTTGTAAGTTGTACCACTGGACATGATTGCTATTTTTTGGAAATTCCTTTAATCAGTCAGAACCTTCTGCTATGTGATTTTCTACTAAAATCAGGATGCACCAGTGTTGAATATTGATTCAATAGTTCAGTCAGTGAATTCCATAATTAGCATAGAGTCTATATTTAGTACATGTTATAGTATTTTCAGCACAATTCACAGCAGGGGCATTTTCGGAAAAAGTAGATGTTATATTTAGATTAAACTGTATTTATAGAAAGTAATGGATGGTTATTGTTTATGTATAGAGTAGTGCTTAACTTCTGTAATTTGTTGTTTGAGAAAATACATTGAGCATTTGAGAAATCAGTTTTCTATTTACCAACAGTTTTTTGTTTACCAGTATTTTCTGTCAACAGTTTCTCTATACCATCAGGGACTACGAGGACAACTTGTGACAAAATTGGTCTTTACATCATGGTACTTCTTGATTTATTTATTCTCTATTTTCATTTTCTTTATTTGTTGCTTAGTTGTAGGAGGTGCTTGTTACCTGTATTTGGTTGCAGTATCTTATTTATTGTACCAGCAATAAATAAGATAAGTTGGAAACTTGGATTACAACCATGCTGCTTATTATTTCAATCATGGTTTGGTTGCATAATTTAGCTCAAATTGGGACTTGACCAAATTTCAAAATTTAGAATTTGCCTAATGTAAAATTAGAATAAATTCCACCTTAATTGCACATTGAATTATTGAAAACTTACAAACCTTGTTTAGCATTAAACTAATGCTTGTTGAGAAATTTTTTTTTTTTTCTGATACATAAACAACTCCACTGAGCAAACACTATTTTTCCTTTTACCTCAATTTGCAAACACTATTTTTTTTTTTTCTGGTACATAAACAACTCCACTGAAGCAAAATGGAAACCTTTTTCAGTACTGGGTCACCATGAATACCAAAAATTGTAGTACTCAGATTCTATTTTGTTTAAGTTAATATGACCATTTTCTGTAGATAGTTCTGTACTAATTTATATTACATTTTTTTAATACTGAGTTTAATATTTGTTAACTAAATGAAGATTACAAAATCAAAATTAGAGTTGAAGCTTCAATAACTCACGCTTCTGTAATTCCTATTCAACAACTTTCAAATTATATTTACCAGAATTGTCAATTGACATGTAAAAAAAAAAAAAATAATAATTACAGTGTTCTGAAATCAGGCGAAATTATCGTCTGCACCACAGAAAAACTTCTGGTACAACAAATTAATAGTTCCCCAAAATATCAGAAACTTACTAACTGATACCTAAAAAACAAGAAATTAAATTCATTCAACCACCTCCATGATCATGCTAAGTTGTTTCCTGAGAGCCCTCGGCCCCTTTTTTCCCGGCATACGCGCCTTCTTCACCGCCTTCACTGATGATCTGGTCCCACTAACCATCACTGTATTTTCATTAATTCTTTGATTCAACTTTGCATTCTCATTCAATTGAATTGAATCCGGTGCCACCCGGACCCTCCTGGTACTGGTAGTACTGGTGCTGGTACGCCTCCTTAAATTAGAATTAGAATTAGACTGTGCCAATGCAGAGCTTGCCTTCACTGCCAAGGCCGCCATGTCGATACCAGATAGCACATTTCCTAACATGGAAATAGGCAGCATGAAGTACAGCTGTCCCGGCTGAAGCAACTCTGTGGGGCCCACCGCTGTTATCTCAGAATCGAAATAGAGATTATCAGAGTTGCAGAGGAAATGGGTTTCGCCGGTGTTTACTAACGGGTCGGATGCTGAGACAGGGGTGGTGAATTCTCGGAGAGACCCGTCGGGTGTGATTACTCGCACCATCGGCTGAGACGAGCACTTCATGTTTTCACTCGAGGTCGTTAATCCCATGAACAATTGATTCCTTGATTTTGCTTGTTTGTTATAGAGAGAGAGGAAGAAATGTGATTGTTTTGAAGAAGAAGAAAGAAACAGAGGGAGATGATGAGGAATTAATGAACATGGAAATTTTGGAGCGGTGTATATATAACAGATAATGGGGTTAAGATTTTTTAACAGAGCAAATACAGCTTCATGCAGCGCACTAACTGTATTCAGTCCTGTTTTGATTTTGCAGTCAGTGTTCTGCATGAAGTTAAAACAACTCTGTTAAAAGGTAGAAAGGAAGTGGGAAACCTGGGGTGTGGCTTCTGACGCGCGTGACTATACTCTGCGGTACCATACTGTGTAGAATAACGTCGATGCACAAGATTATAGAGATTTGCTTTAAGATTTGTTCTAAGTTGAAACGAACGATAGAGATTTCATTCTACACAGTAGGGTACCGTACTGAATGTGAATCCTTATGAGGCTTTGACTGGAGATTGCCGTGTAACAGCTGATGCAGCAGAAAGTGGATAACTACTTTATCCTTTCTAGCTGTTGTCAGTTACTTCTCTCCTCGTCTAGATTACTGGAGGTCTCCATTTACTATCTCTCCTCTGTGGATCCGCTTTTTGCGCGAAAAGCGCTCATCTTTTCCGGTCATCCGTTCGTTGTAAATGGAGAGGTTGTTTAAGAGTCAAATATTGACCTCGGTGGAATGGAAGCTTCCTTTATTTCAACCTTTTATCTACGAGGTCCGATGCCCATCGGACTCAAAGTGAGTTCGATGGGTTCGATGACCGTCCGATCTGCTTTAAGATTCGCGTCACAACTTTCGTGTATGCTTCAAATTCGTGCTCACGAATCTTAAAGTCGATCGGACGGTTCCAAAATTATCGGACATAAATTTGAGTCCTCTGGGCATCGGATCCAAGCAGCTCTCTTTATCTACGTGCCTTGCCCAAGAAGCAAATTTACCTGAAGTCTCTCTGGTGCATTTATGACTGTTTTTCTGGAAGCACTAAATTAATCCAAGCGCGTCTGAGATATATACAGAACTGTGAATGGAAGATTCTTTGTTAATTTCCTATAATTTTAATCCTTTACATATGTCAACGATGACGGATTCAGAATTTTCGTTATGGAAAAAAAAAATATCGAATTGGGTTCAGATAGCTAATTGAGTTTAAATTCATTAACTAATTGGATACTTGATAAAAAATAATACTTTGACTTGTAATGTTTAATGCTCTAACTTATAATTTTAATTACCAATCAAAATTTAACAAATTTATTTCAATTTTAACTCTAATTTACCCGAATTACAAATCAAACATCTAGAGGGGGACAAAAAAAGTTTCAAGAGAGGCCAAAGTCGGTCAGAACCGATAGATCTCCACTAAAACTCAAAATTCAGAGGAGCAGCTGCGCGGCCTGCGCCCCCTGGATACGTATATATATAATTTTATTGTCTAAATATGATGATTTTGTTCGTTTGAGAAAAATAGTTGGTATATATATAATTTATTTATTTTTAATTGACAAAAAAAAAATTTAATGAGTGAATCATATATAAATTTTCAAGTAAAATAAGATGAATCATGTAGTGGATGACGAATATATAAATTTTTCTGAATGATAATTAGCATTCCTCTTTATTTACACTGACATTATATATATATATATAGAGAGGTTGTATACGAAGGAATAAGTCATGTTCAAATTATCTATTTAGCTTATAGTTATTCATTTTATCAAACATTTTATTAATATTATATATCTTGTTAAATATCTGATTAAATAAATATTAATACATAATTTACTGAAAAAGGCAAACAAAAAAAAAAGGTCTTATATTGACAGATAGTTTAGTGAATGTGACTTGTCATAATTATTTCATTTTTTGTTTTGTTGAGAGATCCCTTCATGACATGTGACTTAATCTAATGCTTGTAATTAATGTTGTGCATAATGAGACTAGAGGTGTTATTTACATCTGATTATCTTGTCCCAATCCGGAATCGAACTGGATCCGATCCAGATTCGATTAATTTGAATAGGATATTGTTTAAAAAATATAACTGATTAAATGATGAATACGGTAATAAGATTAATACTTTAGTATCCAATTCGAATCTGAACCAAAATCGATATTGTAATGGATAGAATATGAGTTATCCGAGCCATAATCGAATCCGACCCGATACCCGTTTAAGTAACTGATACAATGCTAATATTTTTTTTATAATTAATTAGAAAATTACACGTTGGAATGTGTTGGCCTTCTTGTTATCACCGTTGACCAATATTAAACATTTTTAATTAGCCAAGTTGCTCAAATTTAATTTAATATGTACATTTTCAAACTTGTGCCATAGAAATAAAAAAATGGGCCTTCAACCAATGAACTTTAGCTGGACAGCAATTAAATAATTCACCCTTAATTAATTATGAAATCAAATGGTGTTGAATTTTTTTTTATACATGTTAATTTGCAATCCAAGTTCTCCTTGCTTTTGTTAAATTCTGTGTTAAATTCTTAAGGAATCATTCTATGAAACAAAAGCGCCGACCACTAATACCTTCTTCTCTTTTTAATTTGTTACCAAATAAACTAATTAAAACAACATGAATTCCATGCTTGCATGCACTCCAGTAATATAAAACAGGAAACGTCCATTGCAATGTGTCATTTTACATCTACCAGTAATATGTGACAAAATTAATATGTTATTTTATATGGAGGAAGGTTTCAATACTTCGTGTTTTTCATATCTCATTATGCCTCATATTTTATATCTTCATTTTCAAAGTTCAATATGTCGATCCGAACCACTCAATATGATATCCATACTAAAATATGTTCGGAATGAAATTTTATAATTTTTGAATAATTTTTACTATTTTTTTAAATAGACAGAAATCATTGTTTTTGAACGGTCCAGATACAGTGATTTTGTACCTATCTTAAAAAATAGTAAAGTTTCTAAAAATTATAAAATTTAATCCCCGAACATATTTTAATATGGATATTATATTGAGCGGTTCGGATCGACATATTAGACTTTAAAAAATGAAATATAAAATATGAAATATGATGAAATATGAAAAACACGAAGTATTGGAACCCTCCTCTTTTATATGATCGTACTTAATATTTAAATTGACTCGATCATCATATTTTGTTTTTGTCCTTATTAGGATAACTGGAAGCATTCCCTTTTATTATAATGGAGAAGATATTATTTATTAATGTATATATTTTTAATTGCTAAAATGGAGGAGAGTCAACGCTTTTTTAAAGGTGGCTGTGGTCAAAAGCAAATAAAAGGAAACTTTTTTATGGTGGTTTTGTACTGAAGACAACTGTACGCGCAGTTTTAATATTACATAATCATCTCCATTTATTAGTTTAAGAACACCTCCATTGAACTTTAATAAAAACATTCATATGTATATTGGTGCGCGCAAAGCGCAACGCAAGTTTCGGTACGCTTGAGAGCGTACCTTTTAAAACTACGTTAACACTCCACGAGTAAGGGATGCAAGTGCACATCCCCTATCGTGTAGTATAATCGGGTATCGATCCTCAGGGACGGTTAATTGCGAGGTTAGACTCTAAACAAACTCGATTGAAAACTAGAAGTGGAAAAGGTTTGGTTTGGTATTTAATTTCCTAAAGGGTCAAATCAAACAATTCAAACAGTTCAATTAGATGTAATAAAATGATTGGAAGAAATGTAAATTGTGTTTTGATTATGGATAAAAGGCGTTTCCAGGGTTTCAGACTTCATCTCTGATCTGCCTCTAGTGGTACGGCCCGTACCAAGTTGGTACGGCTTGGCCGTACTTCACTTGGTAAGGCAAGGCCGTACCACCCTGGTAAGACCCGTACTGGCTTCCCAGAACAGAACCTACCAGTTCGAGTGAATGCATTCCTTTGCTGGTACCTTGTGCTAAACTCTTTAGAAAGGTTCAATAGACCATACCTAAGGTTCCTAACCCTCAACCATCGTTTGTTGGATCAAGATCTAGGTTGGAATGCAATTGATTGCCTTTTAGGGTTTCTACACCTCAACTCTCGTGTGTTGGTACAGATCTACCCTAGCTGGTTGATTGGAGGTCTAAGGCACCCTCTAATCTGTCGATTAGAGGAGAATTCAACCTTTCGGCTTCAATTCGAACTATTCTACCCTAAGCATTTGATTTGGATGAGAGATTGAGATGATCACATGACCTTGATAGGTTCGATCTAAACCTAGAGGCACATCATACAACAATCACAGCAAGCAAAGCAAAAGATAACAAAGAAGATCACAATCAATCAAACTAAAGAGTTCATACAAGATACAAGTCAAAGAAAGTCAAAACAAATCAAGAATCAATCTCTAACCCTAGAAACTAAAAGAACTACTCACAGCACATAATCAGATCTAAAAATACAATAAAAGGGAGAGAGATAGCCATGGATCGAAGGGATCGAGAGGAGGAAGCTAGATCCGTCGAGTTTCGCATCTTTCCTCTTCCTTCCTTCTTGCTCCTAGCTCCTTAGCTCTCTTTCTCTCTCTTACTGTGCTCTCAAATGGATCTGGAATGGAATAGCTGTCGAAATTGGAGAGTTCCCCGCTTTAAATAGCCTCTGCCAAAATTTGAATCTGTCAGGCCGCCTTTAAGTACGGCCCGTACCAAATTGGTACGGCCTGGCCGTACCAGGCGTGATGAGCTGAAAACGGCTAAGTCTGGTGAGACCCGTACCAAGCCTGGTAAGGGTCGTACCTCATCATCTGAATTGCCATTTCTTCGTGTGTTTTGCTCCAAACCTGCAGAAAATAAACAAACACTCAGCAGTACCAAATTCTAAAGATATATCGATGAAATGCACATGATTCTGGTGAATTATGGCACGAATCTGGTACTAAAACAGGCCTAAAATAGACTAAATATGCGAGGTATCATATATATAGGAAGTAATTAATATCATTTTAAAATCTTTACTCTTAAATATTCATAAATTTTCTTTGGCTTACCTACTGAAAAAACAACAAAAAATAAATAACATTTTGCAATATAATCAACATTTTGATTTTCATAAGAAATTAAGTTATGCATTTTTCTATATTATTATTTAAAAAATGTAAGTGTACTAAATACTAATACTAGAGACTTAGCAAGGAGTGCTTAATAGATCACTCCTACAATTAAAATTTTTAGTTATGTATATTGAATTTAATTTTTTAAAACTTTATATGGTTTAGCCACTCATAAAATGTCAAATATATTTTGGTAATTTAGTGCTTAAAATTTCATTTTGTATAGTTGTAGAGATTTGAGTTCATATCTCACTACCACACGTTATGTATTTTACGTTTTAGCACCTCAATTTAAATTTTCTAGTTCTGCCTCTGAAAATTAGAACAGGCTTCTTTACCTACCATAACTGGAGAGGAACAATTAAATTTTTTTTTTATTATTTTGTTGGAAACACAGATAGGAACAGTGCATCAGCACATAAACACCACAAACAAACTAAATAAACCCTTTTCAAAGCCGCTGGTTTAGATTCTGTTAGTTTTTGCTCCTAAATTTCTCTTTTTTTAGTCCCTACACCATAAAAACCGCTCCCTTATATACCTATCTAGCACACATTCTCTCTTCACCTGTCTCTCTCTCTCTATATTCTTTGTCAACCATCAAAAGTTCAAAACCCTAATTGATCAAGCAATCACTCCATATGGGATTGAGGTTCTCTTTTGATCATACCAACAAAAACAAATCCTTCACAGCAAACCAGCCGAATGTCACGGTGACTGTGATTACACCCGAGGGATCCGTTCAAGAATTCACTACACCCATTTTTGCATCCGACCCGTTAGTATCTACCGGTGGTGAAAAATATTTCCTGTGCAACTCTGACATGCTATATTTTAATTCTGAGGTAGCAGCTGTGGGCCCCGACGAGCTGCTACAGCCGGGACAGCTGTACTTCATGCTACCTGAATCCATGCTGGGATGTATATTGTCATCTGCTGACATGGCAGCATTGGCAGTTAAGGCGAGCTCGGCATTGGCACCTTCGAATCCGAAGAAACGAATCAGAAGGTTACAAGTAGTGGGCCCTAGTTTTGCACCACAGGAAGAGAATGAAAAACTGAACCAGAGGATAAATGAGGATACCCTGAGGGCTAGCGGGTCCCGACTGTCAGTGGCTCGTAGGCCGGCCAGGAGGGGATTGACAAGCAACAGGAGGCCTCGGGTTGTCAGGAAGCGACTGAGCACCATCGAAGAAACAGGTTAATGTGTCAAGTGCTTTATTCATGGTGGTGCTAAAAAATGAGTTGTAGATTTTTCAGAAATTATTTCTTGTACCAGAAATCCCATTTTGTTGGATTTTTGGTACAATCAATAATTTCAGTTAATTTTGGAGGTTGTCTGTAAATATAATTCTAACATGATTCATGAAACACTTTTTTTTTGTGGATTTTTTGTTTTGTATTTTGCTTAACAATTTGACTTCATATTGTAGAATAGGAGATTAGAAACATCAATTTTTGAGAACCTGATGAGGATTTCACTGATAGTTTTATTTTAGTTGTTGTCAAATTTCAACACGTGTGTGTGTGTATATATAGAGCTGGGCTATGGTGAGTTGTGAAGTAAGAGGTTATTTTTACTTCACGTTCATATTTTTATTTTGAAAATCCAAACAACCGATCTGAACCGTCCAACATGTTATGAATATTGAAATGTGCTTGGAGACTAAATTTTATATTTTTGGAAATTTTTTTACTATTTATTGAGCCACTTTGAAAATCGCTGATCCGGTGGTCCAGAAATTTTACTGTTTTTTACTGTTCACAGTGGATCAGCGATTTTCAAAGTGGCTTAATAAATAGTAAAAGTTTTTCAAAAAATGTAAAATTTAGTCTCCAAGCACATTTCAATATTTAGAACATGTTGAGCGGTTCGGATCGGTTGTTTAGATTTTCAAAATGAAAATATGGCGCGTTGTTTTACTTCACAACTCACCATATATAGTCTATCTCTCTCTCTCTCTCTATTATATATATATATATATAGAGAGAGAGAGAGAGTGGCTAAGATCAAAGTGGTATGACCAAGGTCTTTGGTGCTACCAAGTCGTTTTTGGATTTTCAAAGTCCAAACGGTCGATCTAAACCGTTAGATGTGATCTCTATATTAAAATCTGCTTGGAGACCAAATTTTACATTTTTTGGAATTTTTTTACTATATTTTAAGCCACTTTGAAAATTACTGATCACATGGTCCATAATTTGGTTGCACTGTTTTTACTGTTCATCCGGATCTGCCATTTTCAACGTGGCTTAAAAAATAGTAAAAAAATTCCAAAAAATGTAAAATTTGGTCTCCAAGCATATTTTAATATAGATTGAACATCTAACGGTTTGAATCGACTATTTGAATTTTAAAATTACAAAAACTAATTGGTAGCACCAAGGCCTTGGTCATACCACTTTGACCTTAGCCACTCTCTATATATATATATAGAGAGAGAGAGAGAGAGAGAGAGGGGGGGGGTTGGTTAAGATCAAAATGGTAGTTCCTGAGCCTTGGTGCTACTAACTGGTTTGGCGATTTTCAAAGTGCAAACAACCGATATAAACCATTAGATGTGATCTCTATATTAAAATGTACTTCGAGACCAAATTTTATATTTTTTGAATTTTTTTTACTATTTATTAACCTAACAAGAATCTTAAAGACTTTCCGTCAATATAAAGTAGGCCCAAAAAAAAAAAAACGCTCGGTTGAGATTAACTCTGGTATAACATTTGTAGTTAAGTTGTCATAATGACAGTAATATATATTCATAAACATATAGTGTTTTGCAAATTTGGAGGTTAATATTGTCAACATAATATAATTTTATAAGAGAATTGGCAAGCAGGAATTGGAATATCATATTTGTTATATAACTGTGTGTCTGTGTCTGTGTCAATGTCAAGTAATTAATTAACACATCAAAGCATTTTAAACGGCTAATTAAAATATTCAATTAATTAGATCATATATTTTAAAAGAGAAGAGGTAAAACTTGTCAACAAATAATTGTTTAGGATAAACTCTCTTAGTTGCACATGTCAAGCTATTAGTTTAATCATGGGGTTAATTTGATAATTAATTATATATATATATATATATATATATAGGACAGTGCTACGGTGCTACGCGTAGCATAGAGCCCCTCCGTGCTACGGCTCACTTTTTAAGTTTTCAAAATCCTAACGGTCGATCCGAACCGTTCAACATGATCTCCATATGAATATGTACTTGCAAACCAAATTTTACATTTTTTAGAATTTTTTTACTATTTATTAAGCCACTTTAAAAAAACACTAATTTTTGTACACAACAGTAAAATCTTGTGGACCATTGGATCAGCGATTTTCAAAGTGGCTTAATAAATAGTAAAAAAATTCTACAAAATATAAAATTTGGTTTGCAAGTACATATTCATATGGAGATCATGTTGAACGGTTGGGATCGACCGTTAGGATTTTGAAAACTCAAAAATTGAGCCGTAGCACGGAGGCCCTCTATGCTACGCGTAGCATATTAACCAGATTCTATATATATATATATATATATATATGACAGTGCTATCGTGCTATGCGTATATAAGGGCCCCTCCGTGCTACGGCTCACTTTTTGAGTTTTCAAAATCCTAACGGTCGATCCGAACCGTTCAACATGATCTCCATATTAATATGTAGTTGCAAACCAAATTTTACATTTTTTAGAATTTTTTTACTATTTATTAAGCCACTTTAAAAAAACACTAATTTTTGTACACAACAGTAAAATCTTGTGGACCATTGGATCAGCGATTTTCAAAGTGGCTTAATAAATAGTAAAAAAATTCTAAAAAATATAAAATTTGGTTTGCAAGTACATATTCATATGGAGATCATGTTGAACGGTTCGGATCGACCGTTAGGATTTTGAAAACTCAAAAGTGAGCCGTAGCACGGAGGGCCTCTATGCTATGCATAGCACCGTAGACACTTCCTATATATATATATATATATATATATATATATATATATATATATAAAGAGAGAGAGTGGCTAATATCAAAACGTTTGCACCAAGGTCCTCGTGCAACCAAGTCGTTTTTGTATTTTCAAAGTCCAAATGGTCGATCTAAACTGTTAGAGGTGATCTCTATATTAAAATCTGCTTGGAGACCAAATTTTACATTTTTTGGAATTTTTTTACTATTAGTTAAGCCACTTTGAAAATTGCTAATCACATGGTCTAGAATTTGGTTGCACTGTTTTTAGTGTTCACCCAGATCAGTAATTTTCAAAGTAACTTAATAAATAGTAAAAAAATTTCAAAAAATGTAAAATTTGGTCTCCAAGCAGATTTTAATATAGATTGAACATCTAACGGTTTGGATCGACTGTTTGGACTTTGAAAATCCGAAAACGACTTGGTTGCACGAGGGCCTTGGTGCAAACGTTTTGATATTAGCCACTCTTTATATATATATATATATATATATATATATATAGAGAGAGAGAGAGAGAGAGAGAGAGAATGGCTAATATACAAACGTTTGTTCCTGGACTCAGGAACAAATGATTCGATTCTCTAATTTTCAAAGTCCAAACAGTCGATCCAAAATGTTAGATATTAAATCTATATTAAAATGCGCTTGGAGACCAAATTTTACATTTTTTGAAATTTTTTTACTATTTATTAAGCTGGTTTGAAAATCGCTATTTTTATTAAATTTCTGCAGCATTGAAAAACAACCTCTCCATTTAGTTTCGTGCAAAAAACGAATAAACTGAGGACTAGAGTGGGAAAAATGGCACAGCAGAGTCGGTTCCATCACGGAACAACACGGCACGCGTGTCAGTACGTGCCGTGACTCGCGTGTCCCGTGCTATGACCATTCAAGTTCATGCAATCTTTTGAAACTTTGTCACGACATTGCACGTGAAAGATTTAGTCACGGCATGGTACGACACGTAGTCACGTGAGTCACGTGTAATTAGGACCATTAGATATTGATTTTATGATGAATCTTAAATAAACTAACCTAAATTATGATTAAATGGTCACGTGAGTCACGCGAGTCACGTATAGTCACAGCACGTTTAAGCACAGCGTGACTCATGTGGTGTGACTATTCGCGTGCCGTGACCACCCTTTGACATTTTGATCACGGCACAGTACGGCACGTGAAAAATTAACTTGGTCACGGCACAGCACGGCACGAAATCAAAATCACGGCGTGTTAGTCACGGCACGGCATGTTTTTCTCACTCTAGGCGAGGACCTATCATAAATGGAGATCTCCAGTATATTGTACACGGGGAGAAAAGTAAGAGACTAGCAGAAAGTTACGCGGTTTTTGCATCAGCTGTTACACGACACGCCATTTCCAGTCAACGACAAAATCCCCAGCGTATTTAATGAATATGGTTTTCTTCCCATATATTATATATAATAGTAAAAAGCATCTGAAACAAAATTGAAAACTTCTTCTCCAACACAAAGCTTTCAATATATATATAGTTTAATTATATATATTGAACAGTTTGGAATCTTCGAATTCATCGTTTGAATTTTGAAAATTAAAATTTGAATGCAATATAAACCGGTTGGAAACATCAGGGCAGATAAGAAGTTGATTTCATAATATTTTACAATTTGTCTTTTAAAAAAAAAAATTAAGCAAAATGGTATTGTGAATCCATTTTTGCCCTCCAATTTTTTTTGGCATATCTTATATATTTTTTGTTTCAGTCTCCCTTCTTTTTATTTAGGAGAAGAGAAAAAAAAACAAATCTTTTATTTTTTATGAATTTTTATTATTAAAAGTATTTCTTTTCTATCCGATAATTTTTATTTATATTATGTTTTTATATTTTAAAACGTTAAATTAAGAATATATCCATATTACTAACTAATACATACTTTTATTAGTACAAAAAGAGCAAAAGATGAATCAAATATTTCCATCTAATAATTTGAAAATTTAAAACTAAATATTTAGAAAAATTATATGTTTATTGTACAAATAAGGCGGAATTCAAATTATTTTACATATGACTGGATTCGGGAAAGCAGGAATTTCAACAACACTGTTCACGGATGAAAATTTCAGAAGATTCGTTTAGAAAAAAACTACATTGAAAATTCCTATAATGAGATACTACTATAAGTCATAGATAAGAAAACTACATTGAAAATTTCAATGAAAGTCATAAATAAGAAAACTACATTGAAAATTTCAATGAGGAGATACTACTATAGGTCAAGTAACCAATAAAACAAACATTAATTACTCACAAGTCACATGTAATGGTCTTATGCGCATGTTTTTTTTAATCAAATTTTCTAAGTATGATGCAGACGCAGGCAAAAGATCGTTTTTTTGAAGTTTAACTAGAGTGGGAAAAATGGCACGGCGGAGCTGGTTCCGTCACGGAACGGCACGGCACGCATGTTAGTTACGTGCCGTGATTCGCGTGTTCCGTACCGTGACTATTCGCGTGTCGTGTCAATCTTTTGAAACTTTGGCACGGCACGGCATGACACGTGAAAGATTTAGTCACGGCTCGGCACGAGACGTAGTCACGTGAGTCACGTGTAATTATGACCATTAGATATTGATTTTATGATGAATCTTAAATAAACTAACCTAAATTATGATTAAATGGTCACGTGAGTCACGCGAGTCACGTATAGTCACAGCACGTTTAAGCACAGCGTGACTCATGTGGTGTGACTATTCGCGTGCCGTGACCACCCTTTGACATTTTGATCACGGCACAGTACGGCACGTGAAAAATTAACTTGGTCACGGCACAGTACGGCACGAAATCAAAATCACGGCGTGTTAGTCACGGTACGGCATGTTTTTCTCACTCTAGGCGAGGACCTATCATAAATGGAGATCTCCAGTATATTGTACACGGGGAGAAAAGTAAGAGACTAGCAGAAAGTTACGCGGTTTTTGCATCAGCTGTTACACGACACGCCATTTCCAGTCAACGACAAAATCCCCAGCGCATTTAATGAATATGGTTTTCTTCCCATATATTATATATAATAGTAAAAAGCATCTGAAACAAAATTGAAAACTTCTTCTCCAACACAAAGCTTTCAATATATATATAGTTTAATTATATATATTGAACAGTTTGGAATCTTCGAATTCATCGTTTGAATTTTGAAAATTAAAATTTGAATGCAATATAAACCGGTTGGAAACATCAGGGCAGATAAGAAGTTGATTTCATAATATTTTACAATTTGTCTTTTAAAAAAAAAAAATTAAGCAAAATGGTATTGTGAATCCATTTTTGCCCTCCAATTTTTTTTGGCATATCTTATATATTTTTTGTTTCAGTCTCCCATCTTTTTAATTAGGAGAAGAGAAAAAAAAACAAATCTTTTATTTTTTATGAATTTTTATTATTAAAAGTATTTCTTTTCTATCCGATGATTTTTATTTATATTATGTTTTTATATTTTAAAACGTTAAATTAAGAATATATCCATATTACTAACTAATACATACTTTTATTAGTACAAAAAGAGCAAAAGATGAATCAAATATTTCCATCTAATAATTTGAAAATTTAAAACTAAATATTTAGAAAAATTATATGTTTATTGTACAAATAAGGCGGAATTCAAATTATTTTACATATGACTGGATTCGGGAAAGCAGGAATTTCAAGAACACTGTTCACGGATGAAAATTTCAGAAGATTCGTTTAAAAAAAAACTACATTGAAAATTTCTATAATAAGATACTACTATAAGTCATAGATAAGAAAACTACATTGAAAATTTCAATGAAAGTCATAGATAAGAAAACTACATTGAAAATTTCAATGAGGAGATACTAATAGGCCACGTAACCAATAAAACAAACATTCATTACTCACAAGTCACATGTAATGGTCTTATGCGCATGTTTTTTTAATCAAATTTTCTAAGTATGATGCAGACGCAGGCAAAAGATCGCTTTTTTGAAGTTTGACTAGAGTGGAAAAAATGGCACGGCGGAGCTGGTTCCGTCACGGAACGGCACGGCACGCATGTCAGTTACGTGCCGTGATTTGCGTGTTCCGTACCGTGACTATTCGCGTGCCGTGTCAATCTTTTGAAACTTTGGCACGGCACGGCATGACACGTGAAAGATTTAGTCACGGCTCGGCACGAGACGTAGTCACGCGAGTCACGTGTAATTATGATCATTAGATATTGATTTAATGATGAATTTTAAATAAACTAACTTAAATTATGATTAAATGGTCATGTGAGTCACGCGAGTCACGTATGGTCACGGTACGTTTAGGCACAACGTGACTCATGTGGCGTGACCATTTGCGTGCCGTGCTCACTCCTTGACATTTTGATCACGGCACTACACAGCACGTTAAAAATTAACTTGGTCACGGCACAGCACGGCACGAGACCAAAATCACGACATGTTAGTCACGGCACGGCACATTTTTCCCACTCTACCGAGGACCTATCATAAATGGAGATCTCCAGTATATTTACACGGGGAGAAAAGTAAGAGACTAGAAGAAAGTTATGCGGTTTTTGCATCAGCTGTTACACTACACGGCATTTCCAGTCAACGCCCAAAATCCCCAGCCCATTTAATGAGTATGGTTTTCTTCCCGTATATTATATATAATAGCAAAAAGCATCTGAAACAAAATTGAAAACTTCTTCTCCAACACAAAGCTTTCAATATATATATAGTTTAATTATATATATTGAACGGTTTGGAATCTTCGAATTCATCGTTTGAATTTTGAAAATTAAAATTTGAATGCAATATAAACGAGTCCGGCTAGTATAACACTAGTGTCATTTCAAATTAAATAACACCACATCTTAAACCATTGGATCTGCTTTAATATTCGTGCAAGACACTAGTGCACGAATATTAAAGTCTTGTGCACGAATATTAAAGCAGATCCAATGGTTTAAGATGTGGTGTTATTTAATTTGAAATGACACTAGTGTTATACTAGCCGGACTCAATATAAACCGGTTGGAAACATCAGGGCAGATAAGAAGTTGATTTCATAATATTTTACAATTTGTCTTTTTTAAAAAAAAAAATTAAGCAAAATGGTATTGTGAACCCATTTTTGCCCGATATTTTTATTAAAACCCAAAAAAAAAAACAAATTATCAAATCTGCTCCCACTCCGAAGTTATAATTATTTCTACCCTAACCGCCCGTGGGCTGGGCGGTCCACTTTTCCCACCAGACCTCCCAGCCATTGGGCGGTCCACTACCACGAGCTGACCGCCCAGCAGTTGGGCGGTCCGCTATAAAACCCTATAAAAGGGGTTTTTCTCTCTCCAGATGAGCACAGTATTCATTCCTCCACACCAGAAATTTTCCAGAACCGAATGAGAAAATTTTGAGGCGATTTTGAGGCGATTGAGCACAGTAATTTCAGCACAGTAATTCCAGCACAGTAAGTCCAGCACAGTAATTTCAGCACAGTAATTCCAGCACAGTAAGTCCCGCACAGTAAGTCCAGCACAGTAATTCCAGCACAGTAAGTCCAGCACAGTGATTCCAGCACAGTGATTCCCGCACAGTGATTCCAGCACAGTGATTCCAGCACAGTGATTCCAGCACAGTGATTCCAGCACAGTGATTCCAGCACAGTATTTCCAGAACAGTATTTCCAGAACAGTATTTCCAGAACAGTAATTCCAGAACAGAAATATGTTGGTTGCACTGTATGTGGGCGGGAAGTTTACCCGGGGTGCGGAGGGAGCACAGTACACTAAGGAAGCAGCATACGGCTTCGAGGTAAATGCAAATACCTCATTTGTTGAACTGAACGGTATTGTGTATGAAAAGATCGGTGTGAACCCCAACCGGTGTGATATAGATTTAGCTACCCGGATTAACACAGTAAGAGGTGGTAGACCTTACTATACCCGGTATCCAATAACAGATGAGTCGTTATGGAGGAGTGTTTACAACACTTTTGAGTCACAGGGGCTAATGGTAATGGACTTATATTCCAGGAGAGTTCAGCGTGAACCCGGGGTTGGAACATCTAGGGAAAATAGAGATTATGATCACTCGGGTTATGACAACCCGCGTCACTCGAGTTATGACAGCTCGAGTTATGAGCACTCGGGTTATGACAACTCGGGTCATGAGCACTCGAGGTATGGCAACCCCCGCCACTCTAGTTATGACAACTCGGGTCACTACAGTTATGACAACCCCGGCCCCTCGAGGTGTGACAACCCCCGCCACTCGAGTTATGAACCGCCCGTATCACCCGTTTATGAGAATTATGTACCTGATTTTACCACCGATCTACCACCACCACCACCACCTCCTCCTGAAACCCCAATCCAACCCAGATTTCCATCTGTACCACCATCAATACCTTTAGTGTCACCCATTGCTACCCGGAGAGACCTTGACCTTGATGCTGAGCTCGATGCCGTACCACAAAGAAATTTGGAAACAGGTGACGAATGGGAAGGGGATTGGAATTCTGATCACGAGTCAGAAGGTGATGGAGATTATTTACCTAAGGAAGACAGATTTCCGATTAGAGGTCGGACAGATAGGCATCCGTGCCCCACATTCAACGATACTACTGCTTTTGAAGAGGCAGACATCTCATTTTTTGGGCCGCGTGTCAGGTACAGTCAAGAGCTTGCTCCGCAGCAGGTTTACACCAACATAGATGAACTTGTGAAGAAAATACATGAGGTCCATGTTCACGGCAACTGGGAGTGCCGAGAGGAAAAAAGGGACCGAAGAAGGTTGGTAATTGTTTGTAAAGATGGAGTGCATTGCCACTTCCGTCTATATGCAACCCCTGTGGGTAAGGGCGAGGCATGGATTATTAAGAAGTGTCCACCTCACACATGCAAGGCTGCGTCATCAAGGAAAGACCATGCAAATCTTACGGCTTCACTTATTGCTGATGTAATTGAGAATGACGTTAAGGATGACCCATCGATGAGCCTCAAGGAGGTCGGTAGAGCTGTCAGACGGGTTTACAAGCATGTCGTCCCAAAATACAACAGATTGTGGAGAGGGCGTGAACTTGCGATTTGCCGAATGTTCGGTAGCTGGCATGGTTCATACAGCTTGCTTGCACCATTGCTGCAGGCCATAGCAAGTACAAATCCCGGCACTGTCTTTGAATGTTGGAATATAGGCGTACGGGATGTCGACAACGCGTTACAATTCAAGGCCATAGCATGGGCGTTCGGTCCATGTATTCAAGCTGTGCCATACATTAGACCGGTCATCAGTGTGGATGCATGCTTCCTGTCTGGCCGTTACGACGGGAGACTGCTGATCGCATGTGCATATGATGCTGAAAACCAGTTGTTGCCTTTGGCCTTTGCAATTGTTGAGCAGGAGGACGGGGAAAACTGGGGATTTTTCATGAGCTTCGTAAGAAGACAAGTAGTTGGCGACCGGTTCTTTTGTGTCATATCAGACCAGCACAAAGGAATCAAATATGTTTTTGATCGCCCCGATTTCGGGTGGTCGACAGCGAACGGCGATTGTGTGCACAGGCTGTGTATGCAACATGTTACAGAAAACCTACACAAGAACTGCGGATCTGGAAAATGGGTTGCAGATACATTCAGAATTGGTTGCAAGAAGAAGAAACCGAGAAGGGTGGAAGAGATGTTCAAAGATTTTGCCAAGGTATGTATATATGAATTATTTGTTGACTTATATTTTTTTAATTATTTAATCAAACGTTTTCTCAAGGTGGGAAAAAATTTGTACTTACTCAAGGTGAGAATTTTGTACTTACATTTTGCAGATATTTTCTGACTTATATATGAATTATTTAATCAAACGTTTTATTTGCAGTACTGTCCAAAGGCAAATTTGTACTTACTCAAGGTGGGAAAAAATAATCCCGCCGATCTGGCTGAGCCACCTCGATATGAGAAGATATTGCAAGCTCGTGATGGAGGTTTCCGATGGGGAATTATGACCACAAATGGGTCTGAGTCCTTAAATGCTGTTTTCAAGCAGAGCCGGCAGTTGCCCGTGGCAGCAATTGTGGAGGACACCTTCTACAAGTTAAATGCATGGTTTGTTGCACGGCGTGCTAAAGCCCTCGAATTACTGTCAAGGTATGTATATTTTTATTCAGAGATTTTGCTAAGGTATGTATATTTTTATTTGTTGACTTATATTTTCTGAATTACTGTTCAGGAATCAAACGTTTTCAACAAGGGTGGAGGGAAAACTAAGGAAACATAGGGAGAAAGGTGCAGCTATGAGAGTTGTCCCGTACGGGGATAACCAAATGGAATTCGAAGTGCACTGTCCAGATGAGTTTGCTCCAACCGGCCGTAAACCGGATGGGACTATGGAGTTTGTGAAAAGGATGTTCAAGTATGTTGTTATTTTTGCACCTGACAATACTGTAACATGCACTTGCCAAGGAATCCAGTTGGCCCACATACCTTGTTCTCATGTTATGGCGGTGTGCCAAGAGAGAAACTTCTCTGAGGATGATTATGTCGCTGACATGTACCGGACCGATTACCTTGCGAGTACTTGGGGTGCATCTTTCCATCCTTATCCCAACCAGTATCAGTGGCCGCCCTATGTTGGTGATAAAGTCTATCCCGCAAGCGGGTGGATCAGAAAAGGAAGAAGACCCCACAAGCGTCAAGTAATGACCATGGACGAGATGGAAGGTAGGCGAATGGGACATCAGGCCCGCCGTTCAACAACTGACAGGCAGCGAGCAGGTACGGTTAATTTTATTTATTTACTTATATTTTATTTGTTTACTTATATTTTATTTTGATTTTATTTCAACTGGAATGCAATGCAGATGCCATTAACGAAGCCAACGAAAGAGAAAATGCTAGAGTTGTTGCTGAGGCTACCGGTAGTAGCCACCGCAGTCATGAAAGCCCAGGAACCGGTAGTAGCCATGGAGAGACATCCGGTAGTGCCGCACAACCAGCTGAACCCAGACCCAGACGTCGTATTTTGAGTTTGTTCGGCCGTCGTCGTGATTACCAAGTTTTGTTAACTCTAGTTATGAAATATTTTAGATGTATATTGTGAACTATTTTAGATGTATATTGTGAACCCTAGTTATGAACTATTCTAATTGGTAGTTTGTTATTTTTATTACTTAATTACGTATACAAAACTAACAACATAAAATATAAACAAACACAAAACTAATGAAATAAAGTCTACGACATAAATTCTTAAAAATTCTACAACATAAATTCCTAAAAAATCTACTTCTTACAACGAGCCTTGAAAGTACGTGCAAGGCACAAAGTCATCATCAGAGTTTGCCTGATCTGGATCAGTCACAGCAGACGAAGTGGTAGCCTTACCAGTACACGGAACAAACTTATTGTCCGATGCTGGAGGCTCTGGATCAACTTTCTTCTTTTTCAAACCAAAGCCGTAGGGGTTTTCCACAAAGTCATCGTCTGAAATTTCATACTGAACATGTCGTTTCTTCCATTCCTCCAGCTTACATGTCTCACAATTAAAAAAATCACGACATATTTGACACTTGTATTTTTTTTCCTCATTTTTACCTCGATCACTAATTGACCCTCCTCTCGCTACACCACGATCTCGGTTGCTCGCTTTCTTACCTCCACTGTTACTGTCCATACCTCAAAATCGCCTCAAAATCGCCTCAAAATTCTCTCATTCGGTTCTGAAAAATTTCTAGTGTGGAGGAATGAATACTGTGCTCATCTGGAGAGAGAAAAAAAAAAATTAAGCAAAATGGTATTGTGAATCCATTTTTGCCCTCCAATTATTTTTGGCATATCTTATATATTTTTTGTTTCAGTCTCCCATCTTTTTAATTAGGAGAAGAGAAAAAAAAACAAATCTTTTATTTTTTATGAATTTTTATTATTAAAAGTATTTCTTTCCTATCCGATGATTTTTATTTATATTATGTTTTTATATTTTAAAACGTTAAATTTAGAATATATCCATATTACTAACTAATACATACTTTTATTAGTACAAAAAAAGCAAAGATGAATCAAATTTTTCCTTCTAATAATTTGAAAATTTAAAACTAAATATTTAGAAAAATTATATGTTTATTGTACAAATAAGGCGGAATTCAAATTATTTTACATATGAGTATATAATTATTGGGTCGCATATTAGGATAGAGATGCAAAATAATATTGAGTCTGGCTAGTATAACATCAGTGTCATTTCAGCCTATATAACACCAACTCCAAAACCTATCAAATCGACTTCAAACGGTGAATCCAAACCGTTCAAACCGATCTACTTCATTAGTTGTGCATTTACATGCAAAATCTACAATTTTTCGAATTTATTTAGTATCAAGTCAAGTGGTAAAATGTGTGAGTTTTTAAGTTAATTTTAATACAGTCATTTTTCAACATTTTTTACCGCTTGATTTGATACTAAAATAACTCAAAAATATAAATTTTTTGCATGTAAACGCATCACTCATAATAAATCGGTTTGAACAGTTTGAATTAGTCGTTTAAAGTCTATTCAATCAATTTTGAAGTTAGTGTCATATGACACCGATGTCATACTAGCCGGACTCAATAATATTGTGTGCCAATTAGCATGCATATTTTTTTTTCTATGTACTCTTTTACAGATACACTGAAAAACTGTTATTGGCTAAAACAACTGTTTTATAAAATATTAAAAATTTAAAAATATAAACGGTCCTGTTTTCATACCGGGTAGTTTTCAAAATGACATCATGTTTTGAACATAGAAAGCGCGCATATCTAACAAATTGATTGGACTCATGAGTTGGATTTGAAATAAAATTTTAGTACGCTGGCTGTAATTTACAGAGCGTTGCTTTCTGAAATGCAAACTGGTTTTTTCTAGACCAATAATTCCAGCACAATTAGGAATTATTCTCTGATATGGTTCTTTGGCTTCTAATATAATAATTATTTTTATTATTTACTAAATAAAATATTAAAATATATTCATTTAATACATATATACGTATTTTAAAGATCTAAATTTTATTGAGATTGTTATAATTTAATTACATGTTTTAATGGTTAATTAAGTGTAACACAACTATATATCAAAAGTAGTTGAAGAATAAATATTCATTGTTTTTAGATGGTACAATTTCCTGAAAAATAGTGATTTTGTATCTATCTTAAAAAATAGTAAAAAGTTTCCTAAAATATAAAATTTGGTCTCCAATCATATTTTAACGTGGATATCATGTTGAGCGGTTCAGATCGTCTGTTTTTAGATGGTCCACAATGTTAACGTCATATGAGTTTAGAGTAGGTCCGATGCCCATCAGATCTACTTCAGTTTGATAGTCTCAATCGCTGTCTGATTTGCACAAAGAAACGTGCGCTCTGCTTTAAAATCCGTACATATATATATATATATATATATATATATATATATATATATATATATATATATTCCATTTTCGTGCGCACAAATTTTAATGCAGATTAGACCTACTATGTTCTCCACTCAGATAGGTAGACAATCTTATATATCTCTTGTAAAAAAAATTTGTATTATTTAGCTTTGAAGTAGGACACAAGCTCAACAAAAATCTGTTTTTTTCTTAATTGAAAAATTAGATTATACTATTAGAATGGAAAAATAAATTTTATATACCTCCTGTACAAAAATGTGATAGGAGAGCATTAGACTATTCTTCTGGGAAGGTTCTAGAATTTTTTTTTTAATTACTCAACAACCACGAACCTCCTGAAAAACATGATATAAATAAATTGTGTATAGACTTCTACACATATTAAAACATAAAAGGTTGACAAAAGGTTGATAGAAGGTTTGCTTTTTTGAAGGTTGTCAAATTAAAGGTGACTGCGAATTCATTATTATCCATATTTGCAAGGAAAAAGGGTACATAAAAATCCAAGCCCAAGTCACACATACAGCTGATCCATTATATTTATTACAATATATAAAGAAAATTCTTCAAGTAGGTGTGGTATAGTACTTTGATTAGTACTTCGAAACCTTCATATCAATGAAGCAAATAGGGACTTTGATTAGTACTTCTCTAATAGTCTCCTCGGAGGAAACATACAACCATTCAAAAATAGTGGCTTGAATCCTATTTTTGTTCTTCAAAAATAAAATAAAATAAAATAAAATCTTCCTATAAAAACCATCAATGCATCTTCTCCAAATCTCACTAAACCACATAATTTACTACTACTTCTCTAATAGTCTCCTCGGAGGAAGCAAACAACCCAACAAAATATTGAGCATTGCTTTTGGTTTATTTTCAATTTTCAACCACCATGTTTTTTAGTAAGCCTTTCTCGTTATGGCCAATAACTGTCAGGTCTAATGCTATGCTGTTTGTTCTCCATCCCTTGTGCGGCCAAGATTCATCACCGTACCTTTGTCGTAAGTATTTTTTCTGCTATCACAATTCAGAATGTCTGGTATAATTGTTATTTTATTTTATTTCTTTAAATTCACTGAGTTAATTATATTTTGAATATTCAATAGAAATAAAATAAAATCTTCAAAAGAAATATAGGACATGAAAAATATAACTTATTTTTATTGAGAGTTAGATTTTTCAATACACATCGGATTGAAATTTACATCGGATACTGATAGATGAATTCGGATAATCTCATGGATTGGGTCCGAATAATTTGCTATCTGAATCCGCTTGAAACCCGATTGATAATTACATAATTAGATTAATCAAGTAATATCTAAGCTTTGCTCTTGTTCTAATCCGCTTAAACCCAATTGATATATATATATTTACTTTTTTGGTTTTTCCCTTAAACAGATTCAAGAAGCTAGCTACACTCGGCTCTGCAATAATACAAAGAGCATTCTAACTGTAAATGGATCATATCCAGGACCCACTATCTCTGCTCGCAAAGGTGACACAGTCTATGTCAAGGTCATCAATAGAGGGAACAAAAACATCACCATTCACTGGTATATACACATAGTACATACATAAAGAATATGTTATTAATTTGCACTATTAATTAAGGAATTATTTCAATACATGCAAGACTAACATGTATATATTCATTAATTTCTATAGGCATGGCATAAACCAGCCGAGGGACCCGTGGTCAGATGGACCAGAATACATTACTCAGTGCCCTATCCAGCCAAGAGCCAACTACACACAACGGATCCAATTTACAGAAGAAGAAGGCACGCTCTGGTGGCACGCACATAGTGAATATGATCGTGCTACTGTTCACGGTGCTATTGTTATTTACCCGAAGCTAGGAACCACCTTCCCCTTCCACAAACCCCATAAAGAATTCACGTTGATTCTAGGAGAGTGGTGGAACGAAAACATAACAGATGTGTACCAATCTGTAACTCATGCATATGGCAGTCACTTCAAACTGTCTGATGCCAACACCATCAATGGACAGCCTGGTGATTTCATGCCATGCTCATCAAATGGTAATTTATTGTTCCCGGTACAGGTTGTTTATTTATAATGCAAGTTGTTAATGCTCCAAAAGATGGAGATTCTCTTTGACAATGTTTGTTACTTTATCAATTTAAACAAAATTAGCACCAAATTATTATTTTTTTCAAATATAATGTGATCTAAATACATATATCTTTCATTTTTATTTTTGTTGTAGAAACTTTTAAGGTACAAGTCGAACAAGGAAAAATGTACCTACTCCGTGTAATAAATGCAGCCCCGGAAAATGATTTCCTTTTTGCAGTTTCCGGCCACAATGTAACAGTAGTTGGAACCGACGCCAGCTATACGAAGCCTTACTTGAATGAATTTATCATGATTACCCCGGGCCAAACGATGGACCTTCTCTTACAGGCCAATCAATTGCAAAACTCATCTTCCCCCTTCCGTTATTACATCATCGCGCATACATACTTTGATGGAACTTCTAGAGCCACTAGAAATCTTAATATGACCGTAGCTATTCTAGAATACAAATCTAATCATTCCGCGGCATCATTAAGACCAGTTTTCACCTCCTTACCAAAATACAACGACACTAATGCATCAGAAGCATTCACTAGAGGTCTTCGCTCGCTGGCCAACTCAGATGACCCAGCTGTCGTAACCCAAACTGCCGATGTCAAAATGTATATCACGCTATCTGCGAATACACAAATGTGCCATAACATCTCATGTCTTGGTCCAAACAATACTAGGTTAGCTACTAGTATGAACAATGCTAGTTTCCAAACCCCGAAAATTGATGTGCTAGATGCATACTACAATTCTATTGCCGGTGTGTACACCACTGACTTCCCTGACCAACCACCAAACTTCTTCAATTTTACTGATGCCACCAATGAAGAGAAACACTCATTTGTTGATAAATCGACAAAAGTGAAAGTGCTCGAGTATAACTCGACAGTGGAGATTGTGTTTCAGGGAACTAACTTAGAATACGGAGAGGTCACCCATCCCATACACTTGCACGGCCATAGATTCTATGCCGTTGGAAGAGGAACCGGCAACTTCGACAACAAAAAAGATCCTCTGAGTTACAACTTGGTTGATCCACCACATCAGAACACTTTGGGTGTGCCGAAGAACGGTTGGGCAACTATCCGCTTTAGGGCAGCTAATCCGGGTGAGTTTATTGTTTTTTCTTTTTGTTGAATATCAAATTATTGAATCTTTTTATTGATTTAATTTGACAATCAAAGGTGTTACACAGCTGCAATGAGAACGGCCTGTTTAGCAATATCTGATTAGATAGTTGATCCGAACTAATTAAGTAGCTCGGCAAAATTAATCAAATAGTAGATTAAATTAGTTATTATAAATTGTTGTTTTGAGTATTTTTCAGACACTAATCCTCAACATATATTTTTGTTTTTCAATTAACTTAGGAGTTTGGTTCATGCACTGTCACTTAGAAACACACACAATATGGGGAATGGATGTTGTGTTTATAACAAAGAATGGTAATAGTGCAGAGGCAAAAATACTGCCTCCCCCTGCCGACAAGCCTCCTTGTTGATTTTACAAGCCTTATATTATTATTTTATTTTCAAAGGTGAGTTTGCACTGATTAATTTATTGTATCTTCGTAAAGAAAATATTATGGTTGGTTGGATTCAATTTGTTAGATTTGTAAATGGATAAACGACAGCAAGAGTATAAGCTGGATTGGGGAACAGGGAGATAAACCGCAACCAATAATAAATAAGATGGATGGTTCTTTTAATATTGAATTATATTTGTTGAATATTTGTTGAATTATGGATATATATGTTGAATGTTGAATATTATCTTATGTATATTGCTTATGTTGAATGTTGCATATTGTGATAATTAAATTAAGTAGAGTTGTACAACCAGCTTGTGTGAATTAACTTTAGTTGATTTACTAAAATAGTGTACAAGATCCATTGGTGAATTATTTCTAGGCCCCAAAAAAAGGAACTCAAGTGATTGGGCCGAGATAATGAATCACCTCTTAGAAGAGATATTTGACCCACACACAAGTCCTTGAGGCCATGTTTGGTTGTGGAGTAAGAGGTGGAGTAAACTCCTTACTCCATACTTAAGTAGCTTAAGTAGCCAAATGAAGAGAGTAAAAGAAAAGAAGTATGGTGGAGCAGAATGCGAGTTAGTCCGGACCTCTTCAGGTGGATTAACTTACACTACAACAGAAGAAGAGATTGCACACGGACATAACTGGAGGAGCTACACGGGTTTCCTGCCGTGTAGGTGATGAGGGTGTATGAATAGGTAAATAATTACACACGGATATTTACCCGTGTGCAACTATAACGCTTTCTACACGGATTACTTTATAAACAGCCGTGTACAAACACCTGCCTGTGGCGCTCTCCATTTTACCGAGCTACACGGATATTACGTAAACGTCCGTCCGTGGGCATTTAATTTAATATCCGTGTAGTTTACTATTTCTACACGGACTTTTAATTTCATATCCGTGTAGCTCTCTTAACTATCATATATCACGCACAAATATAAAATAATCCGTGCAGCTCTCTTAACTATAATTTGTAAATTTTAAATTGATTTAACAAATAAATCAACATAATCTATTTAGTTTAATAAATTTTATTTACTTAATTAATTCCAAACTTGTTAAATTTTAAAATTTAAATTTAAAACTCCTAAAACTATAAATTGATTTAATAATCAATTTTATAAAAACAATTCATCCATGTAATTATTTAACCTTTGTTTAACCTAATTAATTAATCTAAGTTTTAATTAGTTGCAAATTTTAATTATTAGACTAATTAACTAAATTTAAATTTACGGGTTACAACACTTGTCAACAAATAATTGTTTAGGATAAACTCTTTTGCACATGTCAATTTATTAATTTAATCATGGGGTTAAGTTTATAATTAATTATATATATATAAAATATGTGGCATGCATATAAGTGCTTCTCCAAGCAGCCACTAGGCACCAGCTAATTGCTTCTTCTCCAAGGCAGTAAGGCATCCTGTAGATAAAGGTAGAAATAAAGGAAGCTTCCACCGAGTCCAATTTATGACTCACTCATAAACAATTAACCTCTCCAATGAAATGGAGAGCTCCAGTATATTCTACACGGGGAGATAAGAATTTGGACAACCCAATTACAATTATAAATTACAAATTTATAACCGGTTGGAAACATCAGGGCTGACAAGAAGTTGATTTCATAATATTTTAGAATTTGTCTTTTTTTTTTTTTAAATTAAGCAAAATGGTATTTTGAACCCATTTTTGCCCTCCAATTTTTGTTTACTTGGCATATCTTATAATTTTTTTTTCAGTCTCCCTTCTTTTTAATTAGGAGAAGAGAAAAAAGAAAACAAATCTTTTATTTTTTTATGAATTTTATTATTAAAAGTACTTCTTTTCTATCCGATGATTTTTATTTATATTATTTTTTTATATCTATATTTTAAAACGTTCAATTAGGAATATATCCATATTTCTAACTAATACCTACCTTTATGAGTACAAAAAGAGCAAAAGATGAATAAAATATTTTCCATCTAATAATTTGAAAATTTAAAACTAAATATTTAGACAAATTATATGTTTATTGGACAAATAAGGCGGAATTCAAATTTTTTTACATATGAGTATATAATTATTGTGTCGCATATTAGGATAGAGATGCAAAATAATATTGTGTGCCAATTGGCATACATTTTTTTTTCTATGTATTCTTTTACAGATACACTGAAAAACTATTGCTTTTCAGTGGTTCTGAATTAGCTAAAAACCATAGAAGGCAAAATCGGCCGATTCAGATCAAGATTGAACAAGACCGATCCGATTTTAAACTGATTTACTCGGAAAGCCAGTTTGAGAGGAAAAAATGATCCCGACCAATTTTGGTCCGATTCCGACCGATTTTGGCCTGATCCAGATCGGGATCGGAAGTTGCCGATTCCAATTCCGATTCCGATTTTTCCTTCTATACTAAAAACAACTGTTTTATAAAATACTTAATAAATAGTAAAAAAAATTTAAAAAATGTAAAATTTGATCTCCAAGCACATATTAATATGGAGATCATGTTGAACGGTTTGGACGACTATTTGAACTTTGAAAATCACAAAACTGAATTGTTATAAGATGTTGTAACTTAAAAACATTGTAAGTCCTCCTCGTGAAAATTAACCCTCAATGCTCAACATTTGAAGTTTTATTTTTCTATTGTATAACAATTTTTAATTCTCTTATTATGATTAACCCATAATTTCCAGTTCTTGTTTAAATATACAAATATTTTGAATTTAATTCTTGATTCAGCTCAAAGTGAGAAATGTTTTAATTTCTATGAATTCTTTTACAGATACACTAGCTTGTCGTCAGTTGTAAGTTATGTAAAATGGAGAACAGCTTGAGTCTGATGCCCATCGGACTCAAATTTGGGTCTGATGGGTTTCGGGACCGTCCGATCCACTTTAAGATTCGTGCCCAGAAATTTTAAAGTAGACACGAAAGTTGCGGGCGCAAATCTTAAAGCATATCGGATGGTCATCGAACCCATCGAACTCACTTTGAGTCTGATGGACATCAGACCCGAATTGACTTCATGTAAAATGTTATCTCAATTCAGCCCAAAATGGGCCGGACCGGTTTGTTTAAAATCCATCACCCGGTCCTGTTTTCATACGGGTCCGGATTCCCTAAAGTAACTCAATCTTTGGGTTTTGGATTGAAACCGTCCGATTCGAATTCGTTGTTCGAGATTGTCTCGGGATTCGAATTCATCGTAGGATGTGTGCGCTCACTTCGCGGATGGATTTTCACTGATTCGAATCGGACGGTCTCGATCCAAAACCCAAGAATTGGGTTACTTCACTGGATCCGAATTGGTTTTCATACCGGGAAGTTCTCAAAATGACATCATGTTTTGAAAATCCATGAAAAGGAAGCATATGTAACAAATTGATTGGACTCATGAGTTGGATTTGAAATAAAATTTGTTTGGTACGCTGGCTGTAATTTTCAGAGCGTTGCTTTCTGAAATGCCAACTGGTGTTTTCTAGACCAATCCAGCACAGTTAGGAATTATTCTCTGATATGGTTCTTGGCTTCTAATATAATAATTATTTTTATTATTCACTAAATAAATATTAAAATATATTCAGTGATACATATATATGTATTTTAAAAGTTTAAACTTTATTGAGATGGTTCGAATTTATTTACATGTCTTAATGGTTAATTAAGTGTAACACAACTATCAAGAGTAGTTGGAGAATAAATATTCATTGTTTTTAGATGGTCCACAATTTTCTAAAATTGTACCTATGTTAAAAGATAGTAAAAAAATTTCAAAAAATAAAAAATTTGGTCTCCAATCATATTTAACGTGGATATCATGTTGAGCGGTTCAGATCGTCTGTTTTTAGATGGTCCACAATGTTAACATCAGATGAGTTAATTAGAGTAGGTCCAATACTCATCAGATCTACTTTGATTCGATAGTCTCAATCGCCGTCTGATCCGCACTAAGATACGTGCGCTCTGCTTTAAAATTCGTACATGTCTTTTTCAATGTTTATGTGCACAAATTTTAATGCAGATCGGACCTACTCTGTTCTCCACTCAGATAGGTAGAAAATCTTATATATCTCCTGTAAAAAAATTTATATTATTTAGCTTTGAAGTAGGACACAAGCTCAACAAAAATCTGTTTTTTTCTTAATTGAAAAATTAGATTATACTATTAGTATGGAAAAGTAAATTTTATATATCTCCTGTACAAAAATATGTGATAGGAGAGCATTAGACTATTCTTCTTGGACGGTTCTAGAATATTTTTTTTAATTACTCAACAACCATGAACCTCCTGAAAAAAATGAAAATTGTATAAAATGGACCCCAAAATATATATCAACTGAAACTGATCGATTTAAGCTAACAACTTTTGCGTATCGAATTAGGAGCCTAAAAATAATATTTCTTAAATCGAGATCAAAAGTAGGCAAACTAAACAAACATGTGGCGAGTACGTGTGTAAATAAATTTAGACTTCTACACGTATTAAAACATAAAAAAGATGAATAAAATAAAAAGAATTAATACAAACTATTTGATCGGAGGGCTGATATTCAATTCGAAATTTCATCTTTTAATCATAGTCGTTGGAGAACCAGGACATCTATGTACTTAATATAATAATGTAGATAGTTATTTTTGTCATTATAATCAGAGCAATATCCAAATATAATAATTCTGCTTTAATCATTCGTTCTTGAAGCTTAGCTGCTTGTAGTTGAAGTAGTTATTCTTGCTTTGGTAGTAGTCTTATAGGCCACTATCCGCGAGGGTAAATAGTGACTATTTTTTAGGGTACACCGATAGAAAATGTTACTTCTGATCATATTGTATTACCAATATGAATATCCGTGAAGATACCATCAGCAAAAAACACTTTTAAGCTTAAGATTGTATGTTATTTGGTTTTTTACCTGTCCTCTAAATCTCTATTTATGTATGTACAGTGTGAGCATCATATAAATTGAGTATAGTAGGGAGGAAATGTCTCATATCCGTACAAGGGAAGGACTTTCTTGTGTCTAATGTATCGGTGGTGATGCCATGCATGAAGCTTAAGATAGGTTATTTTTCTCTTGTTCAAGTATAGCTTAGCCAAGGAAAAAGAAATGCGTATACCTGGTATTTGACTTAGTTCCAATGCCTACTGTATTTGAATTATTCCTACCAAACCGTGTTGATTTTATATAGTTAATTAAAGACGCAAGTGAAAATTTCAAAGGTTTAATTTTTTACCGTGTTGACTTAGTTCCAATGCCTAGAATGTTTATTTTAATTAAAAAGGTTATTATGATCATATGTACAGTAAATTCAACTTATTATTATTGATCAATAGACAGTAATTTAGAAACAATATATAGGTGTAATGATCTATTTAGATGAATCATTAATTTGCTCATATTAAACTATAATAACTTGACTATTTTGGTTAAATTTTCAGATTATTTATTTTGCTATTTTATTAATTGGAATCTGATTTCATTACTCTTATAACATTTAATTAGGCTTACAAATATTTATAGTAATGGACTTCTTTGTACTAAAAATAAACTTAAAGGTCATCAACAAATAAATTTATAAGGTTTTTGGTTAAAAATTACATTAAATAAAAAAAATATATAGGATACATTAATCCAAATCATTGCCTCATGATCTGGTATTATATTTTATAACTAAAAAATATAATTAATTATAACCAAAGAAAATCTGAAAGCCTATTTAAATGCTCTTGTAATCTCCTCTGTTGTTGAAAATTATTCTATTAATTAATCATCTTGATTATTCCCTTAATGATCCGAAAAAAATTAAAACAAATATAAACATTTCGTGAAGATAAATTAAAAATTTCCATTTCAGCAAGTCGGATTGTTATTTCTACTTGATTAATTAACCTTGAATGCTTCATATATATTTGATATATATTTAAACTTATTTGTGATACTGAAAATTTTAAAGATAAAACTGAAAATTTGTGTTACTTCAAGTAATATCTCATGTGTGACCTTTCTATATATTTCATTACTTAATATTAAAAAAAAATAGAAAATAAAATGGGACAATAATGTTCAACTCTCTAGAGACATCCTTATTTGATCATATAGTCTTCCTTATGATGTAGCCATCCTTGTTTGATCATATTTTTTAATTATGTTCAACTCTCTAGAGACATCTCTCTTCTCTCTCTCTATATAGTCTTATATAATTATTTGAGATATCGCATTTCTCAGTTTGATATTATGGGAAATTAGAAAGGAAATAAAGTATCTTCCATATGCAACCACCAATGTGAAGAGCATATAGCTCTTCCACACACAGATTTTTTTTTTCTCCACATCTCCAATCTCTTCTCTTTTTATCTCCATCTATACTATTTGTGTAAAGGACAAATCACATTCTTTAAATAATATAAAAATGTAAAAAAAAAAAAATGGTCAATCAATTATCAACCAATCCAAAAATTATTTAAATGATATTTAAAAAATGAAAAGAAATCATGACCAATCAGAAAATTGTATAGCCAGTAAGTGTGGAAAGTACATAAATATCTAAATAAATTTAGACTTCTAAATATAAAATAATATAAAAAATAATAAAAAAATGGTAAACTAATTGATTAGAAGGCTGATATTCAATCCGAAATTTCATCTTTTAACCACAACTATTGAAAGATCCGGACATCTACATACTAAATATAAGAATAGAGATAGAAAAACTGAATTGAAATCTGTTGAAATCCCTCATTCGTGAACAGTGTTCTTGAAATCTCTGAAATCTCGATTCCAGCCGTCTAATTTTTTTTCAGCACTCATCTCGAAACAGCTCGACGGCTGAATTTGAAAAAGCAAGAATTTCAAAAACACTGTTCACGAATGAAAATTTCAGAAGATTCGTTTAAAAAAAAACTACATTGAAAATTTCAATAATGAAATACTACAAGTCATAGATAGAAAACTACATTGAAAATTTCAATGAGGAGACTACTGTAGGTCACGTAACGTAACCAATAAAACAAACATTAATTACTCACGAGTCACATGTAATGGTCTTATGAGCATATTTTTTAATCAAATTTTCTAAGTATGATGCACACGCAGGCAAAAGGTTGCTTTTTTGAAGGTTGACAAAAGGTGATTGCATGCTTATCCTTATTTACAGGGTGGTGATATTAGAACAATATTTTTTTATTTTAACACAACAACTTCTAATTTTTAAACTTTATGGACAGTTTTACCCCTCTGTATAGTTCTTTCAACTGCCATTTTTCTTCATCCGGAGATTATGCAATCTTATGCTTAAGGACCATTTATTAGTTACTATTATACATTCTTCGTTATTATTAGTTACTATATATTATTCGTTATTAGATTTTTATCTAATTTGAGTAAAAAAAATCAACCCATGCATTTCTAGTTATACATCAATGGTTTTAGCTTTCATAAATATTTATTTTGATCCTTTGTTGTTTGAATATATATAGTTAGTATACAAATATATAAAATAAATTTATAATATTATCATTTTGTTAACAAATTCAACTTAATTAGTTTATTCTTACTATGTTTCTCGAGCATATACAAATTCAATATAACATCATTTGAAACAAAAAAACAACAATAAAAACATATGATTATTATGCTCCACAAATCTTAAGTTTCATTGTAGTTTTTTTTTAAGAGGTGTTATCTTATTTTTAATTTGTATATGCTTTAATAACATAGTAAGAATAAAATTACAATTTGCGTTCTTTCATCTAAGCTACTATACTTGTCAAATTTGAAAAAAAAAATTGAAATATTCCTAGTAAGTTCTTAAATATTTCACTAGATGCTTTAGTAATAGAAATAAATAAATAATCAATGATCATAATATATTTATATAAAGAAAGTAAATCTTATAAAGATATGGCATCCGAGAGAAGTTAAAGCAAGGATAAATTTGTCCATATAAGTAAAAAGTTTGAAATTATTGTGTTAATATAATAATTGAAGGTTGACAAAAGGTTGATAAATGGTTTGCTTTTTTGAAGGTTGTCAAATTAAAGGTAAGTGCGAATTCACAAAAGGTTGCTTCATTAATTTACACAACTTTACAATAATCAATATTATCCATATTTGCAAGGAAAAAGGGTATATAAAAGTCCAAGCCCAAGTCATACATACAGCTGATCCATTATATTTATTACAATATATAAAGAAAATTCTTCAAGTAGGTGTACATAAAATATAGTTATAAAATTAACAGTCAATGGCCAGTGGGTACAGAGACTTTGAAACCTTCATATCAATGAAGCAAATAGGGACTTTGATTAGTACTTCTCTAATAGTCTCCTCGGAGGAAACGAACAACAATTCAAAAATAGTGGCTTGAATCCTATTTTTGTTCTTAAAAAATAAAATAAAATAAAATAAAACCTTCCTATAAATACTATCAATGCCTGTTCTCCAAATCTCACTAAACCACATAATTTAATACTACTTCTCTAATAGTCTCCTCGGAGGAAGCAAACAACCCAACAAAATATTGAGCATTGCTTTTGGTTTATTTCTAATTTTCAACCACCATGGCTTTTAGTAAGCTTTTCTCGTTATGGCCAATAACTGTCGGTCTAATGCTATGCTGCTTCTTCTCCATCTCTTGTGAGGCCAAGATTCATCACCATACCTTTGTTGTAAGTATTTTTTCTGCTATCACAATTCACAATGTCTGGTATAATTGTTATTTAATTTAATTTTTTTTAAATTCACCGAGTGAATTATAGTTTGAATATTCAATAGAAATAAAATAAAATCTTCAAAAGAAATATAGGACATGAAAAATATAACTTATTTATTGAGAGTTAGATTTTTCAATGCACATCGGATTGAAATTTACTCGATGTCCAATGTAAGCAGTATGAATTCGCTTCAGACCCGGGTATGGATAGATGAATTCGGATAATCTCATGGATTGGATCCGAATAATTTGCTATCTGAATCCGCTTGAAACCCGATTGATATATATATTTACTTTTTTGGTTTTTCCCTTAAACAGATTCAAGAAGCTAGCTACACCCGGCTCTGCAATAATACAAAGAGCATTCTAACTGTCAATGGATCTTATCCAGGACCCACTATCTCCGCTCGCAAAGGTGACACAGTTTATGTCAAGGTCATCAACAGAGGGAACAAAAACATCACCATTCACTGGTACTATACAGAAGGAATCTGTTATTTGCACTATTAATTAAAGGAATTATTTCAAGCCATGCAAGACTTATAACATGTATTCATCTAATTTCTATAGGCATGGCGTAATCCAGCCGAGGGACCCGTGGTCAGATGGACCAGAATACATTACTCAATGCCCTATCCAACCCGGAGCCAACTACACACAACGCATCCAATTAACGGTAGAAGAAGGCACGCTTTGGTGGCACGCACATAGCGAATTTGACCGTGCTACTGTTCATGGTGCTATACATATTTACCCGAAGCTTGGAACCACCTTCCCCTTCCGCAAACCCCATAAAGAATTCACACTGATTCTCGGAGAGTGGTGGAACAGAAACATAACAGATGTGTACCAAAATGCACTTGACAATGGCGGTCAATTCGATCTATCTGATGCCAACACCATCAATGGACAACCTGGTGACTTCATGCCATGCTCATCAAATGGTAATTTATTTTTATTGGTACAGGAAGTTGTTTATTTATAATGCAAGTTGTTAATGCATCATAAGACAGATATTCTCTTTGACAATGTTTGTTACTTTATTAATTTAAACACAATTAGCAACCAAATTTATTATTTTTTTCAAATATAATGTGATCTAACTACATATATCTTTCATTTTTATTTTTGTTGCAGAAACTTTTAAGGTACAAGTCGAACAAGGCAGAATGTACCTACTCCGTGTAATAAATGCAGCCATGGAAAATAGTTTCCTTTTTAAGGTTTCTGGCCACAATGTAACGGTAGTTGGAACCGATGCCAGCTACACGAAGCCTTATGTGAACGAATTTATCATGATAACCCCGGGCCAAACGATGGACCTTCTCTTACGGGCCAATCAATTGCAAAACTCATCTTCCCCCTCCCGTTATTACATCATCACTGATCTATACTTTGATGGAAGTCCTAATGCCACTAGAAATAACAAAACGGCCGTAGCTATTTTAGAATACAAAACTAATCATTCTGCGCCATCAATAAGTCCAGTTTTCACCTCCTTACCAAAATCCGACGACACTAATGCATCAGATGCGTTCACTAGAGGTCTTCGCTCGCTGGCCAACCCAGATGACCCAGCTGTCTTAACCCAAACTGTCGATGTCAAAATGTATATCACGTTATCTACAAATGAACAATTATGCCCTAACAGCTCATGTGCTGGTCCAAATGGTACTAGGTTTGCTGCCAGTATGAACAATGCTAGTTTCCTAGCCCCAGAAACCAAAACTGATGTGCTAGATGCATACTACAATTCTATTGACGGTGTGTACACCACTGACTTTCCTGACCAACCACCGCTCTTCTTCGATTTTGCTAATGCGACCGATCAAGGCCTGAACCTCAAATTGGTTGATAAATCGACAAAAGTGAAAGTGCTCGAGTATAACTCGACGGTGGAGATTGTGTTTCAGGGCACTAACTTAGTAGACGGACAGGTTACCCATCCAATACACTTGCACGGCCACAGCTTCTATTTAATTGGAAGAGGAACCGGCAACTTCGACAACACAACAGATCCTCTGAGTTACAACTTGGTTGATCCTCCATTTGTAAACACTTTGGGTGTGCCGAAGAACGGTTGGGCAACTATCCGCTTTAGGGCAGCTAATCCGGGTGAGTTTAAATTTTTTTCCTTTTTTTTTTAAATATCTAATTTATTGAATCTTTTTTATTGATTTAATTTTGATAATCAAAGGTGTTACACAACTACAATGAGAACGACTTGTTTAGCAATATTTGATTAGATAGTTGATCCGGACTAATTAATTAGCTTGGCAAAATTAATCAAATAGTAGATTACTTACTGTTACAAATTGTTGTTTTGAGTGTTTTTCAGACACTAACCCTCAACTTATATTTTTGTTTTGCAATTAAATTAGGAGTGTGGTACATGCATTGTCACTATGAACAACACACAATATGGGGAATGGATGTTGTGTTTATAACAAAGAATGGTAATAGTACAGAGGCTACAATACTGCCTCCTCCTGCCGACAAGCCTCCTTGTTGATTTTACTCAAGCATTGTATTTTTATTTTATTTTCAAAGGTGATTTTGCACTGATTCATTTATTGTATCTTTGTAGAGAAAATATTATGGTTGGTTGGATTTAATTTGTTATTCTATTTGTTACATTTGTAAATGGATATTGAAATTGTAAAGTGCAACCAATAATAAATAAGATGGGTGGTTATTTTAATATTGAATTATATTTGTTGAATATTTGTTGAATTATGGATATATATGTTGAATGTTGAATATTGTGATAATTAAATTAAGTAGAGTTTGTACTACAAGGTTGTGGAAATTAACTTAAGTTGATTTACTAAAATACTGTACAAGATTCATTGGTGAATTATTTCTAGGCCCAAAAAAGGAACTCAAGTAATTGGGCCGAGATAATGAATCACCTCCTTGCAGAGATATTTGACCCAAAATTCTCAATTGACCAAATTTAGAAAATAAAATATGTTTGCGTGTACGCATGCAAAACTCAAGTTTATCCAACACATGTTACATACTTTTTAATTTTTTTAATAAAAGATAAAATAGGAACTTATAAATTTAAAATGAATAAAAAGAAGAAGATGAAATTGGACGCTTAATTCAAACACACAGACTGAAAATTAGTAGGTGAGTTTTTATATTTAGAAGATTAAATATGATATTATGAATTTGATAAAACTAGGTGCTCGCAAATTAATTAGTTTTGGAAATAAACGACGTGCTCCAGCATTTACCACCTAATTATGTTTAACCATTTGGTCAGTACGTAGTCGTATCGCATACGTAGGGCGCCTCTTCACTTGAGCGAAAGAAAATACTATATATATATATAGAGAGAGAGAGAGATGGGCTATTGTACTTCGCGAAGTAAATGGGGATTTTACTTCGGGCCACTTTTTCAATTTGCAAAACTCAAACAACCGATCCGAACCGTTCAACATGTTCTAAATATTGAAATGTGCTTGGAAACTAAATTTTACAATTTTTGGGATTTTTTTACTATTTATTAAGTCACTTTGAAAATCGCTGATCCACTGTGAACAGTAAAAAACAGTAAAATTTTCTGGACCACCGGATCAGCGATTTTCAAAGTGGCTTAATAAATAGTAAAAAAATTCCAAAAAATGTAAAATTTAGTCTCCAAGCACATTTCAATATTTAGAATATGTTGAACGGTTCGGATCGGTTGTTTGGATTTTCAAAATGACAACATATGGCCCGAAGTAAAACCCCCATTTACTTCGCGAAGTACAATAGCCCATCTCTCTCTCTCTCTATATATATATTATATATATAGAGAATGGCTAATATACAAACGTTTGTTCCTGGACTCAGGAACAAATGATTCGGTTCTCTGATTTTCAAAGTCCAAACAGTCGATCCAAACCATTTGATATTCAATCTATATTAAAATTTACATTTTTTGAAATTTTTTTACTATTTATTAAGATGGTTTGAAAACTGCTGTTTTTCAATGCTGCAGAAATTTAATAAAACAGCAGTTTTCAAACCATCTTAATAAATAGTAAAAAAATTCCAAAAATGTAAAATTTGGTCTCCAAGCACATTTTAATATAGATTGAATATCTAACGGTTTGGATCGACTGTTTGGACTTTGAAAATCAGAGAACGGAATCGTTTGTTCCTGAGTCCAGGAACAAACGTTTGTATATTAGCTATTATATATATATATTTATATATATGAGTGAGGCTACGGTGCTATGCATAGCACGGATTAGGTCTGTGCTTCAGCTCAAAATTTGATTTTTCAAAATCTTAACAGTCGATCCGAACTGTTCAACATGATTATAAAATGAATATGTACTTGCAAACCAAATTTTATATTTTTTCAAATTTTTTTACTAATTTTTTAGATAGGCCGTTTTTGGATGGTCCAGAATGTTCAGATCAAGTGATTTTTGAAAAAATAGTAAAAAAATTAGAAAAAATGGAAAAATTTGGTTTGCAAGTACATATTCATTTTATAATCATGTTGAACGGTTCGGATCGACCGTTAGAATTTTGAAAAGTCAAATTTTGAGCCATCGTACGTCAAAACGTTTGTTCCTGAACTCATGAACATATAAGTTTTAAACTGTCTGATCTATTTTAGATTCGTGCCTGATTAGATCTGCTGGGTCACTGATTTAGTTGATTTCGCTAATTTGAATTGAGCAGAACGGGAACTGGATCCAGCCATTTGAACCCTCCCTCCTCTCTCTCCCCTTCTTTCACGTAAGCTAGCGATTTCTCTCCAAACCCGGGCCCTTTCCAACTTCCTCTCTCGGTGACAACCTCCGCTCTCTCTCACTGTCAACCTCTCCAGCGACAACCGGTGCTCTCTCTCCTCTCTCTCACCGCTCTCTTATGTCAGTCCTCTCCTCTCAGCTGAAACTAGGGTTAGCTAGGGACGATCTAAGTCCTTCGTTCAGGGTCTTGTGAGAGCAGTAAACTCTCTCTCCTCTCTCTTGTTATCTCTCTCTAAATTTCTGAAAGTTTATAGCAATTTTGTAGTTTGCTAAAACTAGGGTTAAAAAAAACTGAAATTGGTAACCTCTGACAAGTAAATTCCAAGTAAAATTTGAAACTAGGGTTAACGATTGGATTATTTGTGGGTTGTGGGTTGGATTTTGTCTTCACTGGTACTGTTGCTGGTACCACTTGAGGCGTTTTCTTTGAGTTTGGCTTTACTGGTACTATTACCGGTACCAGTCTAGTGCTTCAAATTAGTTTGGCTTTAATTAGTTGTTGCTTCAAATATTCTTGTCTTTATCAATTTTCATGTTGGGAGGAGAAAATGGCATACATGCTGCTGTTACTACTTCCTGAGTTAAAAAGCACATCTGCAATGTCAGCCACAGGCCTACCTTCTCCCAAATCCCTCGTTAACCAATTGCTGAGATGGATTGAGGTTGAAGGTTGCATTTGAACTAGTGTTGTTCCAGTCATGGATGATTCTATGTGAGGATTAGTAGTAACATTGCTACTATTGATAGTGGGAGTGGTGATGATGGGAGCTACAGCTGAGGTGACTACGGTGTTCGTCGGTGCAAGGGATGAGATTAGCAGTGGGGTGGTGGAGGTGAGGCAGCTATGTTGACCGCAATATACAATTTCATATGTATAGGGATCTTCATCAAGTCTCTGGACTTGCTTTTTCGCCTCGCATCCATAGTAGTTCTTGTATGTTTTTTTAAATAGTATGTAATGTATTTGAATGACATGTAGTTGTAATGAGTTTAGCTAGATTTTAGCTAGATGATGTTAGTTTTTTATGTAATGACTTTAGCTAGATGATGTTGGTTTTTGATGTATTTAAGTGACTATTGCTTCTCTAATTTGCACTATGCTTGAGTTGTCTAATTTGCACTATGTTTTTTTACTTTTCTTAGTGCATAGCACTATACTGTTTTGTGCTATGGTTTGATGTATTTTAAGTATTCTATTTTGAGCTTCTAATTTACTGTTGCTGCATTTTCTTTTATAGGGAAATACTGCTACAGTACCAGACAAGGGTGGCATTACTTCCTTTTACTGGCACATGTAATTATGATGTATATGAAAAATGAATATGATGTATATATGATGAGGTTATTTTGTGAAAAGAAACCTATCTATACTTGGTTTGGTTTAGAATATATATGTGACAAGGTTATGGCTTGAATCATTATTTTTAGCAATTTTGTCAATTAAAGATTAATCCTTTTCTTGTAATTTTGTCAAATAAAGATAAGATTTTTTTTTCATCATTATGTTTAGCATGCTCCAGAGATATTTTAGAAACTTTACCCTATTTTTAGATGAGTTTTTTCCATTTTTATTTGTTAAGTGAAATGTGTGCAATACACAGAATTTTATCATTTTCTACCAGGTGTGTAATATTTACAAGAGGCTGGTTATACATGAATGTCCATTTTGAAATTTATCAATGATAGAACAATATATACAGAAAGAAAAATAAAAGCACAAAAACTGCTTTGAATGTAGTTTTGGATATAACTTTAGATTTACACAAAAACTGCACAAAAACAACACAAAAACATCACATAACCTGCACCAAAGAGGGTATTGCGAATTTTACAAAATGAACCCTATTGTTTCTCAATATCACATAATAGTAAATTTGAATGCTATGCCCTCAAAATAAGTCTTCTTCATCCCCATGAACTGCATCAGATTTGTACGCACTTTGATCTTCGCCATCTTCATCATCTTCACTCATAAATTCAGATTCGTCTTCAGTCACATCTTCTATGGAAGTTGGTTTGTTTCTTTTACACTTGTCGTTTTTTATGGAAATTGTGTCTTCTCCTTTACTTGCCTTTTCATCCTCTTCTTTCTACAATTAGAAAATAAGGTAATAAGTATCATTTAAAACAATCACAAACAATTAGAGAAAGAAAAGAAATCACAAACAATTAAAAGTTATTTACCTAATTTGGACACTTCCTCATGTTACGAAAATTACATTAATTCTAGCTGTGACAAACAATTAAAAGTACATTAATTCCGGCTGTGACTCATAAGTTATGAAAATTCAGTAAAATTGATGGTACTGTGCATGAACGAAATTATGTTGGTTTTGATTTTATCCCAATATTGCAAAAGAGAAGAGACAACCAAATGAAGACTTCCTATTTCATATACGATGAACAAATTAGAGTCTGCTAATTATAACAAGTTTATCACAATTTCATTCAGAAGTGGAAATTACACCGAAATTCAACAAGTACATACAGAACTGAAAGCCGCATTGCAAACAAAGTACCAATTTCATATTTTTCTAACCATAGTCTGAGGTTATCGATTTCATATTTTTCTAACCCTAGTTTCAGCAGAGAGAACAAGAGAGAGCCTACCAATTTCGCTAACTAACCCTAGTTTCAGCTGAGAGGACAGGACCGAGAGAAGAGCTTCGCCGAGAGAGAGGAAAGAGAGCAGCGGTTGTCACTGGAGAAGTTGACGCTAAGAGAAAGAGGCAGTTGTCGCTGGAGAAGTTGCCGCTGAGAGTGGAGAGGAGCTGGGGAGAAAGGGTATATCACCTGGCTACTACGCAGGAGAGAGAGAGAGGGATCAGAGAGGGAGAGGGAGGGTTGAACTGGACCAATCTAGTTTTTCGTATCAGCAGATTGAGCGAAATTTCAATTTTCTCCGTTCCGCTCAATTCAAATCAGCGACCCAGCAGATCTGAACAAGCACGAATCTAAAATAGATCGGACGGTTTAAAACTTATATGTTCCTGAGTTCAGGAACAAACATTTTGATGTTAGCCGCTCTCATATACACACACACACACACACACACACACACACACATATATAGAGCTGGGCTATGGTGAGTTGTGAAGTAAGAGGTCATTTTTACTTCACGCTCATATTTTCATTTTGAAAATTCAAACAACCGATCCGAACCGCTCAACATGTTCTAAATATTGAAATGTGCTTGGAGACTAAATTTTACATTTTTTGGAATTTGTTTACTATTTATTAAGCCACTTTGAAAATCGCTGATCCGGTGGTCTAGAAATTTTTACTGTTTTTTACTGTTCACAATGAATCAGCGATTTCAAGGTGGCTTAATAAATAGTAAAATAATTCCAAAAAATATAAAATTTAGTCTCCAAGCACATTTCAATATTTAGAACATGTTGAGTGTTTCGGATTGGTTGTTTGGATTTTGAAAATGAAAATATGGCGTGAAGTAAAACGTACTTCACAACTCACCATAGTCTATATATATATATATATATAGATGGGCTACGATGAGTTGTGAAGTAAGAATGTTGTTTTACTTCACGCTCATTTCTCTGTTTTCAATGACCAAATAGTCGGTTCGAACCGCTCAACAAGATATGCTTGGAGACCAAATTTTACATTTTTTGGAAATTTTTTACTATTTTTTAAAAATATTTCAAAATCCTTGTTTTTTATGGTCCAGAACCATTCAAAAAGAGCGGTTTTGTACCTATCTAAAAAAATAGTAAAAAATTTCCAAAAAATATAAAATTTGGTCTCCAAGCACATTTCAATATGGATATCTTGTTGAGCGGTTCTAATCGACTGTTTAGTCTTTAAAAATGAAGATATGAGCGTGAAGTAAAACAAATTAAAGTCTGGAGCACGTCATTTATTTCAAAGCATAATTATTTGGTAAGCATCTAGTTAAAAGAATCTGTTACTATTTGT
>JAJGRW010000520.1:43399-54215 GCA_025461045.1 Carex parvula | reverse complement strand
TTTTTACTATTTAGAATTTTTGAAAATCACAACTTTTCATTAAATAAAAAATAAAAAAAAAATTCTAAAATTCTATACAAATAGTAAAAATTTTCAAAAATGTACAATTTATTCTCCAAGCACATATTAATATGAAGATCATGTTGAGAAGTTCGGATCGACTATTTGAACTTTGAAAATCAAGATATGAGCGGGAAAGTAAAACACCCTCTTTACTTTTCAAAGCACCGTAGCATCACTATATATAATATATATATATATATATATATATATATATATATTGATCACTAAAAAGAGAACGATGTTTCTTTTAATATTTATAAACTCGGAAATGCTATTGGTTTCGGACTTGCAAGCGCACAATCCTATCGAGTAGTATATTCGAGGTCGATCCACAGGGAATATTAGTTCCGAGTTTTGAGCGATCAAATCACAATCTTTCGAAAGGTTAGACGAAATCTGAAAATGAGAGTTGTTTGTTATGGTCAATGTAAATTATGAAGCAATTAAAAGTAATTAAAATAAAGATAGAGATGATAATTCCTAGGATTTCGGGACACCATTGCTACTCAATCATCTTTGATAATATATTCCTGTCGGGTCTGATTTTCTGTTGTTGTTTTATGAAAGACACCACATAGGTCACTGCGAGTTATTTTATGCAATAATGACAGATCTTTCATCGAGATTATACATAGGACACTGCGAGTTACCTTACACAAATGACTGATCTCTTAAACACACAAGTTACTACACAGATCACTACGATTTTCCTTACGCAAATGATGGAACTTGGTTCGCGTTTTGTTGTTCTGGTTTATGGTTTCCTCGCTAAGGTTTTCTTCACATAAACCCAATAGATCTCAACGAGGCTAATTTGTACAAGTAATTTCTCTTACCATTAAAGCACTGTCACTACCTTAACGGATTAAACTAGATCATTGTTAGATGAAGAGATAATAAATCACAAAAGCATTTCGATTAAACAACAAGAAATCATAATCAACAGAAAATATATATATAAAAACATCAAGAGTAACAAGGTTTACTGCCTAGCCCTAAGAAAAGAACTTAGCCGCGGAACGGCATGGTTACAATCACTCCTCTCTTCTCTCTTTATTCAAATCTAACCCTTACAAAGATAACTTCTTCTTCTGCCCAGGGGCCTTATATAGGAGTGGAGGGACGTCTGGAGGTTGAGTAGGGGCTAAGGAACTGATCTAGATACAGCTGTCGGCAGTTAATTCCCAAGAGGCGCCTTCGGTTACGGTCCGTATCAGGTGATACGGTCCGTATTAAGACCTTGTTGCTGAGGGTTTTAATGCTTATCACTCTATCTTCTGGTCCGTATTAGGCTCGGTCTGTATTAGACAATATAGGCCGTAACAGAGACTTAGTCGATGAGCGTCGCTGATCAGATTGACCCGATTCTTGCTCCATTTGATGCAAAATAGTCCCAAAATTTGTTTTCTGCAATAAAATATAAAGAAGGGTGACAATAGCCTTTTTCTCTAATAAATTAAACATAAGTGTGAGAAAATATGCAAAACCTAAGCCAAAACCCTACGTAAATCATTATTATTTTTACTCTGATCATATATATATATATATATATATATATATATATATATATATATATATGGGCTATGATGAGTTGCGAAGTACGAATTTTGTTTTACTTCACGCTCATATCTCCGTTTTCAAAGACCAAATAGTCAATTCGAACCGCTCAACAAGATATGCTTGGAGACCAAATTTTACATTTTTTTGGAAATTTTTTACTATTTTTTTGAAAATATTTCAAAATCCTTGTTTTTTATGGTCCGGAACCATTCAAAAAGAGCAGTTTTCTACCTATCTAAAAAAATAGTAAAAATTTTTTCAAAAAATGTAAAATTTAGTCTCCAAGCACATTTCAATATGGATATCTTGTTGAGCGGTTCTAATCGACTGTTTAGTCTTTAAAAATGAAGATATGAGCGTGAAGTAAAACAAATTAAAGTCTGGAGCACGTCATTTATTTCAAAGCATAATTATTTGGTAAGCATCTAGTTAAAAGAATCTGTTACTATTTGTAAGGGTAAAAGTAACTATTGCTGAACGTAAGTTGATAGAAAATTGAATCGCTAATATCAACGGAAGTATTTACACTATTCAGCACATTCATTCTTGCAGATGGTGGAAGATTCTTGTAGTCTGTTTAAGATAATTGGATTCTCGACATGTACTGATAATGACATTGTCAACAAATAATTGTTTAGGATAAACTCTTTTGCACATGTCAAGTTATTAATTTAATAACTTTTGAAAATTATATCTATTTCTCGTCCACTACATGCATGAGCATGAAATAAAATATGTGGCATGCATACAAGTACTGGAACGGTCAGCGGCCAAATGCTTCTTCTCCAAGGCAACAAGGCATCCTGTAGATAAAGGTAGAAATAAAGGAAGCTTCCACAGAGTCCAATTTATGACTCACTCATAAACAATTAACCTCTCCATTGAAATGGAGAGCTCCAGTATATTCTACACGGGGAGATAAGAATTTGGACAACCCAATTATAATTATAAATTACAAATTTATAACCGGTTGGAAACATCAGGGCTGATAAAGAAGTTGATTTCATAATATTTTACAATTTGTCTTTTTTTTAAAAAGAAAATTAAGAAAAATGGTATTTTGGCACCCATTTTTGCCCTCCAATTTTGTTTACTTGGCATATCTTATATTTTATTTTCAGTCTCCCTTCTTTTTAATTAGGAGAAGAGAAAAAAAAAACAAATATTTTATTTTTTTTCTGAATTTTATTATTAAAAGTATTTCTTTTCTATCCGATGATTTTTATATCTATATTTCAAAATGTTAAATTAAGAATATATCCATATTACTAACTAATACATACTTTTATTAGTACAAAAAGAGCAAAAAATGAATCAAATTTTTCCATCTAATAATTTGAAAATCTAAAACTAAATATTTAGAAAGATTATATGTTTATTGTACAAATAAGGCGGAATTCGAAATTTTTTACAGATATGAGTATATAATTTTTTTTTTTTTTGAAGGTTAGTAGCTTTAAGTGCCAACTAACAATTTCATTGATAACAAAACGAACTTACAGCGAGTCAAATGACTCTAAACTTAAATCCACTCTTTTATTCTCACAAAATTCTCCAAACTACTCTAAATAACTCTAATTCACTAATATACACTCATAATTACCCTATTACCTTTCCCTATCGCTCTCTACGACCGGATCCGATTTTTCGACCGCCGCCGCGCTCCGACGACCGGATCTACTCACCCGTGCTCCGATCGAGATGGCGTAGAGACTCAACGCTCCGAACTCCGACGATACCGCGCTCTCGGCTCCGGTCGGCTCCGGTTCCTCCCCTCTCTCTCATTCTCCTCTCCTCTCAAGATAGAGACGAGAGAGAAGAGGCGCTTTGTCGAACGAGAAACCTAGAAGAGGTGACAGAGGAATTGATTGAAGGTAGAGATGTGTTGGTGGAGGAAAAGAGGCAGCCGCCTAGGGTTTGAATCGCCTGCGGACCTCTCTTTTTCTTCGCTCTTTATTTTTTGTATTAGTTCGCCATTCATGAGTATATAATTATGGGGGAATCTGTTATATACCCATCAAAACTTTCGAAATTGGGTATATACCCATATCCCATTCAAAAATTACCTCAAATTTGAATGGGATATGGGTATATACCCAATTTCAAAAGTTTTGATGGGTATATACCCAATTATGCCTATAATTATTGTGTCTCATATTAGGATAGAGATGCAAAATAATATTGTGTGCCAATTGGCAGGCATATTTTATTTTTCTATGTATTCTTTTACAGATACACTGAAAACCTGTTATTTTCAGTGATTTAGAATTGGCTAAAAACAACTGTTTTATAAAATATAAAAAAATTAAAAAAATATAAAATTTGATCTCCAAGCACATATTAATATGGAGATCATGTTGAACGGTTTTGAACTTTGAAAATTACAAAATTGAATTGTTATAAAATATTGTAACTTACAAATGTTATAAGTGGATCCCTCCTCGTGAAAATTAACCCTCAATGCTCAACATTTGAAGTTTTATTTTTCTATTGTTAACAACTTTTAATTCTCTTATTATGATTAACGCACAATTTCCAGTTTTCCTTGTTTAAATATACAAATATTTTGAATTTAATTCTTGATTGAGCTCAAAATGAGAACTGTTTTAATTTCTATGAATTGTTTTACAGATACACTAGCTTGTCGTCAGTTGTAAGTTATGTAAAATGAAGAATAGTTTGGGTCCGATGGGTTTCAGGACAGTCCGATCCACTTTAAGATTTGTGCGTATGAATTTGAAAGCAGATACGAAAGTCGGGGCGCAAATCTTAAAGCAGATCGGACGGTCATCGAACCCATCACACTCACTTTGAGTCCAATGGACTTCAGACCCAAATTGACCTCATGTAAAATGTTATCTCAATTCAGCCCAAAATGGGCCGGGCCGGTTTGTTTAAAATCCATCACCCGGTCCTGTTTTCATACCGGGTAGTTCTCAAAATGACATCATGTTTTGAACATCCATGAAAAGGAAGCATATCTAACATATTTATTGGACTCATGATCGAGTTGGATTTGAAATAAAATATGTTTGGCACGCTGGCTGTAATTTTCAGAGCGTTGCTTTTCTGAAATGCCAACGGGTGTTTTCTAGACCAATAATTCCAGCACAAGTAAGGTTACGGTGCTTTGCAAAATAAGCAGTCCTTTTTACTTGAGCTACTTTTTCAATTTGCAAAACTCAAATAACTGATCCGAACTGTTCAACATGTTTTAAATATTGAAATGTGCTTGGAGACCAAATTTTACATTTTTTTGGAATTTTTTTACTATTTATTAAGCCACTTTGAAAAAGTCTGATCCGGTGGTCCAGAAAATTTTACTGATTTTACTGTTCACCGTTCGATCAGCGATTTTCAAAGTGGCTAAATAAATAGTAAAAAAATTCCAAAAAATGTAAAATTTGGTCTCCAATTACATTTCAATATTTAGAACATGTTGAACGGTACGGATCGGTTGTTTGAGTTTTGCAAATTGAAATAGTAGCCCGAAGTAAAGAGGGTTGTTTACTTTGCAAAGCACCGTAGCCTTACTCTTCCAGCACAGTTAGGAATTATACTCTGATATGGTTCTTTGCTTCTAATTTAATAATTATTTTTATTATTTACTAAATAAAACATTAAAATATATTATTTAATACATATATATATATATGTATTTTAAAGGTCTAAACTTTATTGGGATTGTTAGAATTTATTTACATGTTTTAATGGTTAATTAAGTGTAACACAACTACCAAAATTAGTTGGAGAATAAATATTCATTGTTTTAAGATGGTCCACAATTTCCTGAAAAATAGTGATTTTGTACCTACATTAAAAAGTAGTAAAAAAATAGTGAATTTAATACACTAACAGTGATTTTTTTTTTGGATTATTGAAAACAATGATTTTAAAACTGACTTAATAAATAGTAAACAAATTCCAAAAAATATAAAATTTAGTCTCCAAGCATATTATATTATAGATTGAATATTGAACAATTTGGATAGACCGTTTGAACTTTGAAAATGTAAAAACCAAAAAATTTGTTCCACGACCTAAGAGCAAACATTTCAATATTAATTAGCCAACCTCTGTGTGTGTGTATGTATAATTAATTCATAGCACGGCACCAAACAAAGTACGGTAGCCTCACTCATGTCATGTCAAGATCGTGCATGTTGCATTCTTTGGTACTGTTTGCCACCTCTTAAAAACACCTTGCATGCTCTTTCTTTATACCTTTTCTTTTTCTATATATTATTTTTTCAGTGCCACAGTACATCTAACAATAGAGTTACTAGCTCACTTAGATGAGTTTAGAGTAGGTCCGATGCCCATCAGATCTACTTTAGTTTGATAGTCTCAATCGTTGTCTGATTTGTACAAAGATACGTGCGCTCTGCTTTAAAATCCGTACATATATATTTTTTTTTTCCATTTTCGTGCGCACAAATTTTAATGCAGATCAGACCTACTATGTTCTCCACTCAGATAGGCAGACAATCTTATATATCTCTTGTAAAAAAAATTTGTATTATTTAGCTTTGAAGTAGGACACAAGCTCAACAAAATTCTGTTTTTTTTCTTAATTGAAAAATTAGATTATACTATTAGTATGGAAAAGTAAATTTTATATACCTCCTGTACAAAAATGTGATAGGAGAGCATTAGACTATTCTTCTTGGACGGTTCTCGAATTTTTTTTTAATTACTCAACAACCACGAATCTCCTAAAAAAAAAAATGAAAATTGTATAAAATGGGCCCCAAAATATATACCAACTGAAACTGATCGATTTAAGCTAACAACTTTTGCGTATTGAAGTAGGAGCCTAAAAATAACATTTCTTAAATAATATAAAAAAGTGGAAACAAATTAATAAAACATGACCAATTAATTATGAATTAATTTAAAAATTTCTTAAATGACATTTTTTTTTTAGTAAAGATTGGAGGTCAAGCCACCTAACTATTTAATACTCTTGTTATTACAACAAAGGATTTCCCCCATTCAGGTTTTGAACTCATGACCTCTCACATAAAGACCATGTGCCTTTACCACTAGACCAAAGACTAGTTCTTTCCTTAAATGATATTTAGAAAATGGAAAGAAATCACAAAAGAAGGCAAACTAAACAAACATGTGGCGAGTACGTGTGTAAATAAATTTAGACTTCTACACATATTAAAACATAAAAAATTGAGTATAGTAGGGAGGCCAGAAATGTCTTATATCAGTATAAGGGAAGGACTTTCTTGTGTCTAATGTATCGGTGGTGATGCCATGCATGAAGCTTAAGATAGGTTATTTTTCTCTTGTTCAAGGAAAAAGAAATGCATATACCAGGTATTTGACTTAGTTCCAATGCCTACTGTATTTGAATTATTCCTACCAAACCGTGTTGATTTAGATAGTTAATTAAAGACGTAAGTGAAAATTTCAAAGGTTTAATTTTTTACCGTGTTGCCTTAGTTCCATGCCTAGCTAGAATGTTTATTTTTAATTAAAAAGGTTATTATGATCATATGTACAGTAAATTCAACTTATTATTATGATCAATAGACAGTAATTTAGAAACAATATATAGGTGTAATGATCTATTAATTTAGATGAATCATTAATTTGCTCATACTGAAGTATAATAACTTGACTAGTTTGGTTAAATTTTCAGATTGTTTATTTTGCTATTTTATTAATTGGAATCTGATTTCATTACTCTTATAACATTTAATTAGGCTTACAAATATTTATAGTAATGGAATCAACAAATAAATTTATAAGGTTTTTGGTTAAAAATTACATTAAATAAAAAAAAATATAGGATACATTAATCCAAAACACATTGGCTCATGATCTGGTATTATATTTTATAACTAAAAAATATAATTAATTATAACCAAAGAAAATCTGAAAGCCTATTTAAATGCTCTTGCAGTCTCCTCTGTTGTTGAAAATTATTCTATTAATCATCTTGATTATTCCCTCTTAATGATCCGATAAAAATGAAAACAGATTTAAACAGTTCGTGAAGATAAATTAAAAATTTCCATTTCAACAAGTCGGATCGTAATTTCCACTTGATTAACTTTGAATGCTTCATATATATTTGATATATATTTAAACTTATTTGTGATACTGAAAATTTTGAAGATAAAACTGAAAAATTGTGTTATTTCAAGTAATATCTTATGTGTGACCTTTCTATATATTTCATTCCATAATATAAAAAAAAAATAGAAAATAAAATGGGACAATATTGTTCAACTCTCTAGAGACATCCTTATTTGATCACATAGTCTTCCTTATGATGTAGCCTTCCTTATTTGATCATATTTTTTTTAATTATGTTCAACTCTCTAGAGACATCTCTCTTCTCTCTCTCTATAGTCTTATATTATTTGAGATATCGCATTTCTCAGTTTGATATTATGGGAATTAGAAAGGAAATAAAATATCTTCCATATGCAAACACCAATGTGAAGAGCATATATCTCTTCCACACACAGAGATTTTTTTTTTCTCCACATCTCCAATCTCTTCGATCTCTTTTTATCTCCATCTATACTATTTGTGTAAATGACAAATCACATTCTTAAATAATATAGAAGAGGTATCTAGTTACCACAATTTTGAGTTACAACAAAGTTACCAAAACTATTTTCTACATTTTCAAATTCCAAATCATCAGTCCAAACCGTTCAACATAATCTCCACAATAAAATGTGCTTCCAGATCAAATTTTACATTTTTTTTAATTTTTTTACTATTTATTAAGTATTTTACAAAAACTAGTCAAATTCAGATCATTGACTTTTGTACCCATCTTAATAAATAGTAAAAAATTCAAAAAAATGTAAAATTTAATCTAGAAGCACATTTTATTGTGGAGATCATGTTGAACGGTTTGGATCGACGATTTGAAATTTGAAAATGTAAAAAATGGTTGTGGTAACTTTGTTGTAACTCAAAATTGTGGTAACTAGATCCCTCATATATATATATATATATTATAATTACTAGATTGGGTGACGGGTACAAAATATCGTTATCCGTTTTGATAACGAAAAAAATCTTTATCCGTACCTATACCAAATAAGTTTACGGAAATATCCGTACCTGTCATATCGAATACGGTACGGATTGGATAAATGGATAAAAGGGTGCCACTGACATCCCTAATTCTTGAGCCAAAAGCTCTCTATCTTCTTCTACTTTCAAGGAGACCCAAACATGCAACTTGACGATTCAATTTTGCAATAACAATTAATGACATTAAGATGTTAGTAACATCGATTTTTTTTCTTCGGCATTCCAAGCTCACCGAGCGTACCACCCGATGAGTATGAGGGAAGATGATAGAGATTATATTGCAGATATTAGTGGCGGTAAATTGTAAGAGTTTAGGTAGGAAATAATTAGTAAGATATTTAAGATCAATTACAATCAAATCTATAAATAAGTCTCGTGTTATTGTAATTATATACACATAATCAATACAAGATTCTCTCTGTCATAAAATCTATTATTGTCATTCACTGATATTTTTGGTGATGTTGATCAATATTTAACACATTCATTATTATAGCCCCACAACAAATAATATTTAAAAGAAAAAAATTAAGGAAACGGGAAAAAAATTTAAAAGAGGAGAATTAGTAGGTGTCAGGTGATATAAAAGAAAAAAGGAAACGGGTCAAAAATGTAACACACTGTTGGCCGGGGCATCCAAGAAAAAAGAAAGAAAATATCAAATTGAAGACAAGCAACCTAATTATCAGTAAATAGGAAAACTACATTATTTCAATAGGGAGGTTCTACTATAGGTCTTGAGTCTTGGTGCTACCAATTCGTTTTAACAGTTTTTAAAGGTCAAATAGTCGATATGAAGTGCTCAACATGCATGTTCTTCATATTAAAATATTCTTGAGACCAAATTTTATATTTTCTAGAAATTTTTTAATTTATGGATTTTTAAAAATCACAGTTTTTCATATTTTATTTATTTATTTTTTATTATTCAAAACACTGATTTTGAAAAATCCATAAAAAAATAGTTAAAAATTTAAAAAAATGTTAAATTTGGTTCCCAAACACATTTTAATATGGAGAACATGTTGAGCACTTCAGATCGACTATTTGAAGTTTGAAAATAGCAAAACTAAATTGGTAGCATCAAGGCTCAGGAACTACCACTTTGATCTTAGCCAACCTCTATATATATATATATATATATATATATATATATATATATAGGAGTTGGCTACGGTGCTATGCGTAGCATAGAGGGCCTCCGTGCTACGGCTCGATATTTGAGTTTTCAAAATCCTAACGGTCGATCCGAACCATTCAAGATGATCTCCATATGAATATGTACTTGCAAATTAAATTTTACATTTTTAAGAATTTTTTTACTATTTTTTTAGATAGGTAGAAAAACACTCGATATGAATGGTACAGAATTTTCAGATAAAGTGATTTTCTACCAATCTAAAAAAATAGTAAAAAAATTCTGAAAATGTGAAATTTGGTTTGCAAGTACATATTCATATGGAGATCATGTTGAACGGTTCGGATCGACTGTTAGAATTTTGAAAACTCAAATACCCGTGGGATATTAGCAATTTCCTATATAGTGTGTGTGTGTGTGTTTATATATATATATATATATATATATATATATATATATAGTAAGGCTACGGTGCTTTGCAAAGTAAACCCACCCCTTTACTTCGGGCCACTTTTTGGATTTTGAAAATCCAAACAACCGATCCGAACCGTTCAACATGTTCTAAATATTGAAATGTACTTGGAGACCAAATTTTACATTTTTTGGAATTTTTTTACTATTTATTAAGCCACTTTGAAAATCGCTGATCCAACGGTAAACAGTAAAAAACAGTAAAATTTCTGAACCACCGGATCAGAAACTTTCAAAGTGGCTTAATAAATAGTAAACAAATTCCAAAAAATGTAAAATTTGATTTCCAAGCACATTTCAATGTTTAGAACATGTTGAACGGTTCGGATCGGTTGTTTGGATTTTCAAAATCCAAAAAGTGGCCCGAAGTAAAGGGGTGGGTTTACTTTGCAAAGCACCGTAGCCTTACTCTATATATATATATATATATATATTATAATTACTAGATTGGTTAATGGGTACGAAATATCGTTATCAGTTTTGATAACGAAAAAAATCTTTATCCGTACC
>JAJGRW010000520.1:0-35978 GCA_025461045.1 Carex parvula | reverse complement strand
AGACTGAAAATAAAATATAAGATATGCCAAGTAAACAAAATTGGAGGGCAAAAATGGGTGCAAAATACCATTTTTCTTAATTTTCTTTTTAAAAAAAAAGACAAATTGTAAAATATTATGAAATCAACTTCTTTATCAGCCCTGATGTTTCCAACCGGTTATAAATTTGTAATTTATAATTATAATTGGGTTGTCCAAATTCTTATCTCCCCGTGTAGAATATACTGGAGCTCTCCATTTCAATGGAGAGGTTAATTGTTTATGAGTGAGTCATAATTGGACTCTGTGGAAGCTTCCTTTATTTCTACCTTTATCTACAGGATGCCTTGTTGCCTTGGAGAAGAAGCATTTGGCCGCTGACCGTTCCAGTACTTGTATGCATGCCACATATTTTATTTCATGCTGATGCATGTAGTGGACGAGAAATAGATATAATTTTCAAAAGTTATTAAATTAATAACTTAGACATGTGCAAAAGAGTTTATCCTAAACAATTATTTGTTGACAATGTCATTATCAGTACATGTCGAGAATCCAATTATCTTAAACAGATTACAAGAATCTTCCACTATCTGCAAGAATGAATGTGCTGAATAGTGTAGATATATACTTCCGTTGATAATAGCGATTCAATTTTCTATCAACTTACGTTCAGCAATAGTTATTTTTACCCTTGCAAATAGTAACAGATTCTTTTAACTAGATGCTTACCAAATAATTACGTTTTGAAATAAATGACGTGCTCTAGACTTTAATTTGTTTTACTTCACGCTCATATCTTCGTTTTTAAAGACTAAACAGTCGATTCGAATCACTCAACAAGATATCCATATTGAAATGTGCTTGGAGACTAAATTTTACATTTTTTGAAAAAATTTTACTATTTTTTTAGATAGGTAGAAAACTGCTCTTTTGAATGGTTCCGGACCATAAAAAACAAGGATTTTGAAATATTTTCAAAAAAATAGTAAAAAATTTCCAAAAAATGTAAAATTTGGTCTCCAAGCATATCTTGTTGAGCGGTTCGAATTGACTATTTGGTCTTTGAAAACGGAGATATGAGCGTGAAGTAAAACAAAATTCGTACTTCGCAACTCATCATAGCCCATATATATATATATATATATATATATATATATATATATATATATGATCAGAGTAAAAATAATAATGATTTACGTAGGGTTTTGGCTTAGGTTTTGCATATTTTCTCACACTTATGTTTAATTTATTAGAGAAAAAGGCTATTGTCACCCTTCTTTATATTTTATTGCAGAAAACAAATTTGGGACTATTTTGCATCAAATGGAGCAAGAATCGGGTCAATCTGATCAGCGACGCTCATCGACTAAGTCTCTGTTACGGCCTATATTGTCTAATACAGACCGAGCCTAATACGGACCAGAAGATAGAGTGATAAGCATTAAAACCCTCAGCAACAAGGTCTTAATACGGACCGTATCACCTGATACGGACCGTAACCAAAGGCGCCTCTTGGGGAATAACTGCTGACAGCTGTATCGAGATCAGTTCCGTAGCCCCTACTCAACCACCAGACGTCCCTCCACTTCTATATAAGGCCCCTGGACAGAAGAAGAAGTTATCTTTGTAATTAGGGTTAGATTTGATTAAAGTGAGAAGAGGGGAGTGATTGTAACCATGTCGTTCCGCGGCTAAGTTTATTTTCTTAGGGCTAGGCAATAAACCTTGTTACTCTTGATGTTTTGATATATATATTTTCTGTTGATTATGATTTCTTGTTGTTTAATCGAAATGCTTTTGTGATTTATTATCTCTTCATCTAACTTCGATGATCTAGTTTAATCCGTTAGGGTAGTGACAGTACTTTAATGGTAAGATAAACTATTTGTACGAATTAGCCTCATTGAGATTTATTAGGTTTATGTGAAGAAAACCTTAGCGGGGAAACCATAAACCAGAACACAAAATGCGAACCAAGTTTCATCATTTGCGTAAGGAAAATCGCAGTGATCTGTGTAGTAACTTGTGTGTTTAAGAGATCAGTCATTTGTGTAAGGTAACTCGCAGTGTCCTATGTATAATCTCGATGAAAGATCTGTCATTATTGCATAAAATAACTCGCAGTGACCTATGTGGTGTCTTTCATAAAACAACAACAGAAAATCAGACCCGACAGGAATATATTATCAAAGATGATTGAGTAGCAATGGTGTCCCGAAATCCTAGGAATTATCATCTCTATCTTTATTTTAATTACTTTTAATTGCTTCATAATTTACATTGACCATAACAACAACTCTCAATTTTCAGATTTCGTCTAACCTTTCGAAAGATTGTGATTTGATCGCTCAAAACTCGGAACTAATATTCCCTGTGGATCGACCTCGAATATACTACTCGATAGGATTGTGCGCTTGCAGTCCGAACCAATAGCATTTCCGAGTTTATAAATATTAAAAGAAACATCGTTCTCTTTTTAGTGATCAATATATATATATATATATATATATATATATATATATATATAGTGATGCTACGGTGCTTTGAAAAGTAAAGAGGGTGTTTTACTTCCCGCTCATATCTTTATTTTCAAAGTTCAAATAGTCGATCCGAACTTCTCAACATGATCTTCATATTAATATGTGCTTGGAGAATAAATTGTACATTTTTTGAAAATTTTTTACTATTTGTATAGAATTTTAGAATTTTTTTTTTATTTTTTATTTAATGAAAAGTTGTGATTTTCAAAATTCTAAATAGTAAAAAAATTTGAAAAAATGTAAACTTTGGTTTCCAAGCACATATCAATAGAAATATTATGTTGAGAAGTTCGGATCTACTATTTGAACTTTGAAAATCGAGATATAAGCGGGAAGTAAAACACCCTCTTTACTTCCTAAAGCACCGTAGCATCACTCTCTCTCTCTCTCTCTCTATATATATATATATATACAGATTTTATATGGAGTTGGCTACGGTGCTACGCGTAGCATACAGGGTCTCCGTGCTACGGCTCAATATTTGAGATTTCAAAATTATAACGGTCGATCTGAACCGTTCAACATGATCTCCATATGAATATGCACATGCAAACCAAATTTTACATTTTTTAGATTTTTTTACTACTTTTTTAGATAGATAGCAAAACACTTGATCTGAATGGTACAGAATTTTCAGATCAAGTGATTTTCTACCTATCTAAAAAAATAGTAAAAAAATTCTAAAAAAAATAAAGTTTGGTTTGCAAGTATATATTCAAATGGAGATCATGTTGAATGTTCGGATCGACCGTTAGGATTTTGAAAACTCAAATATTGAGGTGTAGCATTGAGGTCATCTATGCTACACGTAGCATATAAAATGAATGTGTACTTGCAAACCACATTTTACATTTTTTCGAATTTTTTTACTATTTTTTTAGATAGGCTGTTTTTGGGTGGTCCAGAATGTTCAGATCAAGTGATTTTCAAAAAAATAGTAAAAAATTTCGAAAAAATGTAAAATTTGGTTTGCATGTACATATTCATTTTATAATCATGTTGAACGGTTCGGATCGACCGTTAGAATTTTGAAAAGTCAAATTTTGAGCCGTAGTACGGACCAAATTGGTGCTATGCATAGCACTGTCGCCTCACTCATATATATATATATATATAGATGGGCTATTTTGCTTTGCAAAGTAAAACCCCCTCTTTACTTTGGGCCATATTTTTATTTTGAAAATCCAAACAACCGATCCGAACCGTTCAACATGTTCTAAATATTGAAATGTGCTTGGAGACCAAATTTTACATTTTTTTAAATTTTTTTACTATTATTAAGCCACATTGAAAATCGCTGATCCACTGTGAACAGTAGAAAACAGTAAAAATTTCTGGACCATCGGATCAGCGATTTCCAAAGTGGCTTAATAAATAGTAAGAAAATTCCAAAAAATGTAAAATTTAGTCTCCAAGCACATTTCAATATTTAGAACATGTTGAATAGTTCGGATCGATTGTTTGGATTTCCAAAATGCAAAATACGGCACGAAGTAAAGAGGGGGTTTACTTTGCAAAACACAATAGCTATATATATATATATATAGTATTTTCTTTCGCTCAAGTGAAGAGGCGTCCTACATTGCGATACGACTACTGACCAAATTGTTAAACATAATTAGGTGGTAAATGCTGTAGGATGTCGTTTATTTCCAAAACTAATTAATTGCGAGCACCAAGTTTTATAAAATTCATAATATCATATTTATTCTTTTAAATTTAAAAACTCACCTACTAATTTTCAGTCTGGGTGTTTGAATTAAGCGCCCAATTTCATCTTCTTGTTTTCATTCATTTTAAATTTATAAGTTCCTATTTTATCTTTTATTAACAAAATTAAAAAGTAAACATGTGTTGGATAAACTTGAGTTTTGCGTACACGCAAACATATTTTATTTTCTAAATTTGGTCAATTGAGAATTTTGGGTCAAATATCTCTTCTAGGAGGTGATTCATTATCTCGGCCCAATTACTTGAGTTCCTTTTTTGGGCCTAGAAATAATTCACCAATGGATCTTGTACAGTATTTTAGTAAATCAACTTAAGTTAATTTCCACAAGCTTGTAGTACAAACTCTACTTAATTTAATTATCACAATATTCAACATTCAACATAAGCAATATACATAAGACAATATTCAACATTCAACATATATATCCATAATTCAACAAATATTCAACAAATATAATTCAATATTAAAAGAACCACCCATCTTATTTATTATTGGCTACACTTTATAATTTCAATTTCCATTTACAAATGTAACAAATAGAATAACAAATTAAATCCAACCAACCATAATATTTTCTATACGAAGATACAATAAATGAACTAGTGCAAAATCACCTTTGAAAATAAAATAAAAATACAATGCTTGAGCAAAATCAACAAGGAGGCTTGTCGGCAGGAGGAGGCAGTATTGTAGCCTCTGTACTATTACCATTCTTTGTTATAAACACAGCATCCATTCCCCATATTATGTGTTGTTCATAGTGACAGTGCATGAACCAAACTCCTAATTTAATGGAAAACAAAAATATATGTTGAGGGTTAGTGTCTGAAAAACACTCAAAACAACAATTTGTAACGGTAACTAATCTACTATTTGATTAATTTTGCCGAGCTAAATAATTAGTCCGGATCAACTATCTAATCAAATATTGCTAAACAAGTCGTTCTCATTGTAGTTGTGTAACACCTTTGATTATCAAAATTAAATCAATAAAAAAGATTCAATAAATTTGAAATTTAAAAACAAGGAAAAACATTTAAACTCACCCGGATTAGCTGCCCTAAAGCGGATAGTTGCCCAACCGTTCTTCGGCACACCCAAAGTGTTTACAAATGGAGGATCAACCAAGTTGTAACTCAGAGGATCTGTTGTGTTGTCAAAGTTGCCGGTTCCTCTTCCAATTAAATAGAAGCTGTGGCCGTGCAAGTGTATTGGATGGGTAACCTGTCCGTCTACTAAGTTAGTGCCCTGAAACACAATCTCCACGGTCGAGTTATACTCGAGCACTTTCACTTTTGTCGATTTATCAACCAATTTGAGGTTCAGGCCTTGATCGGTCGCATTAGCAAAATCGAAGAAGAGCGGTGGTTGGTCAGGAAAGTCAGTGGTGTACACACCGTCAATAGAATTGTAGTATGCATCTAGCACATCAGTTTTGGTTTCTGGGGCTAGGAAACTAGCATTGTTCATACTGGCAGCAAACCTAGTACCGTTTGGACCAGCACATGAGCTGTTAGGGCATAATTGTTCATTTGTAGATAACGTGATATACATTTTGACATCGACAATTTGGGTTAAGACAGCTGGGTCATCTGGTTTGGCCAGCGAGCGAAGACCTCTAGTGAACGAATCTGATGCATTAGTGTCATCAGATTTTGGTAAGGAGGTGAAAACTGGACTTATTGATGGCGCGGAATGATTAGTTTTGTATTCTAAAATAGCTACGGCCGTTTTGTTATTTCTAGTGGCGTTAGGACTTCCATCAAAGTATAGATCAGTGATGATGTAATAACGGGAGGGGGAAGATGAGTTTTGCAATTGATTGGCCCGTAAGAGAAGGTCCATCGTTTGGCCCGGGGTTATCATGATAAATTCGTTCACATAAGGCTTCGTATAGCTGGCGTCGGTTCCAACTACCGTTACATTGTGGCCAGAAACCTTAAAAAGGAAACTATTTTCCATGGCTGCATTTATTACACGGAGTAGGTACATTCTGCCTTGTTCAACTTGTACCTTAAAAGTTTCTGCAACAAAAATAAAAATGAAAGATAAATGTAGTTAGATCACATTATATTTGAAAAAAATAATAAATTTGGTTGCTAATTGTGTTTAAATTAATAAAGTAACAAACATTGTCAAAGAGAATATCTGTCTTATGATGCATTAACAACTTGCATTATAAATAAACAACTTCCTGTACCAATAAAAATAAATTACCATTTGATGAGCATGGCATGAAGTCACCAGGTTGTCCATTGATGGTGTTGGCATCAGATAGATCGAATTGACCGCCATTGTCAAGTGCATTTTGGTACACATCTGTTATGTTTCTATTCCACCACTCTCCTAGAATCAGTGTGAATTCTTTATGGGGTTTGCGGAAGGGGAAGGTGGTTCCAAGCTTCGGGTAAATATTTATAGCACCGTGAACAGTAGCACGGTCAAATTCGCTATGTGCGTGCCACCAAAGCGTGCCTTCTTCTACCGTTAATTGGATGCGTTGTGTGTAGTTGGCTCCGGGTTGGATAGGGCATTGAGTAATGTATTCTGGTCCATCTGACCACGGGTCCCTCGGCTGGATTACGCCATGCCTATAGAAATTAGATGAATACATGTTATAAGTCTTGCATGGTTTGAAATAATTCCTTTAATTAATAGTGCAAATAACAGATTCTTTCTATATAGTACCAGTGAATGGTGATGTTTTTGTTCCCTCTGTTGATGACCTTGACATAGACTGTGTCACCTTTGCGAGCGGAGATAGTGGGTCCTGGATATGATCCATTGACAGTTAGAATGCTCTTTGTATTATTGCAGAGCCGGGTGTAGCTAGCTTCTTGAATCTGTTTAAGGGAAAAACCGAAAAAGAAATATATATATCAATCGGGTTTCAAGCGGATCCAGATAGCAAATTATTCGGATACAATCCATGAGATTATCCGAATCCATCTATCCATATCCGGGTCTGAAGCGAATTCATACTGCTTACATTGGACATCGAGTAAATTTCAATCCGATGTGTATTGAAAAATCTAACTCTCAATAAAAATAAGTTATATTTTTCATGTCCTATATTTCTTTTGAAGATTTTATTTTATTTCTATTGAATATTCAAACTATAATTAACTCAGTGAATTTAAAAAAAATAAAATAAAATAACAATTATACCAGACATTGTGAATTGTGATAGCAGAAAAAATACTTACAACAAAAGTACGGTGATGAATCTTGGCCTCACAAGGGATGGAGAACAAGCAGCATAGCAATAGACCGACTGTTATTGGCCATAACGAGAAAAGCTTACTAAAAGCCATGGTGGTTGAAAATTAAAAATAAACCAAAAGCAATGCTCAATATTTTGTTGGGTTGTTTGCTTCCTCCGAGGAGACTATTCGAGAAGTAGTAATAAATTATGTGGTTTAGTGAGATTTGGAGAACATGCATTGATGGTATTTATAGGAAGATTTATTTTATTTTATTTTATTTTTTGAAGAACAAAAATAGTATTCAAGCCACTATTTTTGAATTGTTGTTTGTTTCCTCCGAGGAGAAGTACTAATCGAAGTCCCTATTTGCTTCATTGATATGATGGTTTCAAAGTCTCTGTACCCACTGGCCATTGACTGTTAATTTTATAACTATAGTTTATGTACACCTACTTGAAGAATTTTCTTTATATATTGTAATAAATATAATGGATCAGCTGTATGTATGACTTGGACTTGGATTTTTATATACCCTTTTTCCTTGCAAATATGGATAATAATGATTATTGTAAAGTTGTGCAAATTAATGAAGCAACCTTTTGTGAATTCGCACTTACCCTTTAATTTGTCAGCCTTAAAAAAAGCAAACCTTTTATCAACATTTTGTCAACCTTTAGTGTACAGCTGTGTAAATAAGGATACGCAATCACCTTTTGTCAAACTTCAAAAAAGCGATCTTTTGCCTGCGTCTGCATCATACTTAGAAAATTTGATTAAAAAAACATGCGCATAAGACCATTACATGAATGTGACTTGTGAGTAATTAATGTTTGTTTTATTGGTTACGTTACGTGACCTATAGTAGTATCTCCTCAATGAAATTTTCAATGTAGTTTTCTTATCTATGACTTATAGTAGTATCTCATTATAGAAATTTTCAATGTAGTTTTTTTTAAACGAATCTTCTAAAATTTTCATCCGTGAACAGTGTTCTTGAAATTCCTGCTTTCCAGAATCCAGTCGTCGAGCTATTTCGAGATGCGTGCAGAGAAAAAATAGACGGTTGGATTCGAGACAGAGATTTCAGGAACACTGTTCACGAATGAGGGATTTCAACAGATTTCAATTCAGTTTTCTATCTCTATTCTTATATTAAGTATGTAGCTGTCCGGATCTCCTAATGGTTGTGATTAAAAGATGAAATTTCGGATTGAATATCAGCCTTTTAATCAATTAGTCTACCATTTTTTTATTCAATATTTTTTTTATATTATTTTACATTTAGAAGTCTAAATTTATTTAGATATATATGTACTCTCCACATTTATTGGCTATACGATTTCCTGATTGGTCATGATTTCTTTTTATTTTTTAAATGTCATTTAAATAATTTTTGGATTGGTTGATAATTGATTGACCATGTTTTATTTCTTTATATTTTATATATTATTTTAGGAATGTGATTTGTCATTTACACAAATAGTATATATAGATGGAGATAAAAAGAGAAGAGATTGGAGATGTGGAGAAAAAAAAAATTCTGTGTGTGTGAAAGAGATATATGCTCTTCACATTGGTGGTTGCATATGGAAGATATTTTATTTCCTTTCAATTTCCCATAATATCAAACTGAGAAATGCGGTATCTCAAATAATTATATAAGACTATATAGAGAGAGAAGAGAGATGTCTCTAGAGAGTTGAACATAATTAAAAAAATATGATCAAATAAGGAGGGCTACATCATAAGGAAGACTATATGATCAAATAAGGATGTCTCTAGAGAGTTGAACAATATTGTCCCATTTTATTTTCTATTTTTTTTTAATATTAAGTAATGAAATATATAGAAAGGTCACACATGAGATATTACTTGAAGTAATACAAATTTTCAGTTTTATCTTTAAAATTTTCAGTATCACAAATAAGTTTAAATATATATCAAATATATATGAAGCATTCAAGGTTAATTAATCAAGTAGAAATAACAATCCGACTTGCTGAAATGGAAATTTTTAATTTATCTTCACGAAATGTTTATATTTGTTTTAATTTTTTTCGGATCATTAAGGGAATAATCAAGATGATTAATTAATAGAATAATTTTCAACAACAGAGGAGATTACAAGAGCATTTAAATAGGCTTTCAGATTTTCTTTGGTTATAATTAATTATATTTTTTAGTTATAAAATATAATACCAGATCATGAGGCAATGATTTGGATTAATGTATCCTATATTTTTTTTTTATTTAATGTAATTTTTAACCAAAAACCTTATAAATTTATTTGTTGATGACCTTTAAGTTTGTTTTTAGTACAAAGAAGTCCATTACTATAAATATTTGTAAGCCTAATTAAATGTTATAAGAGTAATGAAATCAGATTCCAATTAATAAAATAGCCAAATAAATAATCTGAAAATTTAACCAAAATAGTCAAGTTATTATACTTTAATATGAGCAAATTAATGATTCATCTAAATAGATCATTACACCTATATATTGTTTCTAAATTACTGTCTATTGATCAATAATAATAAGTTGAATTTACTGTACATATGATCATAATAACCTTTTTAATTAAAATAAACATTCTAGGCATTGGAACTAAGTCAACACGGTAAAAAATTAAACCTTTGAAATTTTCACTTACGTCTTTAATTAACTATATAAAATCAACACGGTTTGGTAGGAATAATTCAAATACAGTAGGCATTGGAACTAAGTCAAATACCAGGTATACGCATTTCTTTTTCCTTGGCTAAGCTATACTTGAACAAGAGAAAAATAACCTATCTTAAGCTTCATGCATGGCATCACCACCGATACATTAGACACAAGAAAGTCCTTCCCTTATACTGATATGAGACATTTCCTCCCTACTATACTCAATTTATATGATGCTCACACTGTACATACATAAATAGAGATTTAGAGGACAGGTAAAAAACCAAATAACATACAATCTTAAGCTTAAAAGTGTTTTTTGCTGATGGTATCTTCACGGATATTCATATTGGTAATACAATATGATCAGAAGTAACATTTTCTATCGGTGTACCCTCAAAAATAGTCACTATTTACCCTCGCGGATAGTGTGAGTTGTTGTTATGTTAGTTAGTTGTTCTCGAGCGTACCCACGAGGGAAAAAGCGGGAGGGTGAGCATTCAACTGGTTTTTACTAGTTGAATATCCCTAGCCACGGGGCACCAGCGTCCAGGGGATACTAGAATAGAAGAGGAATAAGAGAAAAAGCGGGAGGGGCAGATAACAACTTGCTCTTTTCTTTTAAAAAGTAAAAAAAAGCTTTTTATTTTTAAAAGGCAAGTTGCGGCTTCAACGCCCAATGGTACCCGCTTTTTCTCTTAGCTACAGAGGTGGGAGAGCTACTCAATCGGCGTAGCGCCTCACTTCTTTTCTTTTTAAACGGAACGCTCAATCGGCGCTGGGCCTCACATCTGTTCTTATTAAACGGAACGCTCAATCGGCGCTGGGCCTCGCTCCTATCCTCTTGGTGCCTACCACATGGAAACCGCCTTTGCTGCCCTGTGGTTAACTAACAACAACTAATTACACCTTACTCCTTTAGGTCTTTAGTGCCGAAGGAACCATACAACGAACTACTAGAGCTTAAAACTCCATACTAGAGGAAGGTTTTAACGTAAGTGTCGGCTCCCCAACCGGGGAGGTGGAAGAATAGGTGACTGCCCTCGTCCTACGTCCGGGGCTTAGTTAGTTCCTAGATAGAAAAAGAAACTATACCTTAACATCAGAGTCTAACAAAGACATACTCTATCACACAACCTAACACTATTAGTACCAACCAAAGAGAAGGATATTATATTAAAAAAGAACAGGAACTGCTAACCTTTAACTCATCTATCTCACAAGTTGGACATATGATAATCACAACATTAAATAATAAAAAAATAAAGGAATAAAAAAGGACAAACAACTTAAAAGAATAACAACATAAGGAAATAACAACTTAAAAGAATAACAACATAAGTTTATCACAACATAAGTTTATAAAAGCATAATCTAATAACAACATCAGTTTAGAACAGCAAAAGAGAAAAACAACATAAGTTTATAGTTTATCACAAAATAAGTAAAAAAAAGAGGGAAAAATAAGTATAAAAAAGAGGTCAACTTTTATCGTAGATAGTTGTTGAAACACGTGAGCAAGCTGTCGCCGCTCGATAAGGACTTCGATGCGATTCGTAGGGTATCTTAATCTTTGAGTTCAATGAGCCGTCAGTCGCGAGACCAATACTCGCGGACTCTTAGACCGGGAAACTACGACACGTGCACGAGAAGGCAGCAATGAGGGCTGGTGTATATGTGCTCTGTCGCGAGTAGTCTTTAGGATTAGTTGTTGCATTAGCACAATTAAGAACTGTCCTATAAGACTACTACCAAAGCAAGAATAACTACTTCAACTACAAGCAGCTAAGCTTCAAGAACGAATGATTAAAGCAGAATTATTATATTTGGATATTGCTCTGATTATAATGACAAAAATAACTATCTACATTATTATATTAAGCACATAGATGTCCTGGTTCGCCAACGACTATGATTAAAAGATGAAATTTCGAATTGAATATCAGCCCTCCGATCAAATAGTTTGTATTAATTCTTTTTATTTTATTCATCTTTTTTATGTTTTAATACGTGTAGAAGTCTAAATTTATTTACACACGTACTCGGCACATGTTTGTTTAGTTTGCCTACTTTTGATCTCGATTTCTTTCTATTTTTTAAATGTCATTTAAGGAATTTAAATTGATTGGTCATGTTCTATTAATTTGTTTCCTTTTTTTTATATGATTTAAGAAATATTATTTTTAGGCTCCTAATTCGATACGCAAAAGTTGTTAGCTTAAATCGATCAGTTTCAGTTGATATATATTTTGGGGTCCATTTTATACAATTTTCATTTTTTTCAGGAGGTTCATGGTTGTTGAGTAATTAAAAAAAATATTCTAGAACCGTCCAAGAAGAATAGTCTAATGCTCTCCTATCACATATTTTTGTACAGGAGATATATAAAATTTACTTTTCCATACTAATAGTATAATCTAATTTTTCAATTAAGAAAAAAACAGATTTTTGTTGAGCTTGTGTCCTACTTCAAAGCTAAATAATATAAATTTTTTTACAGGAGATATATAAGATTTTCTACCTATCTGAGTGGAGAACAGAGTAGGTCCGATCTGCATTAAAATTTGTGCACATAAACATTGAAAAAGACATGTACGAATTTTAAAGCAGAGCGCACGTATCTTAGTGCGGATCAAACGGCGATTGAGACTATCGAATCAAAGTAGATCTGATGAGTATTGGACCTACTCTAATTAACTCATCTGACGTTAACATTAATTGTGGACCATCTAAAAACAGACGATCTGAACCGCTCAACATGATATCCACGTTAAATATGATTGGAGACCAAATTTTTTATTTTTTGAAATTTTTTTACTATCTTTTAACATAGGTACAATTTTAGAAAATTGTGGACCATCTAAAAACAATGAATATTTATTCTCCAACTACTTTTAATAGTTGTATTACACTTAATTAACCATTAAAACATGTAAATAAATTATAACAATCTCAATAAAGTTTAGACTTTTAAAATACATATATATGTATTACTGAATATATTTTAATATTTATTTAGTGAATAATAAAAATAATTATTATATTAGAAGCCAAGAACCATATCAGAGAATAATTCCTAACTGTGCTGGATTGGTCTAGAAAACACCAGCTGGCATTTCAGAAAGCAACGCTCTGAAAATTACAGCCAGCGTACTAAACAAATTTTATTTCCAATCCAACTCATGAGTCCAATCAATTTGTTACATATGCTTCCTTTTCATGGATTTTCAAAACATGATGTCATTTTGAGAACTTCCCGGTATGAAAACCAATTCGGATCCAGTGAAGTAACCCAATTCTTGGGTTTTGGATCGAGACCGTCCGATTCGAATCAGTGAAAATTCATCCGCGAAGTGAGCGCACACATCCTATGATGAATTCGAATCCCGAGACAATCTCGAACAACGAATTCGAATCGGACGGTTTCAATCTAAAACCCAAAGATTGAGTTACTTTAGGGAATCCGGACCCGTATGAAAACAGGACCGGGTGATGGATTTTAAACAAACCGGCCCGGCCCATTTTGGGCTGAATTGAGATAACATTTTACATGAGGTCAATTCGGGTCCGATGTCCATCAGACTCAAAGTGAGTTCGATGGGTTCGATGACCATCTGATATGCTTCAAAATTTGCGCCCGCAACTTTCGTGTCTACTTTAAAATTCCTGGGCACGAATCTTAAAGTGGATCGGACGGTCCCGAAACCCATCAAACCCAAATTTGAGTCCGATGTGCATCAGACTCAAGCTGTTCTCCATTTTACATAACTTACAACTGACGACAAGCTAGTGTATCTGTAAAAGAATTCATAGAAATTAAAACATTTCTCACTTTGAGCTGAATCAAGAATTAAATTCAAAATATTTGTATATTTAAACAGAAAAACTGGAAATTATGGGTTAATCATAATAAGAGAATTAAAAATTGTTATACAATAGAAAAATAAAACTTCAAATGTTGAGCATTGAGGGTTAATTTTCACGAGGAGGACTTACAATGTTTGTAAGTTACAACATCTTATAACAATTCAGTTTTGTGATTTTCAAAGTTCAAATAGTCGTCCAAACCGTTCAACACGATCTCCATATTAATATGTGCTTGGAGATCAAATTTTACATTTTTTTAATTTTTTTACTATTTATTAAATATTTTATAAAACAGTTGTTTTTAGTATAGAAGGAAAAATCGGAATCGGAGTTGGAATCGGCAACTTCCGATCCCGATCCGGATCAGGCCAAAATCGGTCGGAATCGGACCAAAATTGGTCGGGATCATTTTTTCCTCTCAAACTGGCTTTCCGAGTAAATCAGTTTAAAATCGGATCGGTCTTGTTCAATCTTGATCTGAATCGGCCGATTTTGCCTTCTATGGTATTTAGCTAATTCAGAACCACTGAAAAGCAATAGTTTTTCAGTGTATCTGTAAAAGAATACATAGAAAAAAAAAATGCATGCCAATTGGCACACAATATTATTTTGCATCTCTATCCTAATATGCGACACAATAATTATATACTCATATGTAAAAAAATTTGAATTCCGCCTTATTTGTCCAATAAACATATAATTTGTCTAAATATTTAGTTTTAAATTTTCAAATTATTAGATGGAAAAAATTTGATTCATCTTTTGCTCTTTTTGTACTCATAAAGGTAGGTATTAGTTAGAAATATGGATATATTCCTAATTGAACGTTTTAAAATATAGATATAAAAAAATAATATAAATAAAAATCATCGGATAGAAAAGAAGTACTTTTAATAATAAAATTCATAAAAAAATAAAAGATTTGTTTTCTTTTTTCTCTTCTCCTAATTAAAAAGAAGGGAGACTGAAAAAAAAATTATAAGATATGCCAAGTAAACAAAAATTGGAGGGCAAAAATGGGTTCAAAATACCAATTTGCTTAATTTAAAAAAAAAAAAAAGACAAATTCTAAAATATTATGAAATCAACTTCTTGTCAGCCCTGATGTTTCCAACCGGTTATAAATTTGTAATTTATAATTGTAATTGGGTTGTCCAAATTCTTATCTCCCCGTGTAGAATATACTGGAGCTCTCCATTTCAATGGAGAGGTTAATTGTTTATGAGTGAGTCATAAATTGGACTCGGTGGAAGCTTCCTTTATTTCTACCTTTATCTACAGGATGCCTTACTGCCTTGGAGAAGAAGCATTTAGCTGGTGCCTAGTGGCTGCTTGGAGAAGCACTTATATGCATGCCACATATTTTATATATATAATTAATTATAAACTTAACCCCATGATTAAATTAATAAATTGACATGTGCAAAAGAGTTTATCCTAAACAATTATTTGTTGACAAGTGTTGTAACCCGTAAATTTAAATTTAGTTAATTAGTCTAATAATTAAAATTTGCAACTAATTAAAACTTAGATTAATTAATTAGGTTAAACAAAGGTTAAATAATTAAATGGATGAATTGTTTTTATAAAATTGATTATTAAATCAATTTATAGTTTTAGGAGTTTTAAATTTAAATTTTAAAATTTAACAAGTTTGGAATTAATTAAGTAAATAAAATTTATTAAACTAAATAGATTATGTTGATTTATTTGTTAAATCAATTTAAAATTTACGAATTATAGTTAAGAGAGCTGCACGGATTATTATATATTTGTGCGTGATATATGATAGTTAAGAGAGCTACACGGATATGAAATTAAAAGTCCGTGTAGAAAGAGTAAGCTACACGGATATTAAATTAAATGCCCGTGTAGAAAGAGTAGTCGTACACGGACGTTTACGTAATATCCGTGTAGCTCGATAAAATGGAGAGCGCCACAGGCAGGTGTTTGTACACGGCTGTTTATGAAGTAATCCGTGTAGACAGCGTTATAGTTGCACACGGGTAAATATCCGTGTGTAATTATTTACCTATTCATACACCCTCATCACCTACATGGCAGGAAATCCGTCTAGCTCCTCCTGTTATGTCCGTGTGCAATATCTTTTTATGTAGAAGTGTAAGTTAATCCACCTGAAGAGGTCCGGACTAACTCGCATCTTGCTCCACCATACTTCTTTTCTTTTACTCCTCGTTTGGCTACTTAAGCTACTTAAGTATGGAGTAAGGAGTTTACTCCACCTCTTACTCCACAACCAAACATGGCCTCAAGGACTTGCGGGTCAAATATCTCTTCTAGAGGTGATTCATTATATCGGCACAATCACTTGAGTTCCTTTTTTTTGGGCCAAGAAATAATTCACCAATGGATCTTATACACTATTTTAGTATTCAACATTCAACATATATATCCATAATTAAACAAATATTCAAGAAATATAATTCAATATTAAAAGAACCATCCATCTTATTTATTATTGGTTGCGGTTTATCTCCCTGTTCCCCAATCCAGCTTATACTCTTGCTGTCGTTTATCCATTTACAAATGTAACAAATTGAATCCAACCAACCATAATATTTTCTTTACGAAGATACAATAAATTAATCAGTGCAAACTCACCTTTGAAAATAAAATAATAATACAAGGCTTGAGTAAAATCAACAAGGAGGCTTGTCGGCAGGGGGAGGCAGTATTTTTGCCTCTGCACTATTACCATTCTTTGTTATAAACACAACATCCATTCCCCATATTGTGTGTGTTTCTAAGTGACAGTGCATGAACCAAACTCCTAAGTTAATTGAAAAACAAAAATATATGTTGAGGATTAGTGTCTGAAAAATACTCAAAACAACAATTTGTAATAACTAATTTAATCTACTATTTGATTAATTTTGCCGAGCTACTTAATTAGTTCGGATCAACTATCTAATCAGATATTGCTAAACAGGCCGTTCTCATTGCAGCTGTGTAACACCTTTGATTGTCAAATTAAATCAATAAAAAGATTCAATAATTTGATATTCAACAAAAAGGAAAAACAATAAACTCACCTGGATTAGCTGCCCTAAAGCGGATAGTTGCCCAACCGTTCTTCGGCACACCCAAAGTGTTCTGATGTGGTGGATCAACCAAGTTGTAACTCAGAGGATCTGTTTTGTTGTCGAAGTTGCCGGTTCCTCTTCCAACGGCATAGAATCTATGGCCATGCAAGTGTATGGGATGGGTGACCTCTCCGTATTCTAAGTTAGTGCCCTGAAACACAATCTCCACGGTCGAGTTATACTCGAGCACTTTCACTTTTGTCGATTTATCAACAAATGCGAGGTTCTCTTGATTGGTGTCACCAGTAAAATTGAAGAAGTTTGGTGGTTGGTCAGGGAAGTCAGTGGTGTACACACCGGCAATAGAATTGTAGTATGCATCTAGCACATCAATTTTCGGGGTTTGGAAACTAGCATTGTTCATACTAGTAGCTAACCTAGTATTGTTTGGACCGAGACATGAGATGTTATGGCACATTTGTGTATTCGCAGATAGCGTGATATACATTTTGACATCGACAGTTTGGGTTAAAACAGCTGGGTCATCTGAGTTGGCCAGCGAGCGAAGACCTCTAGTGAATGCATCTGATGCATTAGTGTCATTGTATTTTGGTAAGGAGGTGAAAACCGGTCTTAATGACGCCGCAGAATGATTAGTTTTGTATTCTAGAATAGCTACGGTCATATTAAGATCTCTAGTGGCTCTAGAAGTTCCATCAAAGTATGTATGCGCGATGATGTAATAACGGAAGGGGGAAGATGAGTTTTGCAATTGATTGGCCTGTAAGAGAAGGTCCATCGTTTGGCCCGGGGTAATCATGATAAATTCATTCAAGTAAGGGCTTCGTATAGCTGGCGTCGGTTCCAACTACTGTTACATTGTGGCCGGAAACCGCAAAAAGGAAATCATTTTCCAGGGCTGCATTTATTACACGAAGTAGGTACGTTTTGCCTTGTTCGACTTGTACCTTATAAGTTTCTACAACAAAAATAAAAATGAAAGATATATGTATTTAGATCACATTATATTTGAAAAAATAATAAATTTGGTGCTAATTTTGTTTAAATTAATAAAGTAACAAACATTGTCAAAGAGAATCTCCATCTTTTGGAGCATTAACAACTTGTATTATAAATAAACAACTTCCTGTACCGGGAACAATAAATTACCATTTGATGAGCATGGCATGAAGTCACCAGGTTGTCCATTGATGGTGTTGGCATCAGACAGTTTGAAGTGACTGCCATATGCATGAATTACAGATTGGTACACATCTGTTATGTTTTCGTTCCACCACTCTCCTAGAATCAACGTGAATTCTTTATGGGGTTTGTGGAAGGGGAAGGTGGTTCCTAGCTTCGGGTAAATAACAATAGCACCGTGAACAGTAGCACGATCATATTCACTATGTGCGTGCCACCAGAGCGTGCCTTCTTCTTCTGTAAATTGGATCCGTTGTGTGTAGTTGGCTCTTGGCTGGATAGGGCACTGAGTAATGTATTCTGGTCCATCTGACCACGGGTCCCTCGGCTGGTTTATGCCATGCCTATAGAAATTAGATGAATATCTACATGTTAGTCTTGCATGTATTGAAATAATTTCTTAATTAATAGTGCAAATTAATAACATATTCTTTATGTATGTACTATGTGTATATACCAGTGGATGGTGATGTTCTTGTTCCCTCTGTTGATGACCTTGACATAGACTGTGTCGCCTTTGCGAGCGGAGATAGTGGGCCCCGGATATGATCCATTGACAGTTAGAATGTTCTTTGTCTTATTACAGAGCCGGGTGTAGGTAGTTTCTTGAATCTGTTTAAGGGAAAAATCTAAAAAATAAGATATATATATATATATATATATATCAAGTTACAAGTCATACTTGATAGTTTGGTTTCGCTAGCTGTAAATATATTTTATTTTGAACTGGTACCGATCACTACTTGGGTTTGTGATGCATACTTGCTAGAAAAGCATAGAAGATTTGACCATTTTTTCCACTATTTAAGTTCACTTTGTTTCCTTTGGGAAGAGCTGGTATGTATTTTATTGTTTAGTTATGTTATATATGTAAACCAAATCCTGAATCGGATGAAGACGAGCCGGTTTTCTTGTAATTTTGTAGCCTGAGCGAATTTTTGTCGAAAACTCGTCCGACTCTTGTTGATCTTGTGATGGTCAGAGATGTAGCGATTGTGAATTCGAATTGAAATGTAGTATAAGTTTAGAGATAAGTGAGTTGAGGAAAATTAGAAAGATGATATATGAGAAATGAGAGGTAGCACAGTTGGCTAGAAAAAAAGTCTTAAGATTGTTGGCTAACTAAAAGTTGAGAGTTCGATTTTACCTCACAACTTTGCAACCTCTGCGAAGATTTAAAAAAAAAAGAGAGACGATATATAATGGCGGCAGTGCGATATGGAACAAGAGCTTAGCTTAGAAATTACTTGATTAATCCTTGAATTTGTTCCATACACAGATATTTATAATTATATAATTGTCATTCGGGTTTCTAATTTATTTTTGTATGTATGGATTGTATTGTACATTTATCAAATCAAATGTATTGTACATTTGTACACTGAATTATGTGAATAAAATCACTTTGTTACCATAATATTTAAGAAAAATATGATTTATAATTTTTCTCAACTTTTCTGAGAACAAAACAATTAAGCTTTTATAAACCTGAGAACTGTCTCCCAGATTAAATTACCGGTCAAATCCTCCAACTCTAACTATATTTGACCAAGATCACCTACGTGTGCTAGTTGGCGTGTATAAGTCTTTAAACCTACGTGTGCAAATCTTTAAACCTAACATATGAAGTCTTTAAACCTAGCATATCAAGTCTCTAAAAAATGTAAAATAATATCCAAGTACATTTTTTATGGAGATTATATTAAGTGGTTCGGATCGACTGTCTAGACTTTACAAATGAAGATATAGATTAGTAGTAATGACCGATCCGTACTTTGCAAAATACCATAACCTCACTCGTTCCTTTTATGCAAGTATAGTGCCTTCATCTTGGGATGAAAACAGAGCGAATTCGGAGTGGATAATGCTGATATCAAATACGTATCCGCCTTTTAATGAGTGGATACGAATAAAAATACGGTTACTAAACATATGTCAACAAAATTTAAAATCAAATAATTGTAAGTCATATGAAATTTGAATACAATTTTTAATTAACAAAAATTAAATATGAGAAAGAAAAATGACTGTCCGGACCTATCATGCTTATATAAATAAAAGTTAATTAACACAGGTTTGTAAGATAGAATTCGGAAAGAATTGTACAAAGTAATCGACTCCCAATTCGCTCCGAATTGCTGTCTAGGCCGCCTATCATGAGCTCCGGTCCGGTTTTTAAATTAGTCCCACAATGTATATTAAAGTCTAAGTTGAAGTCTAATATACAATATCTACTCTCAACAACAAGATTCACGTGATGTGTGGTGTTCTATGCAATCATTTAATTACACTGTTTGACTAATTTGCAAAACATACAATAATTGTATTTAACGATTTTTTTATATGTGTGAGTTTGTAGGTTCAATAACATTATAATTGCAAGATTAAGTTTGAAGAACCAAGGAAATCAACAAAATTTTATGAAGATTAAGATTATAAATTGTAATATCAAATAGAGAAGTAAAGTAAATTTGAGATTGTTCATTTCTAGAACTACCCGTTCAGTACGAAAGCAAACCATTCAGTACATACTGCATTGAATGGTACTGGACGGATAGAGAAGCGTTTCAGTACAAAATAATTATTCCGGTTAGCAATTATTCAGAACGGAATGTTCTGTACCATCCAGGGACTTCCCAGATTGACTCTGCTCTGAACGGATGCTTGCCGTATTGTACGCTATTCAAGTTACACAGAATTGGGATGAACGTACTGAACGATTAGTGTATAATTCAAAAAGGAGAAAACTATAATTTCAATTACATTTGAACTATCCGTTCGAACGGAAGATCACCGTACTGAACGGACCGGTTCAAATACCTAGATTTGAAGCTCCCTCTATAAATAGAATTAATACTCTAACTTCAGATTTGAGCTAGCCGCTTCTAAATATAAAAAAAAACTTATTTTGTGTCCTTGAGAGCTTTCATCTTTGAAAGAGCTAAAACTTCAATACTTCTTTGATGATCTCAAATCCACTTAACTAATCTACTGCTAGATTTAGTTAGAGTGTTGGTTCATTGTTCTACAGTGTAGAGATCTACTTTAGTTCTCCCTTGGAATAGCCGCGTGACTTCCTGCTTGTAGGGCATGAAGGGCTCATCGGCTCGAGTGTTCTTGCGCACATATATTCATAATTTTGTGACGATCCTCTGCATAGGACTCTCCAACTCGAGCTTCTAGGCTCAACCTTGTACACAAGTTGTCTGTGACTTCCCATGTGTGTTGGGCTCACGTGTCACGAGCTGTATTGTTTTTTTCATTGGGTAATAGGAAAGGCACGCTGACAAGGTTGTGTTGCCTCGAAGACGTAGATATTTTAAGCCGAACTCCGTTGACATCCCGCGTGTCAATCTCTCTTACTCTATTTATTTACTTTACATTGTTAATTGATTGTTGTTGTTTGTTTGTTTTACCTACCATCACGAAAAATGTCTAAAGTTCTTTAAGTCACCATATTCATTCTCCTTAGGTACCGTTAGAGACAACAATGAGGTTATGAGTTGGATTACCTTTTCGGAAAAGAAAAAATGATGCCTTTTTTATGATGAGGCAAGCGGATTCAGATAGCAAATTACATTGGTCATCGAATAATTTTCAATCCGATACCTATTGTAAAATCTAACTCTCAATTATAGCAAGTTATATTTTTCAAGTCCTATATTTCTTGTGATGATTTTATTTTATTTCTTGAATATTCAAAGTAAAACTCGTGAATTAAAAAAAATAATAGTAAAAATCATACCAGACATTAATTGTGAATTGTGATAGCAGAGAAATCACTTACAACAAAAGTACGATGATGAATCTTGGCCCCGCAGGGGATGGAGAATAAACAGCATAGCATTAGACCAACCACCATTGGCCATAACAAGAAAAGCTTACTAATAAACATGGTGCTTGAAAATTAAACATAAACCAAAAGAAATATTGCTCAATATTTTGTTGGGTTGTTTCCTTCCTCCCAGGAGACTGTTAGAGCTGTATTTATAATTAAACAATTAGAACCCTTTTCTTTCCATTATTCCAAAAACATTACTATCAAGTGTGGCGGCACTGACTATTTGAAGAAATTTTTGTACACCCTTTTGCATGCAAATATGGATAATAATGATATATTAGTCTAAAGTGTGTCAATAAAGCAACCTTTAGTCAACCTTAAGCAACCTTTTGTCTGCGCATGCATGATACTTAAAAAATTTAATTAGAAAAATGCTCATTACTTGTGACTTGTGAGCAATTAATGTTTGTTATATTGGTCACATGCATGATCTATAGTAGTACCTCCCCAATGAAATAATGTAGTTTTCCTATTTACTGATAATTAGGTTGCTTGTCTTCAATTTGATATTTTCTTTCTTTTTTCTTGGATGCCCCGGCCCACAGTGTGTTACATTTTTGACCCGTTTCCTTTTTTCTTTTATATCACTTGACACCCGCTAATTCTCCTCTTTTAATTTTTTTTCCTGTTTCCTTAATTTTTTTCTTTTAAATATTATTTGTTGTGGGCTATAATAATTAATGTGTTAAATATTGATATCAACATCACAAAAAATATCAGTGAATGACAATAATATATTTTATGACAGAGAGAATCTTGTATTGATTATGTGCATATAATTACAATAACACGAGACTTATTTATAGATTTGATTGTGATTAATCTTAAATATCTCTACTAATTATTTCCTACCTAACACATTTACATTGTTAATCAACTCTTACAACTTACCGCCACTAATATCTACAATATAATCTCTATCATCTTCCATCAAGCTCATCAGGTGGTACGCTCGGTGAGCTTGGAATGCCGAAGAAAAAAATCTATGTTACTAATATCTTAATCTCATTAATTGTTCTTGCAAAATTAAATCGTCAAGTTGCATGTTTGGGTCACCTTGAAAGTAGAAGAAGATAGAGAGAGTGATGAGCTCTTTTGGCTCAAGAATTAATTAGGGATGTCAGTGGCACCCTTTTATTCATTTACCCAATCCATACCGTATTCAGTATGACAGGTACGGGTAAGATTTTATTTTCGTAAACTTATTTTGTATGGGTACGGGTAAAGATTTTTTTTGTTATCAAAACGGAGAACGATATTTCGTACCCGTTAACCAATCTAGTAATTATAATATATATATATATATATATATATAAACACACACACACACACTATAAAGGAAATTGCTAATATCCTACGGGTATTTGAGTTTTCAAATTTCTAACGGTCAATCCGAACCGTTCAACATGATCTCCATATGAATATGTACCTGCAAACCAAATTTCACATTTTTCATAATTTTTTTACTATTTTTTTAAATTGGTAGAAAATCACTTGATCTGAAAATTTTGTACCATTCATATCGAGTGTTTTTCTACCTATCTAAAAAAATAGTAAAAAAATTCTAAAAAATGTAAAATTTAATTTGCAAGTACATATTCATATGGAGATCATCTTGAACGGTTCGGATCGACCGTTAGGATTTTGAAAACTCAAATATTGAGCCGTAGCACGGAGGCCTTCTATGCTACGCATAGCACCGTAGCCAACTCCTATATATATATATATATATATATAGAGGTTGGCTAAGTTCAAAGTGGTAGTTCCTGAGCCTTGATGCTACCAATTTAGTTTTGCTGTTTTCAAACTTCAAATAGTCGATCTGAAGTGCTCAACATGTTCTCCATATTAAAATGTGTTTGGGAACCAAATTTAACATTTTTTTAAATTTTTTAACTATTTTTTTATGGATTTTTCAAAATCAGTGTTTTGAATAATAAAAAATAAATAAATAAAATATGAAAAACTGTGATTTTTAAAAATCCATAAAGTAAAAAATTTCTAGAAAATATAAAATTTAGTCTCATGAATATTTTAATATGAAGAACATGCATGTTGAGCACTTCATATCGACTATTTGACCTTTAAAAACCGTTAAAATGAATTGGTAGCACCAAGACTCAAGACCTATAGTAGAACCTCCCTATTGAAATATTGTAGTTTTCCTATTTACTGATAATTAGGTTGCTTATATCACCTTTTGACCCGTTTCCTTTTTTCTTTTATATCACCTGACACCTACTAATTCTCCTCTTTTAAATTTTTTTCCCGTTTCCTTAATTTTTTTCTTTTAAATATTATTTGTTGTGGGGCTATAATAATGAATGTGTTAAATATTGATCAACATCACCAAAAATATCAGTGAATGACAATAATAGATTTTATGACAGAGAGAATCTTGTATTAATTGATTATGTGTATATAATTACAATAACACGAGACTTATTTATAGATTTGATTGTAATAAATCTTAAATATCTCTATAATAATTTCCTACCTAAACTCTTACAATTTACCGCCACTAATATCTGCAATATAATCTCTATCATCTTCCCTCAAACTCATCGGGTGGTACACTCGGTGAGCTTGGAATGCCGAAGAAAAAAAAATCAATGTTACTAACATCTTAATGTCATTAATTGTTATTGCAAAATTGAATCGTCAAGTTGCATGTTTGGGTCTCCTTGAAAGTAGAAGAAGATAGAGAGCTTTTGGCTCAAGAATTAGGGATGTCAGTGGCACCCTTTTATCCATTTATCCAATCCGTACCGTATTCGATATGACAGGTACGGATAAGATTTTATTTCCGTAAACTTATTTGGTATAGGTACGGGGAAAGATTTTTTTCGTTATCAAAACGGATAACGATATTTTGTACCCGTTACCCAATCTAGTAATTATAATATATATATATAGAGAGAGAGTGGCTAATATCAAAACGTTTGTTCCTAGCCTCCGGTGCAACCAAGTCGTTTTCGGGTGAACTTTGCTGATTCGGATGAACAGTAAAAACAGTGCAACTAAATTCTGGACCACCAGATCAGAAACTTTCAAAGTGGCTTAATAAATAGCAAAAAAATTCCAAAAAATGTAAAATTTGGTCTCCAAGCACATTTCAATATTTAGAACATGTTGAACGGTTCGGATCGACCGTTTGGACTTTGAAAACCCGAAAACGACTTGGTTGCACCGGAGACTAGGAACAAACGTTTTGATATTAGCCACTCTCTCTCTCTCTCTCTCTCTCTCTCTCTCTATATATATATATATATATATATATATATATGAGGGATCTAGTTACCACAATTTTGAGTTACAACAAAGTTACCACAACCATTTTTTACATTTTCAAATTTCAAATCGTCGATCCAAACCGTTCAACATGATCTCCACAATAAAATGTGCTTCCAGATTAAATATTACATTTTTTTGAATTTTACTATTTATTAAGATGGGTACAAAAGTCAATGGTCTGAATTTGACTAGTTTTTGTAAAATACTTAATAAATTGTAAAAAAAATTAAAAAAAAATGTAAAATTTGATCTAGAAGCACATTTTATTGTGGAGATTATGTTGAACGTTTGGACTGACGATTTGGAATTTGAAAATGTAGAAAATAGTTGTGGTAACTTTGTTGTAACTCAAAATTGTGGTAACTAGATACCTCTTCTATATTATTTATGGAATGTGATTTGTCATTTACACAAATAGTATAGATGGAGATAAAAAGAGAAGAGATTGGAGACGTGGAGAAAAAAAAAAATCTCTGTGTGTGGAAGAGATATATGCTCTTCACATTGGTGGTTGCATATGAAAGATATTTTATTTCCTTTCTAATTTCCCATAATATCAAACTGAGAAATGCGATATCTCAAATAATATAAGACTATATAGGGAGAGAAGAGAGATGTCTCTATAGAGTTGAACATAATTAAAAAATATGATCAAATAAGGAAGGCTACATCATGAGGAAGACTATATGATCAAATAAGGAAGGCTACATCATGATGAAGACTATGATCAAATAAGGATGTCTCTAGAGAGTTGAACAATATTGTCCCATTTTATTTTCTATTTTTTTTAATATTAAGGAATGATATATATAGAAAGGTCACACATAAGATATTACTTGAAGTAACACAATTTTTCAGTTTTATCTTCAAAATTTTCAGTATCACAAATAAGTTTAAATATCAAATATATATGAAGCATTCAAGGTTAATCAAGTAGAAATTATGATCCGACTTGTTGAAATTGAAATTTTTAGTTTATCTTCACGAAATGTTTATATTTGTTTTCATTTTTTTCAGATCATTAAGGGAAGAATCAAGATGATTAATAGAATAATTTTCAACAACAGAAGAGATTACAAGAGCATTTAAATAGGCTTTCAGATTTCTTGGTTATAATTAATTATAATTTTTAGTTATAAAATATAATACCAGATCATGAGGCAATGATTTGGATTAATGTATCCTATATTTTTTTTATTTAATGTAATTTTTAACCAAAAACCTTATAAATTTATTTGTTGATGACCTTTAAGTTTATTTTTATTACAAAGAAGTCCATTACTATAAATATTTGTAAGCCTAATTAAATGTTATAAGAGTAATGAAATCAGTTCCAATTAATAAATTAGCAAAATAAATAATCTGAAAATTTAACCAAAATAGTCAAGTAATTATACTTTAATATGAGCAAATTATTGATTCATCTATATAGATCATTACACCTATATATTTTTTCTAAATTACTGTCTATTGATCAATAATAATAAGTTGAATTTACTGTACATATGATCATAATAACATTTTTAATTAAAATAAACATTCTAGGCGCCATGCACATAATATTTTATTTGAAAAATTAAACCTTTGAAATTTTCACTTACGTCTTTAATTAACTATATAAAATCAACACGGTTGTTCAAATACAGTAGGCATTGGAACTAAGTCAAATACTAGGTATATGCATTTCTTTTTCCTTGGCTAAGCTATACTTGAACAAGACATTAAAATAACCTATCTTAAGCTTCATGGCATCACCACCGATACATTAGACACAAGAAAGTCCTTCCCTTATACCGATATGAGACATTTCCTCCATACTATACTCAATTTAATGATGTTCACACTGTACATACATAAATAGAGATTTATAGAGAACAGGTAAAAAACCAAATAATATACAATCTTAAGCTTAAATAAAGAAAGAATACCGGCATCGAACTTTAAGCTAAGAGGAGAGAGTGGAGCTACCTACCAATACATATTGCCAAGCAAACACTACAAAAATAGATCACTATCCACGAGGGTAAAAGTGTTTTTTGCTGATGGTATCTTCACGGATATTCATATCGGTGATACAATATGATAAGAAGTAACATTTTCTATCGGTGTACCCTCGGAAATATTCACTATTTACCCTCGCGGATAGTGGCCTATAAGACTACTAGCTAAGCAAGAATAACTACTTCAACTACAAGCTAAGCTTCAAGAACAGATGATTAAAGCAGAATTAGTATATTTTGGATATTGCTCTGATTATAATGACAAAAATAAGTATCTACATTCTTATATTAAGCACGTAGATGTCCTGATTCGCCAACGACTGTGATTAAAAGATGAAATTTCGGATTGAATATCAGCTCTCCGATCAAATAGTTTGTATTAATTATTTTTATTCTATTCATCTTTTTTATGTTTTAATACGTGTAGAAGTCTAAATTTATTTACACACGTACTCGCCACATGTTTGTTTAGTTTGCCTTCTTTTGATCTCGATTTCTTTCTATTTTTTAAATGTAATTTAAGAAATTTTTGAATTGATCAATAATTGATTGGTCATATTCTATTAATTTGTTTCCACTTTTTTATATCATTCACTTTTTTATCATTTAAGAAATGTTAATTTTAGGCTCCTAATTCGATACGCAAAAGTTGTTAGCTTAAATCGATCAGTTTCAGTTGGTGTATATTTTGGGTCCATTTTATACAATTTTCATTTTTTTTAGGAGGTTCGTGGTTGTTGAGTAATTAAAAAAGAAATTCTAGAACCGTCCAAGAAGAATAGTCTGAAGCTCTCCTATCACAGTTTTGTACAGGAGATATATAAAATTTACTTTCCATACTAATAGTATAATCTAATTTTTCAATTAAAAAAAAAACAGATTTTTGTTGAGCTTGTGTCCTACTTCAAAACAGATATAGAGAGAGAGTATTCTCAGAAGTTATCAATTCACAGGGTCAGAATGTCCTTTTCAGGGAAGTCCTTACAGGAGTTTCATTATTGGAATATCGGTACCAACTCTTGAATATTCTTAGTCATATGTCCTTCACTCATTATGCTGACAAACTCGCATGGAGATGGAAAAAAACAGGGAGTTTCAGTGTCAAATCTCTTTATCAAATGCTCAACTATAAAGGGATATTATTAGTAGAACCCTTATTTTTGTGGTCATTGCCTTTGCCACCAAAAATAAAAATCTTTATGTGGCTTACATTTCACAGTAGAATTCTATCTAAAGTCAACTTGAGGAAAAGGAGTTGGGATGGCAATATATATTTTCTGTGTCTTCTGTTCTCAAAATGAATCTGTCAACCACTTATTTCTAAAATGTCCTTTAGTGACTCAAGTTTGGTATTGGCTTGGTAAAACTCAATTGCCTTACTCCCAATGGAACAACATGAAGGCAGTCTTTTCATTTATTGAAACTTTACCCAAAACAGAAAAACTGTTTTTTTACTGGTATTCAGTGCCACTTGTTGGACTATCTGGAAGCATAGAAATGAAGTTTGTTTTCAAAATATACAACCAAAATCTGCCAGAAGTATTATATATCTGATAATCTCTCTGATTTTTTACTGGACAGGAAGTAAGAAAACTAAACATGGGGTGCAGTAGGAAACCTTCCATTGGCTTCCAGATGAATAAATAATTGATGCCATTCCATTAAGGGTAATCTGGCCTAGAGCAGAGAAGAGTGAATCATTCCAGCAAGAAGATTCTGACATAGATAATGCATAGATGTTGTTTGCAAAACTTAGTATTTAGAGTTTTTGTGATATATTTTTGTGAATTGTGGTGATCTCTATTTTGGTTCCAGTATTTGAGTTCACTTTGGTTGCTAGGCTTGGTGATATGCTGTTTCTTCATAGAACTAATTAGATATTGGTAGCAGGAAGAGAGCTAATCTACGTTCTCTTTATTGGGTTAATACCCTCATTTGTAATTACAGCTGGGTTTCGTTAGCTTTAATGAAACAGGGCTGCAAAGCCTTTTTTACCAAAAAAAAATATATATATAGAGAGAGAGAGTTAGCTAATATTAAAACGTTTGTTCCTAGGCCGTAGAACAAACGGTTCGGTTTTTACATTTTCAAAGTTCAAATGGTCGATCCAAATCGTTCAACATTCAATCTATAATATAATGTGCTTGGAGACTAAATTTTACATTTTTTTGAATTTTTGTACTATTTATTAAGCCAGTTTTAAAATTGTTGTTTTCAATAATCCAAAAAAATTTCACTATTTATTAAAATCAGCGATTTTAAAACTGATTTACTAAATAGTAAAAAAATTCCACTTTGTATAGTATCGATGGAATTTTCATTTTGCTACATGAGGATATGAATTCTCTGCCTTTAACGAATATGTATGTTCGATACCAAGGTTGGTAACACCCCCTGAAGTCTGTTAGCCATGACTTTTGTTATAATCTTGACCGAAGTGTTAATCACGCTTATTGGTCTAAAATCTCCTATCACTGTGGTCTGATCTTTTTTCTGAATTAGAGAGATTGCCGCTTTGTTAATACCGGACATGTCCCATTTTCCTGTCTGGGCGGTATGAATAATTGGCATAAAGTCTTGGGCAATGATATCCCAGAAATGCTGATAAAATTCAATTGGGAAACCATCAGGCCTGCTAGCCTTGTTCTTTGGCAATTGCATGATAGCCCGGTATACCTCCTCTATCGAAAATTCATTATCCAAACAAAAAAGTTGACCCTGTATGTTCTATTGTAGCTCTTCAATGCTCACTGATCGTTTCACAAAACAATTCATATATTTTTATTGTGCAAAAAAATTGTTTCTTACATATAAATATCTTCAATATTTACCAGTCGTTTCCACCTATCTAATATTGACTTTTGAGTCAGACAATAGTCATTGTGTTTTATCGTGAAATAAATAACCGTTTCATTATTTAATATATTTTAGATTTTTTCTGTTTTAATTTTAGTTGATAAATCTATAAAAAATAGGTAACATTTATTAAGTTAAAACCATTGTTATTTTGATCTCTAATTCACTAATTATAAAAGAAAAATATGACTACAAAATGATTAAATGGAGATGTAAGGCAAGATAAAGCTTCCCACCTATTATATTTTCATAAAAGATTGAAACTAAAAACAATAGTTATTATTGATGGTACGTATGTATTATAATTTGCCACCGTAACTTGTAACTAAATGTTACATAATTATAATTTGCCACCGTAAACGCAAGCATATTTTATTTTCTAAATTTGGTCAATTGAGAATTTTGGGTCAAATATCTCTTTTAGGAGGTGATTCATTATCTCGGCCCAATTACTTGAGCTCCTTTTTTGGGCCTAGAAATAATTCACCAATGAATCTTGTACAGTATTTTAGTAAATCAACTAAAGTTAATTCACACAAGCAGGTTGTACAAACTCTACTTAATTTAATTATCACAATATACAACATTCAACATAAGCAATATACATAAGACAATATTCAACATTCACCATATATATCCATAATTCAACAAATATTCAACAAATATAATTCAATATTAAAAGAACCACCCATCTTATTTATTATTGGCTACACTTTATAATTTCAATTTCCATTTACAAATGTAACAAATAGAATAACAAATTAAATCCAACCAACCATAATATTTTCTATACGAAGATACAATAAATGAACTAGTGCAAAATCACCTTTGAAAATAAAATAAAAATACAATGCTTGAGTAAAATCAACAAGGAGGCTTGTCGGCAGGAGGAGGCAGTATTGTAGCCTCTGTACTATTACCATTCTTTGTTATAAACACAGCATCCATTCCCCATATTATGTGTTGTTCATAGTGACAGTGCATGAACCAAACTCCTAATTTAATTGCAAAACAAAAATATATGTTGAGGGTTAGTGTTTGAAAAACACTCAAAACAACAATTTGTAACGGTAACTAATCTACTATTTGATTAATTTTGCCGAGCTAAATAATTAGTCCGGATCAACTATCTAATCAAATATTGCTAAACAAGTCGTTCTCATTGTAGTTGTGTAACACCTTTGATTATCAAAATTAAATCAATAAAAAAGATTCAATAAATTTGAAATTTAAAAACAAGGAAAAACATTTAAACTCACCCGGATTAGCTGCCCTAAAGCGGATAGTTGCCCAACCGTTCTTCGGCACACCCAAAGTGTTTACAAATGGAGGATCAACCAAGTTGTAACTCAGAGGATCTGTTGTGTTGTCAAAGTTGCCGGTTCCTCTTCCAATTAAATAGAAGCTGTGGCCGTGCAAGTGTATTGGATGGGTAACCTGTCCGTCTACTAAGTTAGTGCCCTGAAACACAATCTCCACGGTCGAGTTATACTCGAGCACTTTCACTTTTGTCGATTTATCAACCAATTTGAGGTTCAGGCCTTGATCGGTCGCATTAGCAAAATCGAAGAAGAGCGGTGGTTGGTCAGGAAAGTCAGTGGTGTACACACCGTCAATAGAATTGTAGTATGCATCTAGCACATCAGTTTTGGTTTCTGGGGCTAGGAAACTAGCATTGTTCATACTGGCAGCAAACCTAGTACCGTTTGGACCAGCACATGAGCTGTTAGGGCATAATTGTTCATTTGTAGATAACGTGATATACATTTTGACATCGACAATTTGGGTTAAGACAGCTGGGTCATCTGGTTTGGCCAGCGAGCGAAGACCTCTAGTGAACGAATCTGATGCATTAGTGTCATCAGATTTTGGTAAGGAGGTGAAAACTGGACTTATTGATGGCGCGGAATGATTAGTTTTGTATTCTAAAATAGCTACGGCCGTTTTGTTATTTCTAGTGGCGTTAGGACTTCCATCAAAGTATAGATCAGTGATGATGTAATAACGGGAGGGGGAAGATGAGTTTTGCAATTGATTGGCCCGTAAGAGAAGGTCCATCGTTTGGCCCGGGGTTATCATCATAAATTCGTTCACATAAGGCTTCGTATAGCTGGCGTCGGTTCCAACTACCGTTACATTGTGGCCAGAAACCTTAAAAAGGAAACTATTTTCCATGGCTGCATTTATTACACGGAGTAGGTACATTCTGCCTTGTTCAACTTGTACCTTAAAAGTTTCTGCAACAAAAATAAAAATGAAAGATAAATGTAGTTAGATCACATTATATTTGAAAAAAATAATAAATTTGGTTGCTAATTGTGTTTAAATTAATAAAGTAACAAACATTGTCAAAGAGAATATCTGTCTTATGATGCATTAACAACTTGCATTATAAATAAACAACTTCCTGTACCAATAAAAATAAATTACCATTTGATGAGCATGGCATGAAGTCACCAGGTTGTCCATTGATGGTGTTGGCATCAGATAGATCGAATTGACCGCCATTGTCAAGTGCATTTTGGTACACATCTGTTATGTTTCTATTCCACCACTCTCCTAGAATCAGTGTGAATTCTTTATGGGGTTTGCGGAAGGGGAAGGTGGTTCCAAGCTTCGGGTAAATATTTATAGCACCGTGAACAGTAGCACGGTCAAATTCGCTATGTGCGTGCCACCAAAGCGTGCCTTCTTCTACCGTTAATTGGATGCGTTGTGTGTAGTTGGCTCCGGGTTGGATAGGGCATTGAGTAATGTATTCTGGTCCATCTGACCACGGGTCCCTCGGCTGGATTACGCCATGCCTATAGAAATTAGATGAATACATGTTATAAGTCTTGCATGGTTTGAAATAATTCCTTTAATTAATAGTGCAAATAACAGATTCTTTCTATATAGTACCAGTGAATGGTGATGTTTTTGTTCCCTCTGTTGATGACCTTGACATAGACTGTGTCACCTTTGCGAGCGGAGATAGTGGGTCCTGGATATGATCCATTGACAGTTAGAATGCTCTTTGTATTATTGCAGAGCCGGGTGTAGCTAGCTTCTTGAATCTGTTTAAGGGAAAAACCGAAAAAGAAATATATATATCAATCGGGTTTCAAGCGGATCCAGATAGCAAATTATTCGGATACAATCCATGAGATTATCCGAATCCATCTATCCATATCCGGGTCTGAAGCGAATTCATACTGCTTACATTGGACATCGAGTAAATTTCAATCCGATGTGTATTGAAAAATCTAACTCTCAATAAAAATAGTTATATTTTTCATGTCCTATATTTCTTTTGAAGATTTTATTTTATTTCTATTGAATATTCAAACTATAATTAACTCAGTGAATTTAACAAAAATAAAATAAATAACAATTATACCAGACATTGTGAATTGTGATAGCAGAAAAAATACTTACAACAAAAGTACGGTGATGAATCTTGGCCTCAAAGGGATGGAGAACAAGCAGCATAGCAATAGACCGACTGTTATTGGCCATAACGAGAAAAGCTTACTAAAAGCCATGGTGGTTGAAAATTAAAAATAAACCAAAAGCAATGCTCAATATTTTGTTGGGTTGTTTGCTTCCTCCGAGGAGACTATTCGAGAAGTAGTAATAAATTATGTGGTTTAGTGAGATTTGGAGAACATGCATTGATGGTATTATAGGAAGATTTATTTTATTTTATTTTATTTTTTGAAAGAACAAAAATAGTATTCAAGCCACTATTTTTGAATTGTTGTTTGTTTCCTCGAGGAGAAGTACTAATCGAAGTCCCTATTTGCTTCATCGATATGATGGTTTCAAAGTCTCGTACCCACTGGCCATTGACTGTTAATTTATAACTATAGTTTATGTACACCTACTTGAAGAATTTTCTTTATATATTGTATAAATATAATGGATCAGCTGTATGTATGACTTGGGCTTGGATTTTTTATATACCCTTTTTCTTTGCAAATATGGATAATAACGATTATTGTAAAGTTGTGCAAATTAATGAAGCAACCTTTTGTGAATTCGCACTTACCCTTTAATTTGTCAGCCTTAAAAAAGCAAACATTTTATCAACATTTTGTCAACCTTTAGTGTACAGCTGTGTAAATAAGGATACGCAATCACCTTTTGTCAACCTTCAAAAAAGCGATCTTTTGCCTGCGTCTGCATCATACTTAGAAATTTGATTAAAAAACATGCGCATAAGACCATTACATGCATGTGACTGTGAGTAATTAATGTTTGTTTTATTGGTACGTTACGTGACCTATAGTAGTATCTCCTCATTGAAATTTTCAATGTAGTTTTCTTATCTATGACTTTCATTGAAATTTTCAATGTAGTTTTCTATCTATGACTTATAGTGTATCTCATTATAGAAATTTTCAATGTAGTTTTTTTTTAAACGCATCTTCTGAATTTTCATCCGTGAACAGTTGTTCTGGAAATTCCTCCTTTCCCGAATCCAGTTGTCGAGCTATTTCGAGATGTGTGCAGAGAAAAAATTAGACGGCTGGATTCGAGACAGAGATTTTCAGGAACACTGTTCACGAATGAGGAATTTCAACATATTTCAATTCAGTTTTCTATCTCTATTCTTATATTAAGTATGTAGATGGTCCGGATCTCCTAATGGTTGTGATTGAAAGATGAAATTTCGGATTGAATATCAGCCTTTTAATCAATCAGCTACCATTTTTTTTATTCAATATTTTTTTTATATTATTTTACATTAGAAGTCTAAATTTATTTAGATATATATGTACTCTCCACATTTACTGGCTATAACGATTTCCTGATTGGTCATGATTTCTTTTTATTTTTAAATGTCATTTAAATAATTTTTGGATTGGTTGATAATTGATTGACTATGTTTTTTATTTCTTTACATTTTTTATATTATTTAAGAAATGTGATTTGTCATTTACACAAATAGTATAGATGGAGATAAAAAGGAAGATGGAGATGTGGAGAAAAAAAAATCTGTGTGTGGAAGAGATATATGCTCTTCACATTGGTGGTTGCATAAGGAAGAGAGAGAGAAGAAGAAGAGAGATGTCTCTAGAGAGTTCAACATAATTAAGAAATATGATCAATAAGGAAGGCTACATCATAAGGAAGACTATATGATCAAATAAGGATGTCTCTAGAGAGTTGAACAATATTGTCCATTTTATTTTCGATTTTTTTTAATATTAAGGAATGAAATATATGAATAGGTCACACATAAGATATTACTTGAAGTAACACAATTTTCAGTTTTATCTTCAAAATTTTCAGTATCACAAATAATTTTAAATATATCAAATAATATGAAGCATTCAAGGTTAATCAAGTAGAAATTACGATCCGACTTGTTGAAATGGAAATTTTAATTTATCTTCACGAAATGTTTATATTTGTTTTCATTTTTTTGGATCAATAAGGAATAATCAAGATGATTAATGGAATAATTTTCAACAACAGAGGAGATTACAAGAGCATTTAAATAGGCTTTCAGATAATTAATTATATTTTTTAGTTATAAAATATAGTACAGATCATGAGGCAATGATTTGGATTAATGTATCCTATATTTTTTTTATTTAATGTAATTTTTAACCAAAAACCTTATAAATTTATTGTTGATGACCTTAAGTTTATTTTTATTACGAAGAAGTCCATTACTATATTGTAAGCCTAATTAAATGTTATAAGAGTAATGAAATCAGATTCCAATTAATAAAATAGCAAAATAAATAATCTGAAA
>JAJGRW010000519.1:33520-45921 GCA_025461045.1 Carex parvula | reverse complement strand
GGCTGGGACATAATTCTGGAATGATATAGAGATTCTGCCATCGAGGAGGTTATTGGTCTGCAATTCTGTAGGCATCATAGGAATATCAATTCGCGACGGCCTTACCACCCAGTTTCTTCCTTGATTTTCTTGCGCTGAGTATCGCCTACCCGGAAGTGCTCGTATTCCCCTGCTCACCAGGTATTCGGAAACATTGCTTATTTGGTAAGCGAATCCCACATTCGATGTGTTGGAAAGTCTTCCTACTAAACCTCTAGTGATTAGGAGGTTTGCCTCGCCATTCTGCCAGTTTTGGTATCCTCTTGTTAGGATTGATATCTGGAAGTTTCTATAGAAATCTCCGATCGTTTGCATAGTATCCGGTATAACATATACCAGCTGGTTTCCTCTTGTTAGGTCAATCTCTGCTGTATCGAATATGGACTGATCTCCTTGCCACATGTTGTCTCTAAAAACGACCAACGCCGAGGTGCCCTCATCTTGTCTGTGCAGGATTTGTATCCTTACTTGAGCGACCCCTATGTGGATAAATTGCATCCCACTTTGCCTAAGGGCCGCATAGCTTTCGGGTTGTATAAATGGCCTGTCGATTTGTTGGTTGTCGGTGCAGAGGATTGCCTCTTCAGAGAGATGGTTATAGACACGGTGGTTGTTGTCGTCTCTTCTGGAATTGTATAGTACTTCGGCAGGTACTATAGCAGCTCGATCTCTCAAGGATCTTCTGAGCTGAGTATCTGGATCCACCTGTTCTTCCAGAGTCATCTGGTAGGGGTTTCTACCCGTTATAGTTCGGGTAAGATTCCTCAGGTTTCTTTGAGCATTATATCTCCTCCTTTGCCCTCTTCTGTATTCACGCACCTGATCTTCAAATAATGGTGCATCTGGGTTTACTGTTTGGGTTTGGGTTACACTGGGCCGTCCTGATGTCTCCATCATTTAAGTTTTTGTTTTTCTTCTTGGAGGATAACAAAGGGATCTTTGAAAACTCTAAAAACCCCTTTCTTTTCCTTTTGCTTGGAGGATTCGATTGATAGTTTGGCTAGCCTGGCTGATAGTTCGTCAGTTATTTCGCTCGACAGTTGCACACCCTTTTGTTTCTGGATTTGGTCTTTAAGGATTTTAACTTCTGCTCCAAGGTTTCGGATCTCTTCTAGTGCTTGTACTAGCAGCTGGATTTGAGTGTTGTTCTGTTTGATCAATGCGGTTGTGCCTGAGATGCCTCCACGAAGGTCAGAGGGTTTCGCAAAGCCCACCGCGGGTGACTCAATTGAGTCTGTCGCTTTGACTGCTTGTTTGTAGAATTGGGTGTTTTGAGTGAGTGTGTAATCACTCATGAATTAACCCAGGTTTCCACTCTTTTGAGGACGGTTTCTACTCTTTCGAGTTTCTGGTTGAGTTTTTCAGAAATTTTTAAGGTTTCTGTTTCAATAAGTTTGGGTTGCTTTGTGACCTCTGTCACCAGAGTTCTGACTTCTGATGTTGTTAAAGGTCGGTTTTCTGTCAATAGGATTGTGAGGTTTTTCAAGTTTTGTTCAAGTTTTTGGATTTTCTGGTCCAGGGAGTAGATTTGTTCTTGGGTTTGCTTAAAGTTCTTTAAGCTTACTCGGCTTAATAGGTTTAATCTGTCGTATATGACAGAAATGTTATTGGCTAGGTGTTTGTTGGTTATGGTTGTATCTGAGAGATCTAGGTATTCGAGATTAGGGGTTCGGGACTTCGTATACCACTCTTGAATGGATTGCTCCCACCTTTCGCTCATAAACTAAGTCTGCACGTAAGTTCTGTTGTGACCTTTTATTGCAAATATTCCAGGTCAGCAGTTCAGGTTTGATCATACCATTTATAATTGTTTTTGCTCAAAATTTTAAATATGCATTTTGTTTACACATCTAGTTGATTCTGGGGACAAATTTGGGGTACTAATCATTCACTTTTGAGGTGGAGTGGCAAATTCATAATTTCCTTGTTTTCAGGTGGCATATAACTAATTTTCCCAACAAAAATATACATTTCTGCTCACCTTATTCGCATGCAAGCCAGTGGTTGTAATTTATCCACTGACCAAAGAACATTAACTTACACAAATTGCTTCATGAAAATAAAGTCAAAATTGGTTATGGAAAATAAGTCACCATACCCTTCTAATCCAAGCATACCCCTAGAGAGACGAATATCTAATCTATTCACTGAGGTTTTATTTTGTGTTAGGGCAGCTGCTAACTTAGTTTATCAAAGGCTTAGTGAAGCAGTTCAGTTCAGCATGAGCCATTAAATAAGCTTCCAGGAACCTGCCAGACAGCAACAACAAATCACAAAAAAGAAACAAATATTATTCAGATATTTCACAGAAAGGGTATTAGACAAGAAAATAATCACCAAGTCCCGCAAATCCTTTCATATTTTTCTCAAAAAAATTCGGGCCATGCCTGTGGTAGAATGCATGGGGGCACACTAATAATCGTGTTAGAGCATATCGTAAGGCCCGGATCAAAACTAAAAAATTTAGTTAGTTTAGGGGATCCAAATTTATAGTGCATGGTGATTATAATTATAAAAAAAATATAGGAAATTAAATCAGGAATTAATAAATGGAGACTATGAACTTAAATATTTAATCAAATAAAATAAAATATATGTAAAAAACAACTCCGGATGAATCCATTCAAAATTACGGTTTGTAACAGTCGATGGGTTTATGCTTGAGTTAGGATCATTCGCGCGCGGTACCCAATAGTCTCGTAGAAGTTTGGGTCTTGCTGCATTATGAACTCCATTATCACCATTGTCTTCTTGTCCTCCATTGTTGAATGGTGGATTGATGGGAATCGGTTCGTTCGGTGAGATATTCATGTTGATCGAATCTGAGTCTCCTTCGCTTTCAGAATTACTTGAGAATGGAATATGATTGGTTCTTATCGGTGATGTGGAAACGAATTGTCCTCTCCTACTTGCAATCCTCAGGGATCTCCGTAAGGATGATTCGGCTAGCGTGCAGTGTCCTAAAAAGAAAAGAAAATCTGAAAATTAAACTAAAAATTGAAAAAAAAAAGAAAAAAAAAGAAAAACGAAATTGAAAATAAAAGTAAAAAGAAGAAAAATAAAAATGCAGAAAATTAAAAGTCTAGGCGTCTCTAATTGATTGGATTCAATGGTCAAAGCAAGGGCGTCTCGCGATGCCTTGCACAATAAACCGTTATTCCTCGGCAACGGCGCCAAAAGGCTTGATCACTCAAAAGAGAGCGATGTTTCTTTTAAAATTTATAAACTCAGAAATGCTATCGGTTCGGACTGCAAGTGCACAATCCTATCGAGTAGTATATTCGAGGTCGATCCACAGAGAATATTGGTTAAGAGTCATGAGCGATTAAATCACAATCTTTCGAAAGGCTAGACGAAATCTGAAAATTAGAGTTGAAGTTGTGATCAATGTAAATTTGGAAACAATTAAAAGTAATTAAAATAAAGATAGAGATGAGAATTTCTAGAATTTTGGCACACCATTGCTACTCAATCCACTTTGATAATATACTTCTGTCGGGTCTAATTTTCTATTGTTGTTTTATGAAATACACCACATAGGTCACTGCGAGTTATGTTATGCAAGAATGACAGATCTTTCATTGAGATTCTACACAGGACACTGTGAGTTATCTTACGCAAATGAATGATCTCTTAAATACACAAGTTACTACACAGATGTGATTTATCTTACGCAAATGATGGAACTTGGTTCGCATTTTATTGTTCCGATTTATGGTTTCCCCGCTAAAATTTTCTTCACATAAATCTAATAAATCTCAACGAGGCTAATTCGTGCAACATAGTTTCTCTTACCATTAAAGCACTGTCACTACCCTAACGGATTAAACTAGATCATCGAATTTAGATGAAGAGATAATAAATCACAAAAGCATTTCGATTAAACAACAAGAAATCATAATCAATAGAAAATATATATATCAAAGCATCAAGAGTAACAAGGTTTACTGCCTAGCTCTTAAGAAAGAAATTTAGCCGCGGAACGGCATGGTTACAATCACTCGTCTCTTTCTCACTTAATCAAATCCAATCTAAATTACAAAGATACTAAACTATTCTGTCTAGGGTGCTTATATAGGAGTGAAGGGACGTCTGGAGTTGAGTGGAAGCCAAGAAAACTGATCTGGATATAGCTGTCAGCAGTTATTCCCCAAGAGGCGCCTTGATTACGGACCGTATCAGCCAATACGGTCCGTATTGAGACCTTGTCGCTGAAGGGTTTAATGCGTATCACGCCATCTCCTGGTCGTATTTGGCTAGGTCCGTATTAGGCAATACGGGCCGTAACATAGACTTAGTTGATTAGCGTCGCTCATCCGATTGACCCGATTCTTGCTCCATTTGGTGTAAAATAGTCCCAAAACTTGTTTTCTGCAATAAAACATAAAGAAGGGTGACAGTAGCCTTTTTCTCTAAATAATTAAACATAAATGCGAGATAATATGCAAAATCTAAGCCAAAATCATACGTAATTCATCATCATTTTGACTCTGATCAAATAGAAAACCGCGATATTTTCTTTATTATTCAAAAGTGACTTTTGAACTGGGATCAATAACTCAGATTCAAAATATTTTTATTTTTTTTCAGTAACACTCAAAAAAATATTTTAATTTTTCTAGCAGCTGTAAAAAATTCGGCCTGAATAATATTGATCCGGATTATTTTTCGCAATAATTCTTATAAATTAAATTATATAGTATTTCATCTATTCTAAAAAATATATAAAAATATTTCTAATATTTCCGTACAAAAAATAAATAGGCATAACATCTTCTATTTATTTAAAATATGAGAACCAAAAATCTTATTTCCGGTAAATATTTTCTGAATTTGGCGGACTCCGAAATTTTTGCAGGTGTAGATTTCTATATTTTGAATTTTTTTCTGGATATTAAAAAAAATTTCGGCCAATTTAAAGTAACTGTTGTGATTTTATGAAAGGAGCTGATTCTGTATGGGGAAGAGGTCCGAGTTTTTATTAATATCCAAAGTTTAATAGAAATTAATATTTATGCCCCTCAGGGTTTTCGCTAAAAATGCCCAAGCCGGCCACAAAATAGCCGGCTTACTCGTTTTTATTTTTTATTTTTATTTTTTTTAAAGACACTATGAAAAGCAAAATAATGAAATCTAACATTGAAAATTTGAATTTTTTGTTTAAATTATTTGTTAGATTACTTCTTTTGATTTATAATTAGCATATTTATACTACAATACACTAGATTACTTGAAATTATGTTGAATTACACTATATTACAATAAATTATGTTGAATTACACTAAATTACGTTAACTTACACTAAATTACAATAACTTCGCTAATTATGCTAAACTACGCAAAATTACGCTAAAGTAGACCGATTCTGTGCCATCTTTCATGAATCATAAAAAATAGTAAAAAAATTCCAAAAATAGTAAAAATTGGTATTCTACAAGTTCATTATGTAACTAATTTACTGAGCTACTTATATTGAATAATAGAAATGAAAATCTTAATTGGAAACTTCAACTCAAGTTTTGAGGCTCTTCTCTTAGTTTTTTGACAATTCTGAATTTTAAAAAACGACGCAGTGGTCACTGACGCATGCGTATTTTCGCAAGTTTTTCGAAAAGTGGTCATTTGCTGAAATCGGACACTCGAGCGCCATTTTATGACCGTTTGAAGTTTCACCGTCGTTTTTCGCCTTTTCAGTGAAGATATCATTCCTATTCATATCTAATTTAGCGTAATGTAATGTAATTTAGTGTAATTTAACTTAATATAGTGTAAATCAACATAATTTCAATTTCAAGTAATGTAGCGTATTTTAGTATAAATATGCTAATTATATATCAAAAGAAGTAATCTATCAAATAATTTAAACAAAAAAATTCGAATTTTCAGTGTTAGATTTCATTATCTTGCTTCATAGTGCCTCTAAAAAAAAAACGAGTAAACCGGCCATTTTGTGGCGGCTTGAGCATTTTTGGCGAAAATCATGAGATCTGAGCATAAATAATAATTTCTATTAAACTTTGGATATTAATAAAAATGTCGGGGAAGAGGTGGTTAAGCTATTTTCATGTTTTTTTTAAATATTCATTATTATGATTTAATTAAGCTTTCTCATTTGATATGTACTAACCTATTAATTCCTTATTGCAGTCTATGGAATAATCACACATACTTAAAATAAAATCACGTTATATACAATGCCATGAAAGCGAAATAATTATCAAGATGATTTACGATGTTCATAGGGGTGTAAACGGAGCGGATTCGGAGCGGATAATGCTAATACCAAATCCGTATCCGCCTTTCAATGAGCGGATACGGATACGGATACGAATAATAAACGGATATTAAAATTTAAAACCATATCCGCCTTAAACGGATATGGATACGGAGCGGATAATTTACGGATACGGATTCGAATACGAATATAGAACAAAATAAACAAAATAAAGAAGTAGTAACAAAAGATAGTGTGGTGTAGTGGTTTGTATCTTGGTTGCTTAGACTTTCACCTCACATGACATGGGTTCAAATCCCCTTCAAAGCAAAATAATTTAAAACCTCACATGATACGGATGCGGATACGAATACGGATAGTAAACGGATATTAAAATTTGAAACCATAATCGTATCTGTATCCGGATCTTCTGTGGGTAATTGATAATTATCCGTATCCGTATTCGCGATATCCGTATCCGTTTAAATCCGGATACGGATTATATGCGGATTCGGAGCGGATATCCGCCCGGATATCCATATCCGTTTACACCCCTAGATGTTCAACTTTAAAATATGAACGAAAATTGAAAATGTTATAAAAAGAATCATAAAGTGCATAGATAATAAAATAACATGCAATATTTAAAAAGTTAGGTGCGTTTGACCATAGAAACTGGATTTTGCGGTATTAGATGGGGGATCAAATCCTCTGCCCACCGGTCGGCAGGATTTTCCTGCCACCCTTGAAAATTAACCAATCTCCATGTGCCACTTGTTATGAATTCTTAAAGAAAGTTTTCACAATAATTAATTACTGAGTCCAACATTAATATTTGTAGATTAACTTAGTAACTTTTCTAAATACAGAAACATTAACTCGCATAATAAATAAAAATAGAAAAACAATTCAGTTTGTCTTTTATGAAATAATTAATAATACCACAAGTTATTCAGAGGATAAATATTATAATTAATATAAATAAAAAAAATTATAAAAAGTACCACAAGATATTCTTTTAGGAAAAAGTAAAGTTATTCACAGGAGAATTTCAATACCATAAAATTTATGTACAATTTGAGTTATAGATGTTCAAATATAAACAAAAAAAATAAAATTTGGACGTATTTTAATTTCTCTTAAATCAAGATTTAAGATTAATGTTCAAATATAGATAAGTGTTTTCGAGAAAGGTTCTCATGTTACAAAAGTTTGTGCAATAAAATGGTCAATTTTGTGGTTCTAAAGCAATGAAGGTTCTCAAATGATTAGAAATTACAATATTATGTCCATATTTAACTTTTTTTCATTTATATTTGAAAATTTATAAATCAAATTGCACATATATATAATAAAATTTGTGGTATTGTGGCTCTTCTGTAAATAACTTTACTTGTTCATAAAAAGAATATCTTGTATTATTAATTATTTCATAAAAGACAAATCGGATTGTTTTTCTTCTATTTTGTTCATTATGCAAGTCAATCTTTCTATGCATAGAAAAATTACTAATTTAATTTACAAATATTTCATAAACAGATTTAGTAATTGATTATAGCTAGAGAGTCTAAGATACGTGGCTTATGTATATTGGTTAATTTCCAAAGATGGCAGGAAAATCCTGCCCACCGAGGGGCAGAGGATTTGGTTCCATTAGATGGGGGAAAGAAACATCACAAATCATTAATTAATTACAAAACCCCAGGTCATTTCCATCTAACATACTGCATACACTCAGTCTGATACACTATAAATAGCGTACACGCCTATATACATTTAGATGGGGGAAAGAAACATCACAAATCATTAATTAATTACAAAACCCCAGGTCATTTCCATCTGACATACTGCATACACTCAGTCTGATACACTATACATAGCGTACACACCTACTATGTACATTTTTCAAAATAATAGCTGTAAGATCTCTCGGCCCTTTTTACCTCTAGCGTACTCACCTATATACATTTTTCTAGATGATATAAGCCTCACTTAGTTCTTTTTACCTCTTTTCCTGTGCAACATAAATGACACATCATATCACTTCTCCTCACACCTCCAAAGGAACAAGTATCCTCTCCATTACTGTAAAATATTTCCTTCACTTTACGGTTTGAGATTAACTCTCAGCTACTTTGAGATTCGGGCTAACGCAGGGGCAGTATTATTGGGCTTTGAGATTCGTGCCAAGTTAAAAGAACGGTCCAGATCCAGTGATTGTAAAAGATTTACTATTACGGTACCGGAGAGGATGTGAATTCACTCCAAAGACTTATAACCCTACCACATGAATTCACCGGATGAAATCAAAATATAATTTAAAATTTTTCATTTTGCATTTCCAACTTTTAAAAGAAGGTATTAAAGAGTCTGGCTAGTATGACATCAGTGTCATTTCAGCCTATATAACACTAACTCCAAAACCTATCGAATCGATTTCAAACGGTGACTGCAAACCGTTCAAACCGATCTATTTCATTAGTTGTGCGTTTACATGCAAAATTTATAATTTTTCGAATTTATTTAGTATCAAATCAGGCAGTCAAATATGTAAGTTTTTAAGTTAATTTTAATGCATTCATTTTTTTTCAACATTTTTGACCACTTAATTTGATACTAAAATAACTAGAAAAATATAAATTTTTTGCATGTAAACACATCACTCATAAAGTAAGTCGGTTTGAACGGTTCGGATTAGTTGTTTGAAGTATATTCAATTAATTTTGTAGTTAGTGTCATATGACACCGATGTCATACTAGCCGAACTCGACATTAAGCTTTTCTGATGCATTTGCCACCGGATGAAATCGCTGGTTTTTATTTGAAAAATTATGATGGTTACAAGGAATATGTAATTTTCTTTCATTGACATTTGTAGGAGTAGAACTAAGGTGTTCTTAAGCTCACCAAGCCCTTTGTGAGTTTAACTCAAAAATGATTGATTTCAAATAACACATCCAAACTATTGAAACCGTTATACTTCACGAGTGATGCATTTACATGTTAAATTTATAATTTTTCGAACTAGTTTAGTATAAAGTCAAGCGGTAAAAAAATGATGAAAAATGAACTCATTAAAATTAACTTATAAATTATTTTTTTTTACCGCTTGACTTCATACTAAATTAGTTCCAAAATTTAAAAATTTGACATGTAAACACATAACTCATGAAGTAGATCGGTTTTAACGGTTCAGATGTATTTGAAGTCAATCCGATAGATTTTTGAGTTAACTTCACAAAAGGACTTGGTGAGCTTAAGAACACTTTTAGTTCTACTCCAATTATAGTATTCCCTACGAAACAAAAAGAATATATTAAATATTCAATGTCAGGTTTAATAAGTTGCCGTAAATTGCCTTTTGGCTAATGGAATCATCTTTTATTGTTATAAAATTAGAGTTAATTACTGTTAGCACAGAGAAATGGAAAAACAATAAGAAAATTATTTTGGTAGAATTTATGTTTGATTTCGATGTAGATGCTTTAATTAGTCATGATTGAATATCGTTCTCTTGCAATTTTTTCTCTTTTAAACATATTAAAAGATCTTTCTAATAATATATACTTGGGAGCGGAATTGGTCCCAAGTCCTTTGGACTATTTCTGTCCAAAGAGCTTGTTGAATCGAAGGATGTAATTATTGATGATTAATTAAACGGTGATACAAAACATGTATATAACTATATATATAGAAAGAACGCCAGCTGTTATTTTCGCTGTTGAGAATCTAACTTGCCAATTCACTATCAAGCTATTCAATAGTTTCATAAATGGAGTTGTCCATTACATATCACATTTGCTTAAATAAGTGAAAACATAAACAAGCAAACCACGAGAAAAAAAAAAATCAAAATTAATGCAAGTTACTAATTGTTACTATGTACACATTTAAGTTAATTATTTTATATTGTAGAAATTTTATAGACACCCTCATATTTATTTAATTATTTACTTAAAACTAATTAATACATATTATTACAAATTAGAAGCTAAAGAAAAATATATAAGGGTCTTCTTTTTCTAAAGAAATTTTACAATTTCTGATGAAATAAAAACAACAAAAGTCGTACTTTTATATTGTTCAATTTTTTTACGATTTCAAATTGCTATTCTCAAAAAAGTAAATGGAGGCATTAGGCATTCATAAAACTCAATTTTTTGTAATAAAACTAAAAGATTTAATCGTACGGCTTGTAACGATTTAAGCTATGTTGCATGGATACGGGTACGGGTATCGTATCGGATACGATACGGATACGGCGATACGACAATTTTCAAAAATCAAGGATACGATACGTTTATTATATATATTATTTTATATATTGTATTTAGATAATCATAATTTAAATCAAATTTGTATAAAAAATTAAAGCATAACATAAGAATATATTAAGTACTACAGTTACTAATATATATCACAAATGACACTTTGGTGTAGTGGTCAAAGCTTTTGACCCTCACAGCCACGGCCAGAGTTCGAATCCCACCTCACGCAGAAAAAATTAGCCGGTTCACGCGCGGCTCACGGGTGCGGCCCGGTTCACGGGCGCGGCTCATGGGTGCGGGCGGGCGCGGCTCACGGGTGCAGCGCTGGTTCACGGGCGGCTCACGCGTGCTGGCGGCGCGGCTCACGGGTCCAGGCGTATCCGGGCGTATCCAGACGTTTCCAGGCGTATCCAGCTGTTTCAACGGAGTATCGGCGACCGTATCGGCCGAGTTAGGATACGCCACGTAGGCGGATACGCCAGCTGGCGTATTGGATACGTATCGGTGCCGTATCGGGCTCGTATCGGTATCCGATACGTGTCCGATACCGATACGCCGCCTATTTAGACGTATCCGTGCAACATAGGATTTAAGTAAATAAAAAAGCTAATGGAGATTTCCATTTAAAAAATTATTGATAGACAAATGACGAGCTAGATTTTCAATAGCTAAAACAACAGCTTGCATTCTTTCTATATATGCACGTTCATTAATCGTTGTTCAATTAATAATCTATAATTACATCATACGGTTTAACAAGTCCTTTGGACAAAAACGGTCCAAAGGACTTCGGATCAATTATGCACCCCCGGGGTGCAGAACTTGTTCGAAGGCCTTTGGACCGTCATCATCCAAAGAGCAGTATCTACCGTTTGATATCCAGCGTTGCTAATGCATCGAACCGTCCTTTTTGGTAGTAAAGTCTTTCCCTTTTTGTGAAACTTTGTAAATTCAACCTCCATTACCTTTTCAATTGTTCTATTTCTTACAAACTATTGTGTCTATATTAAATATTTTTTTCGTTAATTATTAGTATTAATAATTTCTAGTAAACACAATTATTCGTTTCACAATTTGTAATTATTAGTACGAATAATTAAATGTATTCATGGCAGAAGAAATTTTTAATATTATATAGAAAATTCACATAATTAAAATTGTTATTTACTTAATATTAAACTATGTTGTCTTATATTTTGCATATATGATGAAAATAATTACTTTCATTTGTTTCTACTTTCTACGAAATGAAACATTTGAGAAGGTAATGAAGATCTTCACTTTTTGGGTAAATGAAGATTTTAAAAAACATTTTGCGCGTTGGATTTATGATGCTTTGAGAATATGGAAAGACTTTATTGATTTATTAAAGGGCAATTAAATTACAGTTTATAATGATTAGTAGCAACAGATATCAGACGGTCACTATTGGCCTTTGGATGAAGATGGTCCAAAGCCCTTTGGACAAGTTCCGCACCCGTCTCCGGGTCTCCCTTCTCTTATTTTATTGGAAATCAAATTGTTTAAATTTTTCTTTGACCTTTGTCTTATCCGATGTCAGAGAATTTAAAATATTTTTTTCAGCGGCTCCTCGAACTCACGCGAAGCCCGATCCCGAATTAAATTGTTAGACCTTGAACTTACTTAATTACACATATGTCATTGCAGTAATTTAACCACATGTGATTGAAATTGTGGGTCATAAGATTCACATGTAATTCATTGCCAAAAAAAAAAAATGCTGAATCGGACACATATAATGACATTTTTGGTAATTTGACAAAGTGCAGATCAAAGTGCTCCATGCATAGGACCACGGATTTTTTTTAAAAAACATAATTAAAATAATTAATTTAAAAAAAAACAAGTTGATTACCTCG
>JAJGRW010000519.1:0-25854 GCA_025461045.1 Carex parvula | reverse complement strand
ATTTGACAAAGTGCAGATCAAAGTGCTCCATGCATAGGACCACGGATTTTTTTTAAAAAACATAATTAAAATAATTAATTTAAAAAAAAACAAGTTGATTACCTCGTTTTTTAGAAAAATCGTAAAAACCGAAATGGCAATTCGGTTTGAACTTTTTTTTTTCCCTACACCGAATTGCCAATTCAGTTTAGAGGGTTTTTTTTTTTTAAGAGTCACTATGAAGAACAAGATAATAAAATCTAGCACTGAAAATTTGAATGTTTTGTTTAAATTATTTGATAGATTACTTCTTTTGATATATAATTAGCATATTTATACTAAAATACGCTAAATTACTTGAATTATGTTGAATTACACTATATTACAATAAATTATGTTGAATTACACTAAATTACGCTAAATTACAATAATTTCGCTAATTATGCTGAAATACGGTAAATTACCCTAAAGTAGACTGATTTTGTGCCATCTTTCATGAATCATAAAAAATAGTAAAAAAATTCCAAAAATAGTAAAAATTGGTATTGTACGAGTTCATTATGTAACTAATTTACTGAGCTACTTGGATTGAATAATAGAAATGAAAATCTTAATCGGAAACTTCAACTCAAGTTTTGAGGGACTTCCCTTTGTTTTTTGGTAATTTTGAATTTTGGAATCCGGCATCGCGGGCACGGACGCATGCGTATTTTCGCAAGCTTTCCGAAAAGTTGTCATTTGCTGAAATCGGACACTCGAGCGCCGTTTTATGACCGTTTGAAGTTTCACCGTCGTTTTTCGCTTTTTCAGTAAATATATCGTCCCAATTCATATGTAATTTACCATAATTTACCGTATTTAAGCGTAATTTAATATAATTTAGTGTAATTTAACTTAATATAGTGTAATTCAACATAATTCAAGTAATTTAGCGTATTTTAGTATAAATATGCTAATTATATATCAAAAGAAGTAATCTATCAAATAATTTAAACAAAAAATTCAAATTTTCAGTATTAGATTTTATTATCTTGTTGTTCATAGTGACTCTAAAAAAAAAAAAAAAAAAACCTCCGAACCGAATTGGCAATTCAGTGTAGAAAAAAAAAAGGTTCAAACCGAATTGTCATTTCGGTTTTTACGGTTTTTCTAGAAAACAAGGTAATCAAGTTGTCTTTTTTTTTTTGATGGTTGGCGGCAATTGCCGACAACAGGATATATTAATAAAAAAATAATTACAGAAATTGTTTTGTAAGTAGGCTACATGCTCTCATGTAGCCTAAGGCTCTCCCCTAGATCCTATACACGGAGTCGGCCTGTATGTAACCCCCAGAGTCGCCCCCCAGGTAATCCTAAACAAATAATTTCCACCTCTCAATCTCTAGCACTGTGTCTCCTATGAGGCGATGCACTACCCTCTGATTTCCAGAAAACAGTCTTCTATTCCTCTCACGCCATAGTGCCCAGGCCCCAGCTGCCCAGACCACATTCCATAGCCTTCTAAGCGATCGGCTCTGAATCATGTTTATGTTAGTCCATGCCGAGAGGATGTCGTATGCCCCGCTTGTTGATATGTTATACTGTGCCATTATGCCGACCCAGAAACTTGCGGCAAACCTACACTCCCACATGAGATGGTCCCTGGATTGATGTCCCCACAAAAGTGACAGTCCGTCGGAACAATACAGCCTCTGTGAAATAGGACCTCCTGAGTAAGAATCTTGTCATCCAGCATAAGCCAAATGATATCATCACTTTCATGGGAACTTTAATCTACCATAGTTCTCTGTAGATGGGAGAAATGAAATCCACTATGGTGCATGGCCCGGTAAGCCGATGCACATGAGAAAAGCCCCGTAGTAATCTTTATTTTTTAAAATTAATTATTTTCATTATGTTTTTTTAAAAAAATCCTAGGACCACAGCCTCGCTCTTACTTTAAGATATAATTCCTTGCGCATCTTGAATTATATTTCCTATTGCCAGCCAGATTCAGAATTTCCTTTCAATTTCCAAATTTTAAATAGATCTGAAGTAGGGATGAAAATGGAGCCGATACGGAGCGGATAGTGATAAAACCATATCCACATTCTCTTTTTTCATTTTCCGGATACGGATACGGAGTGGATATCAGACATATCAAATGGGTACGGATACGGATCCGGATTAGATCGGATATTTATTATTATAATCTAAAAAATATTAAAGTTCATAATATTTATCTAATTATAATGGTGAAAAATATAAATTTTTCATAATATATATTAAAAGAGTGAGGCTACGGTGTTATGCATAGCACCAATTGGGTCTGTACTACGGCTCAAAATTTAACTTTTTACAATCCTAATGATCGATCCGAACCGTTCAACATGATTATAAAATGAATATGTATTTGCAAATCAAATTTTACATTTTTTGAATTTTTTTACTATTTTTTCGAAAATCACTTGATCTGAACATTGTGGACCATCCAAAAACAGCCTATCTAAAAAAATAGTAAAAAAATTCGAAAAAATGTAAAATTTGGTTTGCAAGTACATATTCATTTTATAATCATGTTGAATGGTTCGGATCGACCGTTAGGATTTTGAAAAGTCAAATTTTGAGCCGTAGCACTGACCCAATCCGTACTATGCATAACACCGTAGCCTCACTCATATTAAAATATATGGTATATATCTACTATTCGGATACGAATAAATGAAACGTAAAACCATATTAGTATCCTTATCCACACAGATATTTGGATATCGGATATCCACATCTAAGTTTTCGAATATGGATCGAATACGGATCGGATAATATCCATACTGTTTTCACCCCTAATCTGAAGTCTACTATTTCAGATTTATTTAATTTTGATTCTAATAAATTAAATGTTAGTATAAATAAATTAAATTTTAAAAATATGTACAACATGTTTTCCATTTATGAGAAAAAATTTCCTGAGTTGTGTTTCGGAGAACATTTTTTCCATCGATCCCTCGATTGGATTTAATTATTTCCCGACAAAATTCCTATTGCAAGTAAAAATGTTGAGAAAAAACACAAAGTCAGACCAATTATTTTTTTTTTTCTCACGAACTAAGCACCATTTCTCTCTTTCACAAAGTATCAAAACTAATTGGGAAAAAAAAGCTAAGTGCATATTTCAAAATTTAGATAATATAAACATATTCCTAAGTGACAGAACTATATATTTTTCCTTCATAAAAAAATCCATAAACATAAGTAATTAATGTTTTGCAATTTGAATTTTTTTCAGAATTTATATGAACTAGCTGGTTTTATGAACTTTTTTTAATTTGTTTAATTTTCATTCTAATAAATTAAATGTTAGTATAAATAAGAAAATTTAAAAATAGGTACATATTTTCAGAATGAAATTAGAAGTTTCTATGACTATCTTCACAGTACAACCGAATATTCACTTCATCAAGTTCCCATAACTATTTCAGTGCATCTTGTATGAGTTTCCTTAAATTGAGTTGTGAGTTTCCGAACTCGTAAAATCTCATTTTGCATAATTTCGTGACAAATGAACAACGCGGGCCCACCTGGGGATCAGAGGTCAATTTTTGTGAGATTTTATGCAGTCTGTGGAGCAACGAACAGAATAGCAGTTCATTTTTCAACCCATAGACAGGGGCGGACCCAGGAATTTGATCAGGAGTAGGCACAAAATAACAATAAGAGTGCAAAATATTTTTTTACTATATAATCTCATGAGCTATTGTACAAAATGCTAACAAGACTATAAAATAAAATAAAAATATTGTTTTTACATATAAAAAACAACAAATATAGTAATATCTAACTAGTCAAATCAAATCGATGACGGTGAAATTGCCTTTACGGGTCTTCATATGTTGAAATCTTTTCATAATTCTTTCATTCTTAACACCCTTGAACAAATCTCTCTCAATATAAGTAACTAAACAATCATTCAACCATTTATCTCCCATGCGAAGAGGGCGAAGAGGGAAGAGGTGCGTCTAGAGGGTGGAGAGGGAAGAGGCTCGTGAAGAGGTCAAGAGGGCGGAGGCGTGTGCGTGCTGCCTGCTGGCGCGTGAGATCCTTTCTCTGACTCTCCAGCGTCGCTGACAAAGCTCGAAGTGTTTTGTTTTTGCTCAAGTCTTTGATTTTGATTTTGCTCTCTGACTCTAAACAACAGCGAAGCAAGCAGGTCTTTTTTTTACTCATCTGAAGAAAGGTTTATTTTTTTTCCTTTGACTGTAGTGTCGCTACTCTTTCTTCGTTTTGTTTTATTGGGTTCACTTCTTTCTCTGTTTTGTTTTATTGGGTTTCAAAATTTTACAGTGAAGTTCTGTAGCGAAGTTTTGTTTTATGGGCCTTGTTATTTAAATTTTTTTGCCTTGCTATTTAAATTTTTCTGGATTCAGGAGTAGGCACAGCACAATAATGAATAAGGGGTAGGCACTTGGGTAAATTTTATACTGGATTTAAAAAGAAATTTAAATTCAGGAGTAGACACTTACCTACTCCTGAGCCTTTATGGGTCCACCCCTGCCCATAGATACAAGATGTAAACTCATTGCACAATGAGCTGTACTGTTTTCGTCGCCAACTAAATGAGGTGAAATGAAAGTGAAATCTCAATTGTCTTGTGACAATGAGCGCACAAATCTTGATAGAAAATAAACGATCCAGATTATATCAATGCGAACCAAATGTGGGAATGGATTCCGACATTTTTATTAATATCCAAAGTCTAATACAAATTATTAATTATACCCAGAATCGGACAAATTATCGAAATATACCCAAGCCGGCCATTTTCTGGCCGGCTATGTACCTTTTTTTTTTCCCCCATTTTTTAGAGAGAGACACTACGAAGATCAAAGTATCGAAATTTAACACTGAAAATTTGAAATTTTTTGTTTAAATTATTTGTTATATTACTTCTTTTGATATATAATTAGCATATTTATACTAAAATATGCTATATTAATTGAAATTATATTGAATAACACTATATTATGTTAAATTACGCTAAATTACATTACATTACTTTACAATACGCTATATTAATTGAAATACGCTATATTGTGCTACTATTTTTTATGTTGTGCTACTATTTTAATGTTGTTATATTTTCTGTTTAGCATTATCATGATAATTTATTTTGATCTGTAAAATATAAAAATAGTACCATAAAAGCACACATACACAAGAACCGAAATATAGGATAATCCAAATATACCAAACATAAATAGTATATCAAATATAAATAGTACAAAACTAGTAAAAATACAACTAAAACGGAGAGGGGGAATATCGCTGAGGCGGTACTCCGTCGTTCGCCCGGCGCCAGCGCGGCCAGCCTCCGTCTCTCTCGGGCTCATCTGGGGCATCGGCTGACCTCAGTATCTGCTCGGCAGTATCCCATCTGGCATCGCCCGTGGAGACTGTCGGTACTGGCGGAGGTGTAGCGAAGATAGATGCGGCAAACCCAATTCCAAAGGCAGGCTGAGTATGAGATCCGCTATCACTAGTCTCTCCATTATGCGGCATCTCTGTGCCATATCGGGGCCATGTCGGTGCCGACATGATCTCCTCGAACTCATGGAGACTGCACGAGAGGGACTCGTACTCAGAAGTATCGGTCTCCGCAGGTGGTGGCATCTCTGCTGGACCCTGCAATCATACACATAAATTATTAAATTTGATCTGAATAAAGAAATTTATTAAAACCTGACAGATACTGAAGTATGACATACATGAGGCTGCACCGGACGTCCATGCTCGTCGTACCATGCCGTCCACCCAATGTCGGACAATACCCAACGATGGTAGTCCCACTCTGGATGTGAATCGGGGGAAGATGGCATATCATCTAACAGAACCGGGCTCGGATCGGGCTCTTGCGGATCTATCTCACGCCAGTTGATGTTCTCTCTGGCGTCTCGCAGCATACCGATGATCTTTCCACCGTGCCCGACATCCTCAACCACATTCGCATTCTTCTTGAGGGTGCGGTACCCAAGCCGTCTCCAGTTCTTTTTTCCCAGCATGCGGATCCCATTCCCGCACTCCTTGATCGCGGTCAAAAGCTGAAAAAAATTTAGCATGTCAGATCAAACCTTGATGTATTACTAAGTTAGACCAAAACTATGTGGTTTTAGGTGCTTTACCTGGCGAGCCCATCCACGACCGTTGGGATGGTAACCATCATCCGTTTTGATCCTGTCGCGGAGATGGGCACCGTAATCACCCTGCAGATAGACACTCGCCATGCAGACCTGCGTGTACCATACATCGTACCTCAACTGGGGATCCCCCTGGGTCTGCTGAAGCACATCTGGCTCGTGATAGAAGTCTGTATACTGAGGATCCTGAGCCGTCTCGTAGTATGCATGGTAATGAGTGCTCCAGTCCTTATCCAGTCGCCCTCGGTGGGTAACGCTGTAAAGAAGACGTTAGTTGCAATAAAAACTATCAAGTAATATGATTTATTTAATAAATACAATAGACTACGACTTACCGGTGTAGGTCTCTGTGCGTGTAACTCGGCAAAGATGGGTCTATGGGAATCAACGCCGCTCGACCAAACTGGCGGAGCACCCGATCTGGATAGTGGTGCTCCACTGTCTAGAAATGTATGAGTGGACCTCGATAGAACCACATCTCCCGCTCCTGCTCGTCAGTCACACTGCCCGGCAAGAGGAACTCCTCGTACAACTGATCGTACGGCGTCCACTCAACAAGAGGCTCAGGCAAACTCTGAAGCTCTGACCGGACTGGCCTGATCCCAACGGTAGCACCGTGGGTCCGATCCTGGTAGTGGTGGAAACCGTACCACTTCTTGGCGTATGCCGGGTAGTGAACACATCTGGCTCTCCCCAATCTGGCGCCTCATTGGGGATAGGACGGCCCACGATAGCCGTGACCACGACCAGTGCTGAAGGAGGAGTACCGGCCCGTACATCTGCTTCGCCGTCGGCTTCATTTTCAAGAACATTACACGTCAGTGTATTTTGATGGATTGATTGATTAAATAATTTACACTAAAATAAGAGTTGGTGACTTACCTCACTACTACGACACAGGTGGTAGTACAGATACGCCAGGACAGCTCCACCCCAGTTGTACGACGACGGCCGCTCAATGTCCATCAGCAACGGGAGATACATCATCGGCATCTGATCACCGCTGGAATCAGGAAACATGACAGAACTAAAAAGGTCCATCACGTAGCCCCGTGTATATCTGCAATACAAAACATATAAAAATTCTAATAGAATCATCGTATTATAAATTAATTAGTAGATATTAATAAAAATTTACCTCTGAATCTCCAGCTCGGTGGAATCTGCCGAGAGACCCGCGATGAAGTGCTGCCATAACCTCGTCATCCGCAAATGGAACTTCGACCTCCCATGTTCCCCAATGATATAGGAAGGATCAGCTCCCAACAACTCCTCGACATAACCTGCGAATCTGGTGCTGTCAGAGACGCCGCCGACGGGTGTGCCACGGATAGACAAACTCCAGAGAGCACTCACATCCTGGAAAGTCACTGTCATCTCTCCGAATGGCATGTGAAACGTGTGCGTCTCGGGACGCCATCGCTCCACCAGTCCAGCGATGAGAGATGCATTGATGATGCTCTTCTCTATCCGCACGATGTCCACAACCTGGTAGAGACCCAGGTTGACGAGGTACGGCTCCAACACCTTGTAGTACCTCATGTGAATGCACCTCAACTTCACATCTAGAAGATCCGTATCCTGCGTTGAAAAATGTAATCCGCATGATGACAACATAATAAAATTTAAATCCAACAAAATTTAATGAAAATATAAGAAAAGGAACGTACCTCACGAGAAGCCAGTGAGACTCGGTGCTCGCTGTGGGAAATCCACAGGAGAGGACTGATGTGCTCCGTGCTGCTAGTACTGATCGGCTCGTCCACTACTGGACGCTGGGTAGGCCGTGCTCTAGGCATCCTGATATCTAAAATAACCTAAATTCGGTGAAATTACGCTTGATCAGCATAATTATGGTAAAAAAGGCCAAAATACCCTAAATATTGGTCATCTGTGCTAATTACACTAAATTATGCTTAATCAGCCTAATTATGGTAAAAAAGACCAAAATACCCTAAATATTGGTCATCTGTGCTAATTACACTAAATTACGCTTAATCAGTCTAATTATGGTAAAAAAGGCCAAAAAATACCCTAAAAATTGGTCAAACGTGCTAATTTCGGTAAAATTACGCTTAATCAGCATAACTATGGTAAAAAAGGCCAAAATACCCTAAAAATTGGTCAAACGTGCTAATTTCGGTAAAATTACGCTTAATCAGCATAACTATGGTAAAAAAGGCCAAAAAATACCCTAAATATTGGTCAAACGTGCTAATTTCGGTAAAATTACGCTTAATCAGCATAACTATGGTAAAAAAAGGCCAAAATACCCTAAATATTGGTCATCTGTGCTAATTACACTAAATTACGCTTAATCATTCTAATTATGGTAAAAAAGACCAAAATACCCTAAAAATTGGTCAAACGTGCTAATTTCGGTAAAATTACGCTTAATCAGCATAACTATGGTAAAAAAGGCCAAAATACCCTAAAAATTGGTCAAACGTGCTAATTTCGGTAAAATTACGCTTAATCAGCATAATTATGGTAAAAAAGGCCAAAATACCCTAAATATTGGTCAATTGTGCTAATTACACTAAATATTGGTTAACTTAGCTAATTACACTAAATTACAACAACATAATCTAAATTATAACACCTAAAACCTAAATCCTAACCCTAAAATAAATAAATTAAAAATTAAATTAGATAAAAAAAATTTACCTTAAAGAAGAGAGAATTCGGTTGAATATGGGAGAATTGTGAGAAGAGAGAGATAAAAAGGGGTATATAAAGGGTGAAATGCGGGGAAAAAAAAAAAAAAAGGTACATAGCCGGTCAGAAAATGGCCGGCTTAGGGAGGGAACATAGCCGGTCAGAAAATGGCCGGCTTGGGTATATTTCGATAATTGGTCCGATTCTGAGTATAATTAATAATTTGTATTAAACTTTGGATATTAATAAAAATGTCGGGAATGGATTGGTCTCCCCTCTGCTCTTTTTCCTTCCCATTTACTTTACATGCGGGAGATTAAAAAAATAAAAAATAAGGATGTAAATGGATTGGATGGGGATTGGGGCCGACATTTTTATTAATATCCAAAGTTTAATACAAATTAATAAATATACCCGCAGTTCAAGGCAATATCGAAATATACCCAAGCCGGCCATTTTCTGGCCGGCCATGTACCTTCCCTAAGCCGGCCAGAAAATGGCCGGCCATGTACCTTTTTTTTTTTTTTTTTTTTTTTTTTTTTTTTTTTTTTTTTTTTAGAGAGAGAGACACTATGATGATCAAAGGCCAGAAAATGGCCGGCCATGTACCTTTTTTTTTTTTTTTTTTTTTTTTTTTTTTTTTTTTTTAGAGAGAGAGACACTATGATGATCAAAATATTGAAATCTAACTCTGAAAATTTGAAATTTTTGTTTAAATTATTTGTTATATTACTTCTTTGAGGAGGGATCAAGTTACAACAACTATTTTTTTCATTTTCAAAGTCCAAATCGTCGATCCAAACCGTTCAACATGATTATCTAAATAAAATGTGCTTGCAGATCAAATTTTACATTTTTTTTGAATTTTTTTACTATTTATTAAGTATTTTACAAAAAATAGTCATATTCAGACCATTGAATTTCTGACCGGCTATGTACCCTTTTTTTTTTTTTTTTTTAGAGAGAGAGACTATGAAGATCAAAATATTGAAATCTAACTCTGAAATACGATAAATTTTTGTTTAAATTATTTGTTATATTACTTCTCTGATGTATAATTAGCATATTTATACTAAAATACGATAGATTAATTGAAATTATGTTGAATAACACTAAATTATGTTAAATTACGTTAAATTACATTAAATATGTTAAAATACGGTAAATTACGCTAAAATACGATATGAATAGGGACGATATCTTCACTGAAAAGGAGAAAAACAACGATAAAACTTCAAACGGTCATAAAACGGCGCTCGAGTGTCCGATTTCAGCAAATGAGCACTTTTCGGAAAGCTTGCGAAAATGCGCATGCGTCTGTGCTAGCTATGCCAGATTCCGAAATTCAGAATCGCCAAAAAACAAAGAGAAGAGCCTCAAAACTTGAGTTGAAGTTTCCGATTAAGATTTTCATTTCTATCATTCAATCCAAGTAGCTCAGTAAATTAGTTACATAATGAACTTGCAGATTACCAATTTTTACTATTTTTGAAATTTTTTTACTATTTTTTATGATTCATGAAAGATGAGCAAAATCAGTCTACTATAGCGTAATTTTGTGTAGTTTAGTGTTTTTTTTACTGTATTTCAGCATAATTAGCGAAGTTATTGTAATTTAACGTAATTTAGTATAATTGAACATAATTTATTGTAATATAGTGTAATTCAACATAATTTCAAGTATTCTAGCGTATTTTAGTATAAATATGCTAATTATACATCAAAAGAAGTAGAGGAGGGATCAAGTTACAACAACTATTTTTTTCATTTTCAAAGTCCAAATTGTCGATCCAAACCGTTCAACATGATTATCTAAATAAAATGTGCTTGCAGATCAAATTTTACATTTTTTTGAATTTTTTTACTATTTATTAAGATGGGTACAAAATTCAATGGTCTGAATATGACTATTTTTTGTAAAATACTTAATAAATAGTAAAAAAATTCAAAAAAATGTAAAATTTGATCTGCAAGCACATTTTATTTAGATAATCATGTTGAACGGTTTGGATCGACGATTTGGACTTTGAAAATGAAAAAATAGTTGTTGTAACTTGATCCCTCCTCAAAGAAGTAATATAACAAATAATTTAAACAAAAATTTCAAATTTTCAGAGTTAGATTTCAATATTTTGATCATCATAGTGTCTCTCTCTCTAAAAAAAAAAAAAAAAAAAAAAAAAAAGGTACATGGCCGGCCATTTTCTGGCCGGCTTAGGGAAGGTACATGGCCGGCCAGAAAATGGCCGGCTTGGGTATATTTCGATATTGCCTTGAACTGCGGGTATATTTATTAATTTGTATTAAACTTTGGATATTAATAAAAATGTCGGGGATTGGGGTTGGGTAATTGGGTTCAAATCAAATCATTATTTCATTATTTTTAAACGGGTCTAATGTAAGTAATCCAATATGGATAAAAATGGATTGGATTGGATTGGGGATTGGGTAATTGGTCAATCTCGCTCAATCCGTGTATAACTTGATTACTTATTAATTAATTATATTTATTTATTTATGAAACTTAATCCCAATTAACATATAATTAATTATTGTTAATAAACCTCAATTTGTACTAAATTGGAATGCATCGGTCAATCATTAATAAATTTGATTGCTATATGCAGATTAAGGCATAGTGCCACAGTGTAAATATATATTTACTGAAAAATGTCATAAAATTTCCAATTCCGCTTTGATACAAATTATTATGTGATAATTTAAGTTTAGGATTGCATCCTAAGAAATATTAAATATTACAAAATCCGATTTCAATTGTTTTTTACCTCAGGAACCAAATTATTGATTTTTTTTTATAGAATGGAACTTAATAATGGAAGAATTGTGTTCCTTCAATTTCTTAGAGTTCATATGCGGATCTGGCAATTTCTGTGGATAAGGATTGTGTCTACGTACAAACTCAAATGATTCGTTTTTTTAGAGTTTGTATGACAAGTTAGCTATTTTATTTTATGTGACTAAAAATTGAAATCCGCGTATTAATTCTATATGCACATAAAAAAATATTATTTTTTGGATTTTATTTTATAGTGAGGCTATGGTGTTATGCACAGTGCATATTGACCCACGGTATAGATTTATATCTACATTTTGGAAGTCCTTAACGATCATATCTAAAATTTAGTCTGCAGGTACATATTCATATGGAGATCATATTAAACGGTTCAGATCGAACGTTAGAATTTTGAAAACGTAAATATTGATCCGTAAACAAACCAATTCGTGCTATGCATAGTAAAATAGCCTCACTTTTTATTTTATATGAATCAAGTTAAAAAATCAACGTTGAAAATTATCCATTCAGTATATTTTGCAAGCTCCTGTTAATTGATACCAATAAAATTAAGTTAAAACACCACAATCTTTTACACGTGTACATAAAAAATGATATATATCATACCTAACCGTTATATTTTAACATTTAGATCATTAAATTTTAAAATTAATGGAGGCATTGAACCCTCTTCTAAATAATATAATTAATCATAAAAGATTTGTTAGTTACAAATATATAATCTGCCAACGAATATTCAAAAACCTATACGACGCAGAGAAAATTCAGTGCCCTCTCAGTTTAATTTATGTTGCACATCCCATCTATAATAGTGTTGTAGATCATGACATCACGTGCCTGCCCACAACCACGGATTTTTTTTAAAAACAGTAATTAAAATAATAAAAGTTAAAGAAACGACATGATTGCGGAGTTTGTTATAAAAACAGCAAAAAACGAATAGGCTATTCGGTTAAGGGGTTTTTTTCTTTGCTTCACCGAATAGCCTATTCGGTTAAACTGAATTTTCACAAAAACAAACACCCGGAGTATGTAATCTTTCGTGTAACACCCCTAAACCGAAGAGGCTATTCGGTTTAGGGTTTTTTTTTTTTTTTTTTTTACACCAAGAAGAGCAAAATAAAGAAATCTAAGACTGAAAATTTGATTTAAATTATTTGTTAGATTACTTCTTTTGATTTATAATTAGCAAAAAAATAAAAAAAACACTAAATAGAAATTATGTTGAATTACACTATATTACAATAAATTATGTTGAATTACACTAAATTACGCTAAATTACAATAACTCCGCTAATTATGCTGAAATACCGAAAATTACGCTAAAATAGACCGATTCTGTGCCATCTTTCATGAATCATAAAAAATAGTAAAAAAATTCTGAAAATAGTAAAAACTAGTATTCTACAAGTTCATTATGTAACTAATTTACTGAGCTACTTGGATTGAATAATAGAAACGAAAATCTTAATCGGAAACTTCAACTCAAGTTTTTAGACTCTTCCCTTAGTTTTTTGGCGATTCTGAATTTTGGAATCTGGTATCGCTGGCACGAACGCATGCGCATTTTCGCAAGCTTTCCGAAAAGTGATCATTTGCTGAAATCGGACACTTGAGCGCCGTTTTATAACTGTTTGAAGTTTCGCCGTTGTTTTTCGCCTTTTCAGTGAAGATGTCGTCCCTATTCATATGTAATTTAGCGTAATTAACCGTATTTTAGCGTAATGTAATGTAATTTAGTGTAATTTAACTTAATATAGTGTAATTCAACATAATTTAACTTAATTAGTATAAATATGCTAATTATATATCAAAAGAAGTCAAATAATTTAAATAAAACATTCAAATTTTCAGTATTAGATTTCTTTATTTTCAGTCAAATAATCTTAGTCTCTAAAAAAAAAAAAAAAAAAAAAACCTAAACCGAATAGGCATTTCGGTTAAGCCCAAAAAAAACACCAAACCGAATAGCCTATTCGGTTAAGCTCTAATACGGATCTTCTGTGGCCATGTTTCCACAACCCCTGTTAAAACCGACTGCTTAACCGAATAGCCTATTCGGTGAAGCAAAAAAAAACTTAACCGAATAGGCTATTCGGTTTTTGCTGTTTTTATAACAAACCCCACAATCATGTTGTTTCTTTAACTTTTATTATTTTAATTACTGTTTTTAAAAAAAATCCCACAACCACGCTTATTTTTATGTCTACAATATGTTTTATAATTAGGACAAATTTCTATTTGATTTCAGAATTTTAATATATTTTTATGTGTATTAATTATCATTTTATCAAATTTTCATCTATTTTCAAGAAGCTGTTTTGTAAATTGTATATTTCCATGTGAGTTTTATGGAATGAGCTATAAATTGGCAGGTACATGCATGGGTATCTGTTCTAAACACTATGAGGTTCAAATTCAAATTTAAACCAGACATATAGTTATTGTCAAATTAAGGAGTTACAATAATCACACTATATGTCTAATTAATCACAATATAGCATTAATTGAATTCTTTATGTCGTCCACGTGAGCAATTCAGACATGTTGGTTGAGGCATTCATGCATGTTTCCGGTTTCCCGTTATAGCTTGCACGGATAAAAAAATCATATAGCCACATTAATGCATGACCCCATGTCCATGTGAATGAAAGCTTTCATAAGTCATCAATTTCCGACGGTTTGGGCCGAGGCGAATACAGGTGTCCATGCGGATTTTGTTGACCATGTATTAATTCTCAACTTCAATGAATGATTGAATGCAACATTTTAATCAATTATTCTCACAACAACAATTAATGTAGATGTTGGTAGAAGAACAACAAACAACAAGTAATAATAGAAATCGAGTTTTGAAACTTCTCTCGAGCCGTTTCATTTGTTCTTCGAGAAGAGAATATACATGTGAAACTATCAATATATTTTCTTTATGTATATAATAAAATGGTATACGCGTATATGAGAAAAGTTATATTAACAATAAATTTATTTGCTATCCGTACGTGATAATCGTCAAAAAAGCTTATCAAATTTAAGAATGTTATGAATATAATAGTGGATAGTCCATTCATTTTGTAACTCTCAATATTAATCCTCATTCACTTCTCCACTACCCCACTGCTATTGGAATTCATATCTCACTACTATTTGGAATTCAATTTCTTATTTATTATTGTAGTGGCTTTTTATTTACAATTTGTAGCCTATAAATAGAGGCTTTGTAATATTGTATTGTATATATGCAAGACACATGAGAAATATATGAATAAAGAGATAGCCATTCTTTACATTCTCTTAATCTTATTTATGTTTTGTTTACTTTTATTTATAACACGTTATCAGTACGAGAGCTCTACTAGTTGAAGATTCAAGGTAAATTTTGATATTTTAATTATGTTATATTTTATAATATATTATGATAATATTCTGTTTTATATTATGTTATTCTTTTACATTATTTTGTGTTAAACATAAATTATGACCCGAAGTCATCTTAGTATAAATTATGTTAATTTAATTGGCCTGAAGCTATTTTAGTAATTTATCAATTGGCCCGAAGCTCAATTTTAAGATTCAATTATTAAAGCCCAATGTGATCATAAAGTTTTGTCAATTGACCCGAAGTCATAAACATAAAGAAAAATTTGTGGCATATTTTATTCATAAAATTGAGATAGTTGAATATATGGCCCGAAGCCATAAACCGAAAGATAAATTTGTGACATATTTTATTCATAAAGTTAAGATAGTTGATTGTGGTACCATCTCGAAGTTCAATATATTTATTTTAAGATATTTAGTATGATTCATATAATTTTATATGAAATGCAATTTTTTTTATATAATTTAATTTTCTGAAAGAAGATTTAAAGAAATCTTTCTGAAGAAGATATATATTATGTACACAAATTAATATGAGTAGATTTTAAGAAATCTTCTTGAAGAAGATTTATATGATGTATAAATTTTATATGATGTTCATATTATTATTCTTTTTAATAATTTAATTTTTTCAAAGAAGATTTCAAAAAGATATTAAGAAGATTTTTCTGAAGAAGATTTTAAGAAACAAAAATTGATAGAATTTGATATAATCAGGAGTACGGGTTCAAATAGAAAGGAAATTTTCACTCGTTTGCTTCGATTAGATTTCGTTTATTGTGTTAATGTCAACTGGAGCTGAATTGATTCGACACATGGTTTTCAATACTGAACATATGTCCCTATTAAACTTTTGATTAGTACATTTACCCCTTTGCAATTAGAATGCCAAAAGTTTGCAAGATATACCATCTAAAAAGCATTTCCCTTTTCAATATTAGCTGGTTCGTCCTTTTCTAACAAATGTTAGAAACTACTCAAACTAGTCGCTATCGTTCAGTACTAAAATAGATCCCTATATCTAATTTAGGTCATCAACTTTATTTAGTACTTTCCGTAAAAAAAAAAAAAACTTTATTTAGTATTACTCATCTTTTTATATTACTACTGTGTGAGCATTTTAAACTTAGACTTGAAATAATTGTAACCAGAGCATCCTGTATGCTTAGCAGATGATGCTTGTTGGTTTTAATGATGCCGGTTTTGTTTTAGGATTATTATTTTTTATGGAGAAAATTAATAAGGTGAAAATATTGTTTTCACAATATGCTTGCTAATCACATCGCAGGTTCTTAATATTAGAGACTGCATGTTTTAGTGTTATTTTCAGTTAAATTTTTTTAAAATAGAACTGTTGCCCAATTGACATGAAGTTTGCAATGTTTTCAGTAGTATATAATTGATGGGGTAAGAAAAAAAAAAAAGGTAATTACAATTGTTATTATTATTTTTGTTATTGTGGTGTTTTTTTTTTGTATTAATTGTAATTGTTGATTGAAGGCTCCAAAAGAGCTATCTTATTGTTATATGGAGGAATACAAGTTTATATTGATGATGTATTATATTATTCTAAGTCTCAAAGAAATTTGTTAAATTTTAAAGATATTTGCTGAAATAGATATCAAGTTGAGACAACTAATGATGAAATTGTTGAATATTTATATTAGAAAATTTGCTTAATCTCACATAAAAAAAAATGCATATTATAAAAATTGCTTATGTTTTCCTCCAAATTGTACTATACATATATTAGTACAATTGAAGCACATGTGATTGTAAACTGAAGTTTACAAATAAAAATATGTTCATAGTTTGGCATGACCGGTTGGGCCATTACGGATTAATAATGATGCGAAAAATAATAGATAATTAATGTGGACATTCATTAAAGAGCCAGAAGATTCTTTAATTTTATGAATTTTTATTTGTTAATTTCATTTCTATAACGTATACAAGATGATATTTGTAGACCAATATATCCACCATGTGAACCATTTAGATATTTTATGATTATAATTGATGCATCAATAGTATGGTCACATTATCAACTCGCAACCTGACGTTTGCAATATTATTTGCTCAATTGATTTGATTAAGAGCATAATTTTATGATTATTCAATTAAGAAAATACGTCTAGACAATGTTGATGAATTTATTTCTCAGACAATGCATGTATATTAGAATTGATATTGTACATCATGTAGCTTATGTTCATACACAAAAATGAGAACTTGTTATTTTGCATGCAACAACACTAATTCGCATCATGCCAACAAGCTATTATAGAACTTCCCCTTTATAATTGGTTTTTGGTCACATACCTAATATTTTCCATATAAGAATTTTTGAATGTGCGATATATGTTATAATTGGTCACCACAACACACTAAAATTGGACATCAAAGAATGTTGGGAATTTATATTGAATTTGAATCTCCATATGTAATAAAGTATCTAGACCATTGATGGTAGATTTATTTAAGACTAGTTTTGCCGATTATCATTTTGATGAATTAATATTCCCAACCTTAGGGGGAGAAAAACAATCAGCTGGGAAAATATATAAGTTGGAATGAATTATCATTGTCTAATTTAGATCCTCATTAATAATGTGAACTAGATGTTTAAAAGATAATTCATTTGAAAATATTAGTTAATCAATCGCCAGACGCATTTACAAAGAAAGTGACCAAATCACATGTACTAGCTGCTAATGCTCCAATTAAAGTCGATGTCTCTGTTGGACAGACTAATGAAATTATAACACGCATGAAGCGTGGAAGACCAATCGGTTCCAAAGATAATATCCTCGAAAAAGAAAAAAGAGCAAAGAATGAAAATGGTCAAGTCGAGGATATGATAATTTCATATAAAACTCTAGAAGAGAATCAAATTATAAGTAATATTGGAGTTCCAGCAGAAACTCAGGTATCTGAAATTCATAAAATTAAAGAGATCTCGATAAATTATATCATCAATGGAATAAGATGGAACCGAGATGAAATTGATATCAATGATGTTTTTGTATATAATATAGCGCTAAATATAATGAATAATGAGGATCATGACCCAAAGTCTTTAAATGAATGTCGACAAGGAATGATTGGCCAAAATAGAAAGACACAATTGAGACAAAATTAAATTCTCTTAGAAAAAAAAATTATTAGTGCTGGGCCTGCAGTCCCACTAGCCGAAGGCACAAATTCTGAATGATAGAAATTGATATTTACGTGAAAACAAAATGAAAAATGTGAAATTTTGAGATATACTCACATGTGGTGGATGCAATAATTTTTTATAATTAGTTAATCTGGCAATACATGAAGGACTTAATTTGTGTCTAATGAATGTTGTTACAGCCTATTTATATGGCTTGCTTGATAATGATATTTATATGAAAATCCCTGAAGGATTTAAGATGCCTGAAATATGTAATTTAGGTTCTCGAGAACATTATTCAATTAAATAAATAAAATCTTTATATGGATTAAAGAAATTTGGACGCATATGATATAATCGTCTAAGTTAATATTTATTGAAACAGGGATATAATAATGATACGATCTGTCCATGAAAAGATATGGAAATAATTTTGTTATAATTGTAGTTTATGTTGACGATCTAAGTATCATTGAAACTCCTGAAGAGCTTCCAAAAGCAATAAATTATTTAAAGGAAGAATTTGAGATGAAAGATCTTGGGAAGACAAAATTTTGCCTTGGATTGCAAATTGAACATTTAAAAATGACATTTTCATGTATCAAGAAAATTATATTGCAAGAGTGTTGAAATAATTTTATATTGATAAAATCACATCCATTGAGCACTCTGATGGTTGTAAGATCTTTAAATGTGAATAAATATCTTTTTAGACCTTGAGAAAGTGATGAAGAACTACTTGGTCCTGAAGTACCATATCTTAGTACAATAGTAGCATTTATGTATATTGCTGGACATACAAGATCTGATATATCCTTTGCTGTAAATTTATAAGCAAGATATAGTTCTTCTCCCACGCAAAGACATTGGAATGAAACTAAACATATACTTTACTCACTCTGAGAAATTTTAGCAATACACGAAGCAAGCTGAGAATGTGTTTGGTTAAGATCTATGATTCAATACATTCGTCAGACATGTGGTTTATCTTCGGGAGAAATGATCATGATGATCATATATGAAGAATATTGCATGTATTACTCAATTAAAGGAATGATACATTAAAGGAGATAGAACAAAACATATTTCACCAAAGTTCTTTTTCACACATGATCTCCAAAAGGATAATGTTATTAATGTTCAGCAAATCCATTCAAGTGAGAATCTAGCAGATTTATTCACTAAGACACTCCATACTTTAATATTTGAAAATGTGATCCGTAATATTGGAGTTGGTTGACTTAAAGATCTTGATTAGTGTTGTCATGAGGGGGAGTTAATATGCATTACATTTTTCTTCACTATGATTTTTCCCACAGGATTTTCCTGGTGAGGTTGTAGTTGCGTATTAAAAGAATAATGTACTATTTTTCTTTCACTAGGTTTTTATCCCATAGGGTTTTTCCTAGTAAGGTTTTAATGAGGCATATTCTTATGAAATGGACATCCAAGGGGGAGTGTTATGAATATAATAGTGGATAGTCCATTCATTTTGTAACTCTCAATATTAATCCTCATTCACTTCTCCACTACCCCACTACCATTGGAATTCATATCCCACTACTATTTGGAATTCAATTTCTTATTTATTATTGTAGTGGCTTTTCATTTACAATTTGTAGCCTATAAATAGAGGCTTTGTAATATTGTATTGTACATATGCAAGACACATGAGAAATATATGAATAAAGAGATAGCCATTCTTTACATTCTCTTAATCTTGTTTATGTTTTGTTTACTTTTATTTATAACAAAGAAAAATTAAATTCATAGATATGTCGCTGGGGTTTTAATTTGGTGCAATTATAAGATTTCTTATGACGGTTGGTTATTAATTTAAAGAAAATTTAACAATTAAATTCTATTGAATTTTGAATTTGTGATTGACAATCAAACTATTATTAATTTGTACCAAAATTAATGTACTAACATATTAATATATATTTTTCCCGTAAGCCCCAACAAGAGTCAGATACGAAATCTGTGTTTGATGATCTTTAATGTTAGTTGTCACAATTTTGAAATAACTTAGTTGTTTATATATTCATCTCATATATATGTGTGCGTCCCTCCAATGTAATTTATCAAAAAGTTTTTTCACGCTAAACATGTCATTTATTTTTCAATGACAATGTATAGACATATTTAGCAGAAATAATGAGAACATAAATATTATTAAGTAAAAGTAGTGGATACTTATTACGGAAGTATATGTGCAAGTTTACAAAATGCAAATTATAAACTGATGTTTTTTAAATACGAAAAAAAGAAAGAAAAGATGGAAGAATCAAAATAAGTATCACGATATATGTCTAAGAAGGAAATTTTTTTATGAAAGTACGTAGCTTTGTAATTTGATGCAAAAGCTTGTTTATTATTATGCATTTTTTTTTTTTATAAATGTAGGTAATTTGAATGACCTGTTCAGTTATTTTTTAGATAGAAATTTGGAAGTCTAGTCTTCTAAATTTTATTTTAATATCCAAAATCCGATTCTTTGTATTTTGTTGCTATAATGTTAATTGTTGTGATTTCTGTTATTTTGTTTCTAAATTCAATTTTTCAAGTGTTTATTGATTTGGATGACTTATTTAGGCTACTTGCTATATCAAACGCCTAACAAGAAAGTTTGATGCTAGAAAGGATATTCTCGAATTTTCCTGGAAAATTTATTTTTTCCCACTGTCCCACAAATCAAACGAATTGATCTGAACCGTTCAATTTGCTTTGACACAAATATTAAAGAGTTAATTGCATTCCATTTCGGATCAAATTGATTCAGATTCTGATCTAATGGTCCGGATCTAAATTAAAAATTTGAGATACCTCCATTATTTAATTAAAAAGGTGTGTTCTCTACATATAGGTCCAACTGGTCTCAACAAAGGTTTTTTTTCCTTTTGACGAATGGTTTAGAAAGGGTGAGGATTTTAACAGCGAGATTTTGGCTCAAGCAGCAACGAGGTAAGAGAAAACCTTTTTATTTTGACCATTCTGTCTATTTCAAAAAGGAAATCGATAAAGCAGCACTGATGGACAATTTGTATTGATGGAGTAATTAATTCTTCAAATAAATTGAAAGATTTACTTTCTTAAAACCGGTGAAGTTAATTTTCATAAAATTAGTGAAGATTAGATTTACTTTTTGAAACCTAGGTGAAATGCGATTTTTTTTTTTGACAGAATGCGAATTAGAGAAGACATTACATTATTCTTTCTTAGGTTTTTTTTATGTTTTTCATTATTAGTTAGTGATAGGTAGTTATTTTTTTTTATCAATTTATTGTATAACAAAGTATATCTATAATATATTCTATTTATTTTATGCAAGGACGTCTATGAGTTTATCTCAATAAAGAAAAAAAAAATTTATCTTTAGATGCACACTCCGTGCATTACAATATTTACCACCTCTATCACATTGTTAAGCAACATATTTTTTTAACTTTGAACCCCAAATAGATAATGCGTATCATTTAGCCAAGTAAAATATCTACACCATTGAATAGATCTTTGCGAATTTTGTACTTGAAATTGATTAATTCAAGTTTTTCGGCCTCTTGTTCGAATGAAATTTCCAACTCATCAACATCCATTTATTAAACAAAAGAATATGTAAATAAATAAAGCAAAAAAAATAAAGAATAATTAAATTTTATAAACCATTTTCAAATATTAAAATTTTTGTGATCCTTATCATGTCATACTATAATTTATTCTCAAAGACCTAAACTTTATTTTTCACAAACTTTGTCTAAAACTTATATTGTCAGCTTTCGTACACATCTAACCTTTAAAAAAATTGACTAAAAGGTTTTAAGAAAGAGGTAAGGATACCAACTAACCAAAAGGAAGGTAGAGAAAAACCCTTGTTAATTAGATTACCACCTAACCCAAGAAATAGGTGAAATGCTAAAAAGCAAATGGACTGAGTAATCAGCGAAACACTAAGTCTTTAGGTACAGGTCTTGATTTAGTAAAAACTCTTTCGAGCTTTTGCTGTCAAGTGAATATATTTTGTTGAGCAGAACTAGGGTGAGCTGTGCTCACCAACGGGTTTGGTGAGCACACCTCCAAAAAATGGGTTTTCAAAGTTCAAATAGTCGATTCGAACCTTCCAACGTGTTCTTCATATTAATATGTGCTTGGAGACCAAATTTTACATTTTTTGGAAATTTTTACTATTTTTTCCGAGCCCTTGAAAAATCAGTGTTTTTTGAATTTTTTTATTTAATTAAAAGCTGTGATTTTCAAGGGCTCGGAAAAAATAGTAAAAAATTTCCAAAAAATGTAAAATTTGGTCTCCAAGCACATATTAATATGAAGAACACGTTGGAAAGTTCGAATCGACTATTTGAACTTTGAAAACCCGTTTTTTGGAGGTGTGCTCACCAAACCCGTTCGTGAGCACAGCTCACCCTAGTTCTACTCTATTTGTTATTGATTTTGTGGTTTTGTCTTTGGCAACCGTTCAATTGAATATCCGTACACTCTTCGACTTTGACTCTCATACATTAGTTACCTTTGTTTAGAGATTTGAAAATTGAGAATTCACTCATCGTCGAAGAAAGAAAAATGGTGCACGAAATTTATATCAATTTTTTTTCAAGCAGCAACCTTTTTTTTTTCATTAGAAAAAAAAAAACTACGATTGACTGCCAATTAAAGATGAAATCAACTATTAGTTATATTCAATTAAAATGAGGTGTCAAGTAAAAGAATAAACAGCCCCTTTATTAATTTCCTTAATTTCTTAAACTTGAACATAATGGTCCAAATAAATTTTCTCTCACCTCTTTGTTGCTTTGAACCAAAAGACTGCTGTTAAAATCTACACCCGCTTAGAAAGGATTAATTTAATTCAACTGAAACTTTTATTGACAGGTTTTCTCAATGTTTAATGTGAAAGACATGTTATAACAGTCCGGTTTCTCCTCAACTGGTCCGATTTGTGACAAAGACCTTAAAAAAAGCGAACTACATATGCAAGCTTGTCACGTGTAACAAAATGCATTGCCCAATTACTTTGAAATTATATTTGTTCCAGAGTCACTTCAATATATACTTTCAAAATTTAATTTGTGGCCAAGCAATGGTAGGAGGTGTTGTAGATTGTGCCGATATTTTTATTAAAACCCCCAAAAAAATAAAAATTATCAAATCTGCTCCCACTTCAAAATTATAATTATTTCTACCCTAACCGCCCGTGGGCTGGGCGGTCCACTTTTTCCACCAGACCGCCCAGCGGCCGGGCGGTCCACTTTTGATACCTGACCGCCCAGAGCCCGGGCGGTCCACTTTTAAAACCTGACCGCCCAGGGCCCGGGCGGTCCACTTTTAAAACCTGACCGCCCAGGGGCTGGGCGGTCCGCTAGTTTTTTTTTTTTTTTTTTTTTTTTAAAGATTAGATTAGAGACAATATGAATATAAAGATGCTGAATTCTTAACGCTAAAAAGTTCGAATTTTTTTGTAAATATTAGTTAGATTACTTCTGTGAAGCATATTTATACTAAAATACGCTAAATTACTTGGAATTATGTTAAATTACGTTGAGTTACACTATATTAAGTTAAATTACACTAAATTAAACTAAATTACGCTAAATTACGCTAAATTACAAATGAATAGGGACGATATCTTCACTGAAAAGGTGAAAAACGACGACGAAACTTCAAACGGTCATAAAACGGCGCTCGAGTGTCCGATTTCAGCAAATGAGCACTTTTCGGAAAGCTTGTGAAAATGCGCATGCGTCCGTGCCGCGATGCCGGATGGCGAAATTCAGAATCGCCAAAAAACGAAGGGAAGACCCTCAAAACTTGAGTTGAAGTTTCCGATTAAGATTTTCATTTCTATTATTCAATCCAAGTAGTTCAGTAAATTAGTTACATAATGAACTTGTAGAATACCAATTTTTACTATTTTTTGAATTTTTTTACTATTTTTTATGATTCATGAAAGATGGCACAGAATCGGTCTACTTTAGTGTACTTTTGCGTAGTTTAGCGTAATTTACCGTATTTCAGCATAATTAGCGAAGTTGTTGTTATTTAGTGTAATTCAATGTAATTTAACATAATTCCAAGTAATTTAGCGTGTTTTAGTATAACTCACTTAAGTAATTTAGCGTATTTTAGCGTATTGAGTAATTTAGCGTAATTTAGCGTATTGAGTAATTTAGCGTAATTTAGCGTATTGAGTCATTTAGCGTATTTTAGCGTATTGAGTAATTTAGCATATTGAGTAATTTAGCGTATTTTAGCGTATTGAGTAATTTAGCGTATTTTAGCGTATTGAGTAATTTTAGCGTATTTTAGCGTATTGAGTAATTTAGCGTATTTTAGCGTATTGAGTAATTTAGCGTATTGAGTCATTTAGCATATTGAGTAATTTAGCATATTGAGTAATTTAGCGTATTTTAGCATATTGAGTAATTTAGCGTATTTTAGCGTATTGAGTAATTTAGCGTATTGAGTAATTTTAGCGTATTTTAGCGTATTGAGTCATTTAGCGTATTTTAGTGTCCGATTTCAGCAAATGAGCACTTTTCGGAAAGCTTGAGAATAACTCACTTAAGTAATTTAGCGTATTGAGTAATTTAGTATAACTCACTTAAATAATACTATTGAGTAAATTACTTAAGATTTTCATTTCGTCGTCGTTTTTCACCTTTTCAGTGAAGATATCGTCCCTATTCATTGTAATTTAGCGTAATTAACCGTAATTTAGTTTAATTAGCGTATTTTAGTATAACTATGCTTCACAGAAGTAATCTAACTAATATTTACAAAAAAATTCGAAACTTTTTAGCGTTAAGAATTCAGCATCTTTATATTCATATTGGTCTCTAATTAATCTTTAAAAAAAAAAACAAAAAAAAAACTAGCAGACCGCCCAGCCCCTGGGCTGGTCAGGTTTTAACAAGTGGACCGCCCGGGCTCTGGCGGTCAGGGTATCAAAAGTGGACCGCCCCGGCCGGCTGGGCGGTCTGGTGAAAAAGTGCCGCCAGCCACGGGCGGTTAGGTAGACATAATTAACTTTTGAAGTGGGATCCAGATTTGATAATTTTTATTTTTTTGGTTGTTTTAAAATAAAAATATCGGTCGACTTGGCCAACAGGAACCATCAACCGGAATAATATCTTGAACTTTTGTATAATTACCTTGTAGTTTGTAGAGATACATACGTAGTTATATATTTGTACTTTAGTTTGTAAATGAGAGGAATTAAAACAAGCTGTATTTGCTTTTGAATCAAATGGAGCTTCTGGCTCAGATGGTTTCACTTTTAAATTTTATCAATTTTTTTGAGATCTAGTAAAGACAGATTTGATGATACTCACTTGCTACTTTTATGAAACTCTTTAGATTTACACAAGATTAGCAAATCATGCATTTGTTTGATCCAAAGAAAATGCTGCCACTTAATTAAGAAACTTAGACCCATTAGTCTAGTTAATTGCAGTTTTAAGATGCTTTCCAAGTTACTTACCTATAAATTAGAACATGTCATGCCTAGGTTAATAGATACAGTCAAGCGCATTCATTAAAAATAAATACATATTAGATAGTATGATAGTTGTCACGGAATTATACATTCTTGTCAATATCATCAACAACCAGGTGTAGTAATCAAAATGACTTTGAAAAGGCATATGACAAAATTCATTGGAATTATTTGCTGAGTTTTA
>JAJGRW010000518.1:726209-774178 GCA_025461045.1 Carex parvula | reverse complement strand
ATCAGGTTTTTGTGAAGAAAACCTTAGCGGGGAACCATAAACCAGACTAACAAAACGCGTACCAAATTCCATCACATGCGTAAAGAAATTCGCAGGGATCTATGTAGTAATTTGGGGTATTTGAGAGATCAGACATTTGCGTAAGGTAAATCGCAGTGTCCTATGTAGAATCTCGGTGAAAGATCTGTCATTCTTGCGTAACATAAATCGCAGTGACCTATGTGGTGTCTTTCATTGAAACAACAACAGGAAATCAGACGCAACAGGAATATATTGTCAAGGCGGATTGAGTGGCAATGGTGTGCGAAACCCTAGGAATCCTCATCTCTATCTTTATTTTAATTACTTTTAATTGTTTCCTAATTTACATTGATCAACAAACATCCTTCAACTTTCAGATTTCGTGTCTAGCCTTTCGAAGATTGTGATTCGATCGCTCAAAGCATTGAACCAATATTCCCTGTGGATCGACCTCGAACATACTACTCGATAGGATTGTGCGCTGCAGTCCGAACCGATAGCATTTACAAGTTTATAAATATTAAAAGAAACATTGCTCTCTTTTGAGTGATCAAGCTTTTGGCGCCGTTGCCGGGGAATAACGGTTCATTGTGCAAGGCCTCGCGAGACGCCCTTGCTTTGACCATGAATCCAATTAATTAGAAACGCCTAAGATTTCTTTTTATTTTCTGCCATTTTTAATTTTCCTTTTATTTTTCAATTTCGTTTTTATTTTATTTTCTTTTTATTTTCAGTTGTTTAGTTTAATTTTTAGATTTTCTTTTCTTTGTAGGAAACTGCACGCTGGCCGGAATCATCCGTACGAAGATCCGAGAGGATTGCTAGTAGGAGAGGACAATTCGCTTCCACATCACTGATAAGAACCCAATCATAGTTCTTCCGCGTAGTAATTCTGAAAGTGAAGAAAGACTCAGATTCGATCAACATGGAATATCCCACCGAACGAACAGATTAACAATGGAAGACAAGACAATGGTGATCATGGAGTTCACGATGCAGCAAGACCAAACTTCTACGAGACTATTGCGTACCGCGCGGCGAATGATCCTAATTCTAGTATAAACCCGCCAACTGTTACAAACCGTAATTTTGAGATCAAACCTGCTCTCATAAATATGGTTTCGCAACAGCAATTTGGAGGATTCCCGCATGAAGATCCACATCATCATCTGTCAATTTTTCTAGGGATATGTGAGACGATAAAGATCAACGGAGGTACCGATGAAGCAATCAGGCTAAGGCTATTTCAATTCTCATTAAAAGATAAGCAAGAGCATGGTTGTTTTCCTTACCGGCCAATTCCATTCAAACTTGGGACCAATTGTTTAATGTGTTTTATTGCAAAATATTTTCCACCATCTAAAACTTCGAGGTTTAGAAATGCATTACTATTTTGAACAAAGGGATGGTGAAACATTGTGTGAGGCATGTGATAGATATAAGGATATGTTAAGGTCTTGTCCACATCAGTTCTAGAAGATGGCTGATTGTCCAAACTTTTTATAATGGTCTAAACCCTACCGATAGGTTGTGTCATGATGCTTCCGCAGGAGGAGAATCATGAACAAAGAACCCTGACGAGGCTACAACCTAATTGAAGAGATTGCAATCAACCAACACTACTGGATCCCTGAGCGAAAGAAGCCAACTCCAACACCTGGCATGCACTGAGTAGATGATATATCCATGCTAAGCGCAAAGATTGATGCTTTGCAAATGGCACTCACAAGCAAACCAAGCAGCGAACAGTAGCAACAGTCAATGCCGCAGCAGCATGTGGCTATTGTGGAGGGAGCGCATGAGATGACTGATATCTCGTTATTTTATCTACATTCCGACCGAACTTTGCATTAAAACCTGTGTCTAAAACCCCATAAAAATGCGTGTATTACATTGAATACCTATAGGACATGGTACTGCTGCTCTCTCTTTCATTGTTGCAGGAAACGGGCGAAAAAGATGAAGGATCTGGAATCTGAAGGATGATACACGGTCCGTGCACCCTTGCATGCGGACCGTACACATCTCGCCCAACCATTGACTGAAGACACGCATCTCCAATTCATCGGAACACAGGCACACGGTCCGTGCACTTTTGTGTGCGGACCGTACACGGCATTTCTGGAAACAGAATCCAGAATTGGAAACAGAGGCCAACTGGGGGTCGCGAATGGAAGGCTTTAAAAGGCAGATCTCTCTCCGAAAAAAGGGTCATTCTGGATCTGAGGAGCTAGGGCTAGAGCAGGAAGCGATGGCTGAACTTGGAGAAGAGGAAAACGGAGGAAATCGAGAGATTTGCGACGTCTCTTCTTGAATCTTCGAGTTTTGTCATGAACTTCTCATTTATTTCTTGTTTTATTTTCTGTTTCTCTATGCTTGAGTAGATTTCTTTGTTTCTAGGGTTAAGATGTAGTTGAATGCTTTGTTTTACTTGCTAGTTATTGGAATTTGTATTGGATCTTGTGCTTGTTTGTTGTGTAGTATTTTATTGCTTAGATGAACTTGTTTGAATTGATTAGTTTATCGTTAGATGTATGGCCACATCTAGATGGTATTCCAAGGCTTTGATATTCTTTCGACCAATCTAAGTATTTGAGATAGGTTTGTGAACCGAAAGGTGAAACCAAGCGGTAGCCGAAAGGTGAAGTTTTTCTCGTATCGAGAGATCGAGGTATCTTTAGTAAACCAACGAATAACTTAGGATAATTAAACCAATAAACGAAAGTTGAAGTTTAAGAACCCTAAGAAAGTATAAATTGTGTTCCGTACCAAGCAATTAAGCCAATAAACGAGAGTTGAGGAGTATTGACTTAGGTACGACCAAAATAACTTTGCACAGGAATTGATCCAGAAACCAATAACTTGCTGTATCAACTCGAGGGCTACACGGACCGTGTATGAAAGTACACGGCCCGTGCACATTACATACGGCCCGTGCATGAGAGTGCACGGACCGAGCACTTGAGGAAAAGCTGAGACGAAGTCGAAAACCCTAGGAACCCCTTTTTATTCATATAAAACCAAAACCAAATTTACTTTGCTATTTCAAGTACTGTCACTGAACTTTAGGACTTTAAACATACCAAAACCAACCTTTTGCAGACTTCTAGAGTTTTATATAATCTAAGTAGAATTCGATTTATTTCAACCGTCCCTGTGTTCGATACCCGATAATATACTACGTGCTAGGATTGTATACTTGCGATCTGAACCAAGAGTGTATTTAAGGTTAAAAGGTACAGCTTGCTGTACCGAAACTTTGTACTATACCTTTTGGTGTAACAATGACCGAATGTATGAATGTGATGGAAACTGAGGAAGAAATGGAGCAAGCAAACGCAATCGATAACAGCTTTCGACCTCAGCCCGCCTACAATACATACCATCCGAACAACCGAAACCATCCAAATCTCTCATACGCAAACAATCAAAGGCCTGCTGCACCCCAACAGAACTACCAACCACAACCCAATTATCAACCGAGATACAACAATCCTCAACAGAATTATCAACCAAGGCAATACAACCAACCACAGCAACCTGACATCACATCTTTAATGGAGAGATTCCTAGAGAAGCAAGATAAGGCTAACGCCGAAATCGCACAAAAGATCGAATCCTTAACAAACCGCAACAAAGACTTAGAAGACAATGTCTCTAAGATGGCTAAAGAACTCTCGAGTATTACACGCGGAAAAGGCAAATTTCCGGGCCAACCGGAAGAAAACCCAAGAGAGACTTGCAAGAGCATAACATTAAGGAGCGGTACAGCTTATCAGGGACCTCCCATGCCCGATCAAACTTCCGATGAGATGCATGCAGAGCCATCGCATTTCGAAGAGTACGAGCCGCAACCACCGGAGCCGCCCGTATTCGAACTGCAGACAGACCCTACTAAGGAGCAGAATGACACCGTAGGTGGAGACGAGCGACAACCCGAACCTGAATACATTTCACCACCACCCTACAAGCCACCTCTGCCATTCCCTCCAAGGCCTGCCAAGCACAAGGTAGAGCAGCAATTTGCGAGATTCATGGAGACACTCAAGCAACTACAAGTCACAATCCCCTTCACTGAGGCAATTGCAAGCATACCCTCGTTTGCTAAATTTCTGAAGGAGATTCTTTCGAATCGCAGTAGACTCTGAGAATTCTCAACAGTTCCGCTCAATCTGGAATGCAGTGCGCTCGTGCAGAGCAAATTACCGACAAAGTTGAAAGATCCAGGAAGCTTCTCGATACCATGTACCATTGGCACAACCGATTTTAAGATAGCTTTATGTGATCTGGGGGCAAGTGTGAGTTTGATGCCTAAGGTAGTATTTGATAAATTGGAATGTGGAGACCTGTCACCAACAAGGATTTCATTGCAACTAGCTGACCGATCAATTCGATATCCTGAAGGAATATTGCTTGATATCCCAATCAAAGTCGGTAAATTCTGGATACCAGCAGATTTTTTGGTAGTTGATATGGAAGAAGATGAGCAGATTCCGATCATCCTTGGAAGGCCATTCCTCGCCACATGTGGGGCAATGATTGATGTTAGGAATGAAAAAAATTTCACTCAATGTTGGCGAGAACAAGATGATCTTCAACATGAATGAAACCAAAGTCCCACCTGACATAAATCTTGTCTACAATTTGGAAACGGCAGATGAATATGGCAATGATGAATTGCGAATGGATGAATTTGAAGACATCGAGGAGACGATGCGCGAAGCAAAAATGGAGAGATTGTTCATTGTACAAGATGACGGTCAGATCCATCCAACCTCCGTGACACAACAAACCGATGATCTGAACAAGAGTCCCAATATCGCAAACAACAGGAATTATTCTCTCTTAGCCCTTGCATTAATCAAAAACCTACGCGAAGAACTCGATGCAATTTCTCAAAGACTGGATGAGGTCGAAGCAGTACTCGGTGTGAGTCTAGCATTCAACCCCAGACCTCAAACACCAACCGACTTCTTCGAAAAGGGCAGCGATGATGAAACCACAGAAGACGCTGAAGGCAAGCCACCCGACAAGCAACCTCCTTGCATTGACGGGAGGATATCCGGAAGAAATTGATGCAACACAAAGTCAAGCTAACGACTTAAAACAAGTGCTTTTTGGGAGGCAACCCAAGGCCACTTTTATATTTTCTTATAATTATTTAATTTTCAGTTTGATTAGGACTTTAACTGGGGAACGAATCACATCCACTCATTTTTTCTATGACCAGGTGAACATGCTAGAGGAGGGGCTCGGTTAAAAACATTTGAAAAGTCAAGAAAATATTCTCTGTTACTGACCGTATCAGCCAATACGGATTACAACAGTGAATACGGAACAAGGAGTTGGATTAAAAGGAAGACAGCAGAAATACGACCCGTATCAGCCAATACGGACCGTATCCAGATGAAGACTTTGGAAACAGTTATCAGGATTCAAAATTTTGGATCGGATACGGATCGTATCATCCAATACGGTTCGTAATCAAAGCTGATCTGTGAAATTAAACCCGATAACGAAGAGGAGCGAACTTAGATAACAGTTCAAAATAGAAAATTCTATTTGTGAGGCCTCTCCCGTTTCTCTTCTCCTCTTCTCCTCCTTCTCTCCTTCTCTTCCTCCTCATTCTCCCCTTCTTGCGAAAACCCGAGCCAACCTCGCAAAACACCGCCGGCAACAAGGAAGATCGCATCAACCACCTCTCGCACAACCACCAATCGCCGATACGGGTCGTATCCGACCCCGTATTCACCGAGAGCACCGAATCTTCACCATTTTCGGGTTTCTCTTCCCCTTTCCCTCTTAATTTTCGATTTTAATTTAGTTTCTTAAATTAGTCTTTTATTTCTCTTTGCAATTTAGTTTTAGAGTTAGTCTTTCTGTTTTAAATCTAGTTAAATACCAAAAATCATGAAAAACAACAAAAAAATTAGGTTTTCTCCGATTTTACCAGAACCAGTACCAGTATAATACGGTCCGTATCTGTCAATACGGTCCGTATTGAGTCCTGTACTTGGCCATTCTCCGCCAGCAACCAGGTCCGTATCTAGTCCGTAATAGCTTAATACGGTCCGTAACAGAGGCTGGTAATTACCACAAATGACCCCAAAAACACGTGGTCTTCTCAATTCTTTGACAGATAAGGGCAAGAAAAAGAGGGGAGAGTCCTCTTCTCAAAATCCACCGCCGCCTGAATCACCCGAACGGAGCCCCGAACAAGAGGAGTTGCCGGAATCTCCTCCTCAGGAAGAACCGCAACCAATGGAGGGGCAACAACACAACCCGCTGGACATAAAATTCACTTACAGGGCACACGCTAAGATCTTCGAGAAACTGGATGACAGCAAAATCGTCAACCACAAGGCCATCCACATCGAAACCCTTCAAGAGCTCGGCCTCCTCGCCCAATTCAAAACCCTAGCAAAAAGGGTTCACATCTGGGATTTTCTCAACAAGCTGGTGGATGTCCCAACCTATGATGACCTCACCCGTGAGTTCATCGCCACATTCTCCTCCGAAAATGACATAATCAAGTTCCAGCTGATGAATATAGAGCAGGAGATGTCAATGAGCGATTTCTGCGACATCTTTGGCTTTAAAGATGAGGGCGTACAGGCATACAATGATGACCGGAATTTCTGGAAGATGATCACCAATGACCGCATCAGTGATCCGAGAGTCGCAAGCCACATTGTCCATCCGGTGCTCCGTTACATGCAAGCGGCTCTAAGCAACTCTCTTTTCGCTCGAGGCGAGACATGCGCGAAACTAACCTTCCCCGAGCTTTACATTCTCAAGTGCATGCTCATCACACCGGAAGAGCCTCCGCACCTCGGTCATTTCCTCTGCAACCACATCCACACAATTGGCCAAAACAAAAGGGGCAGAGGAAACATCTCCATTGGTGCCATCGCAACAATCCTCGCTCGGCAACTCAGACTCGAGGTGGGTTTCTTGAAAGAAGGCACCGGCATAAGATTCCTAGATATCGAGTGCCTCACCGCCATGAGAATGATCAGCGGCAGACCTCCCGAGCCATACCTATACCACATCGAAAAGAGGAGGGTTCAAATGCCTTGCAAACCACTACCTCTCAAAAACCAGGAAAGATGGAGGCAAGTGGCCCCTAGCGGCAGGCAGGCCGCTCAAGAAAGCAATGATGAGGTCGATTTCGATGCCTTAATGGCTGAAGCAGAAGAAGAGGACAGGGTCGAAACAGCAGCAGCCGCCGCATACATGCAAGAAATGGCGGCAAATGAGCAAAGGGCTCGACAAGAGGCGCTCGCGGCAGAAGCAGCGCGACAAGGGGCGGGACCATCTGATGCCCCTCAGAGTGGATACAACCGAGTTCTCCAAGCCGTCCAAAGAGTCAACGCGAACATGGAGAGGTTCTCCATCGACACCAGGACCACTTATGCCCGGCTTGACCAGCAGTGTGACGAGACACGTCACTATGCAGGCCAGGTTCGTCAGGGCATGGACGAGCTACGAGGGTATGCTGCCAACAACAGGCGGGAGGCACAGCAGGCCCGCTACATGTCACAGCAGTACTACCAGCATGCCCTCACCACCGGTTTACCATACCAGCCGCCACCATATGGACTCTTCGACCCGTCGTTCTACGAGGAGATCCAGCGACCACCACCACCTCCACCACCTCAGGATTGAGGTGCAGTGAGTTGTATCTTTCCCTCGGTCTTTTTACTTTACTATTTCCTTTATTTTTATCTCTCGAGCATTGGGGACAAGCTCAATTTTATTCGGGGGGTAGGGAAAGTAAATTGACCATGTATCTTTAAAAAATTTCGCAGTTTAAATTCTTAGGTGCTAGTAGTTTTACTCAATTTTTGACTAGGATTAGAGGCTTTACTGAAAATCCTAGAGTGATTAGATTGAGCTTTTTAGCTAGCTTGTATTTTTATTTTTATTTTTAGAAGTAGGTTAATCAAATAGGAATTGTTTAAAATTGAATTAGACTAAGGTTTAGATAATTGGCCATGATACCAAAAATTCGGAATTTTTAAATGATTAGTGATTTCAAAGTGAACAATGAATTGCTAACCATGAGAGTTGACCAAAATTGCAAACCCTAGAATTTTTATATTGAGTAATTTATTTTTGCAAAGTCTTTTAAATTTGATAGTGTTTTAGATTACCCATTTATTATAGATAGACCCCTAGCGAAACTATGCAATAATTTCTTGTATGAATGAATACTTGAAATTGTGTGTAATCATGGTGCTTGTGACACAAAAATATTTTATTTTACTTTTCAGAAAAAACGAAAAAATACAAAAAATCAAAAATGAGAAAAATACAAAAAAAATAGAAAAAGAAAAAAATAGAATAAAAGATGGAGGATAAAAAGAGTACGGGTGCCTACGCAAGACTGGTTACCAATAGGCTCGAGAAAACCTCCCAAATTTAAATTCTTGTACATATTTAATTTTTCAAAAATAGTCACAAGTACCAACACACTTAGTTGTCATACTTTGCTCCAATCAATTGGGAAGGAAAATCAAAATTTATATCATTAGAATTCCTATTGATTGGAAGGGATCCATTTATAATCGAAGGGGAAATTAATACTCTCAATTTTAAGGATATTTGTGAAGTGGATTGTTCAATAATAATTTTTCTAGGATAAGCATAATGAGGTCAATCATGGGGTGAATAAATTGTTCAAGGGAGAGGTCATGAATATTTTTAAAGTTCTAGATTTTTATTGTCATGCCAATTGTACCAAACCTAAGCCCTAATTTAATTTTTAACAAGACCTTGAGATTGTATGGTTTAACCTAGACCGGATCTTTGACCAGCTGGGATGTCGTTGCTTGAGGACAAGCAACAATTCAAGTTGGGAGGCGTGATCAGAGTCAAAATAATGATGATTTACGTAGGGTTTTGGCTTAGGTTTTACATATTTTCTCACACTTATGTTTACTTTATTAGAGAAAAAGGCTACTGTCACCCTTCTTTATGTTTTATTACAGAAAACAGGTTTTGGGACAATTTTACACCAAATGGAGCTAGAATCGGGTCAATCAGATCAGCGACGCTCATCGACTAAGTCCCTGTTACGGCCAGTATTGACCAATACGGATCAGGCCTAGCACAGACCAGAAGATAGCGATGGAAGCAATAAACCCTAACTGCCAAGGTCCTAATACGGACCGTATCCGAAGGCATCTCTTGGGGAATAACTGCCGACAGCTGTTTCCAGATCAGTTTCTTAGCCCCTACTCAACCTCTACACGTTCCTACACTCCTATATAAGGCCCCTGGGCAGAAGAATAACTTATCTTTGTAATTAGGGTTAGATTTGATTAAAGTGAGAAGAGAGGAGTGCTTGTAACCATGTCGTTCCGCGGCTAAGTTCCTTTTCTTAGGGCTAGGCAGTAAACCTTGTTACTCTTGATGTTTTGATATATATATTTCTGTTGATTATGGTTTCTTGTTGTTGTACTAAAATGCTTTTGTTATTTACTATCTCTCCATCTAATTTCAATGATCTAGTTTGAGTCCGTTAGGGTAGTGACAATACTTTAATGGTAAGAGAAACTATTTGTATAAATTAGCCTCGTTGAGATCTATCAGGTTTATGTGAAGAAAACCTTAGCGGGGAACCATAAATCAGACCAACAAAACGCGTACCAAATTCCATCACATGCGTAAAGAAATTTGCAGTGATCTATGTAGTAATTTGGGGTATTTGAGAGATCAGACATTTGCGTAAGGTAAATCGCAGTGTCCTATGTAGAATCTCGGTGAAAGATCTGTCATTCTTGCGTAACATAAATCGTAGTGACCTATGTGGTGTCTTTTATTGAAACAACAACAGGAAATTAGACAGAACAGGAATATATTGTCAAGGCGGATTGAGTGGCAATGGTGTGCCAAAACCCTAGGAATCCTCATCTCTATCTTTATTTTAATTACTTTTAATTGTTTCCTAATTTACATTGATCAACAAACATCCTTCAACTTTCAGATTTCGTCTAGCCTTTCGAAAGATTGTGATTCGATCGCTCAAAGCATTGAACCAATATTCCCTGTGGATCGACCTCGAACATACTACTCGATAGGATTGTGCGCTTGCAGTCCGAACCGATAGCATTTATGAGTTTATAAATATTAAAATAAACATTGCTCTCTTTTGAGTGATCAAGTTGTTGGGAGCGGAGCCAGATATACGCAGCAATGGGGGGAAGTCCAAGTACAGTCTGGACAAGACGAAGCTGTGAGCTATGTTTGCGGGAGGTCTAGGTAGTGATTCCACTCAGCTCGAGATTCAGAGGTACTCATTCAAACTATTTGTATTACATTTATTTTGTACTCTGTTTCATGCAGAAAAATGAGTTGCTCTATAATTTTGATATTACAGATACACACGGGGATTCGTGATGAACCTATTTGGTTCTGTCATGTTTGCTGATTCAAATGGTGATACCATCCAGATGATGTATCTAGAGCTGCTGCGATTCCTTCAGCCGTCGAGCGGCAGGTACAACTTGGGTGGGACTGTCCTAGCACATCTCTACTCCAACTTGTGCCACGGTTGCAAGGTCAGTATGCTATTTATGTCTTATTTTAATTATCTACCTTGTCATGCACTTGTTGTCTTATTTTAATTATTTAACTTATCCCTGACGGCTAGTATTCTTCAAAATATAGCGGAAAACTAAGCAAATCTACGGGCCAATACTGCTTCTGCAGCATTGGTCGTGGTCACGGCTACCGGTGGGGGTACCTCAGCCGAACGAGGATCCATGGGGAGAGCCCGAGAATGGAAATCGACCGGCATTTGGCATGAAATGGTACGGACATCACTTTTACAAGGACAACCCTCACGGAAAGCCAATAGGTATCAGGTTGGTCCGATCTCAGATTCAGAGTCTGGGTGAGACGCAGGTGACCTGGTCTCCGTACCATGAGCTATACACTGAGGGGAGGCTGCCGCAGATTGTAGCGGATGATCATGAGATGTGGCTCTACAGGGGACCACTGGTGTGCTTCTGGATAGTGGAGCACCACTATCCAGACCGGGTGCTCCGTCAGTTTGATTTTCCTCCACTCATCCCCGCAGATCCAGACGTCCCGAGATCTGTGATCATGAGGCTACACGGGTAAGTTATGTTCTTTTTAGCATTTTTGTACTTAACATTAGTTCTTGGCTTTAAATTGCAACTAACATATGAATTACAGGATAAGACACGGTAATCACTGGGATAGAGATTGGAGTGAGCATCACTTGGAGTACTACATCAAGGCACGCGATATAAGTGCCAACTTATGGCAGATGCCGGAGATTGATGCGATGCAGTTCCAGGGAGATCCCCTATTGAGATATCAGGCTTGGTACCTGCGGGTCGGCATGGCTTCGGTGTATATAGAGGGAGATTACGGGGATTTTCTTCGCGCACAGATATTCGAAGATGATGGTTATACCCCTACTGGTCGGAAAGGTGCTCGCCAGGTAACGCATCTAAAACAACACATTTTTATGCGTTATGTCACTTTTATCATAACCTTTCTTTCTTCTAACGTTTTTTTTATAGCTACTATTAGCGCTTAAAGGTGCCGGGCGTTCAGTCATTTGTCTTGGAAAATGTGGCTATAAAGCGGTCGGGCATGCGATGTTGAACTTGGTTGCCTCATGCATTGCGGACCACGGCCACGAGGCAAAGCTGGTCACCATGCTACGAGACGCCGGAGAGAATGATGAGCCTGACGCGCCACCTGTTCTGAACAGTGAGATGCCACCGGAGCCATCAGAGCAGCCAGAGTGGGATTATCATCGTTGGGTACTACGCATGGCCGGTTGGCACGCCTACCGTGACCAGCACGGGCGTCCAGTTCTTCCCCCGGTATGTGATTCTTTATTTTATTTATTCTTTTATTGTAAGTAAAGGTAGTTCAAATTTACTAAATTTTTTGTATCCTTGCAGGGTCCTGCATACATGCCGACACAGCCTGAGCCGCATGAGCATCATAAGTCTCCAGAGATACAGTCTGTGCAGGATGAGAGCTTGACTTTTAGCCTCGCAGACTTTGTTCCAGCTGATCAGTGGGATACAGCCGGCTCCCTACTACCGCGTCCATCGTATTCAGAGATGGCTCACGATTGGGAGGCCTCTGGTAGCCGGACTCAGCCTGAGTATGGGTCCCAGTTTGTGGCATCCATATTCCATACTCCCCCGCCACCGCCAGCTACCCACGTGGCCTCGGATCCATGGGATACAACACTTACGATGAGCACAGAGGCCGAGCTCGAGGATCATATTACACCAGCTCGCGTCACGCAGGCAGGACAGCCTCAGTGGGATGATTGGCATGAGCGCATATTCAGTAGAGAAAACAGGGGTAGACCACCTCACCGATTCTCCCCTTCGCAGTACAATGGATAGAGGGTTTTTTTGGTAGTTTTAGTTTAGTTGTGCTATGTTATACTTTATTATGTTTTACTTTAGTTTTGTAGTTTATTTTTTGTGTAGTGTAGTTTCGTTATGTTTTATTATGGTATGGTTGGAGGTATGTTATATATTTTTATCATTTTATGGTAGTATTTATTATGTCATACAACAAAAAGAAATAACATCCAAAAATGAAAAATAATACAAAAAACACTTGTTAAGTTCGCTAAGTTCGCAAAGTTAAAACAACAGAATAAAATTAAGAACTGAACAATACGACAAGTATAAATACGGTTTTAACATAGCAAAGCATCTTCAAAAAATCACGAAAATTTACCGACATGCAGTCTTGACTTCGTAGAACAAGACTGTGAAGTTTCACACAAAATCTCAAAACTGATCGTGAGATATCGGCTCTCAAAAATTGCCCGAACTGCTGAAGTTAGGCCCAGTAGCACTCCTTCAGCAATTCGGGCAATTTTTGAGAGCCGATATCTCACGATCTGTTTTGAGATTTTGTGTGAAACTTCACAGTCTTGTTCTACGAAGTCAAGACTGCATGTCGGCAAATTTTTGTGATTTTTGAAGATGCTTTGCTATGTTAACCAGCGGTGTAAAGTTGGGCTCAGAAATAAAAAAATTATTTCGGAGATAAATGATAAAATACATTAAGAAAAATCTTACAACAGAAAAACTAAATTGATGAATTTAATACAATACGAAATGAATTACAAACGAACTGAACAACATAATTTACAAAATATAAAATACAAACTTAATATGAATTACAAACAAACTGAACAACGTAATTTCCAAAATATAAAATACAAACTTAATATAAATTTCAAACGAACTGAACAACATACTATTTCATCTTACCGGTCTTGAACGTACATGGAACAAATTCATCGTCCGAGGTTGGTGATGACGACTCGGTAACAACAAACGACGTGCTAGCCTTAGTCTTAGCCTTAGGCGTCTGTACATCATTTTTTTTCCCAATCCATAGCCGTAGGGGTTTTCTACAAAATCATCATCAGATATGTCATATCGTTTAAAAAATTCATCTATGTGCACACATTTTGGAGTCTTTTCTAAACCTTCCGCAGCCCAAATTGCATTTTTTTTCCTCGCTCTTTCCTCGATTGTTACTGTCCATCCTCCTCGCCTACAATTTATTTGGAAAATAATAATAAAAAAAACTGCAACATAATAAAATACATACAAATAAAGTTCATACAAACCTCAAAGTAATAAAATACATACAAATCTCAAACTGCAACATAATAAAGTACATACAAATAAAGTTAATTCATACGACTCCATCTAAAATTTATTCCCATGAGCCGATCAGATCCCCATGATGATGTGCTCCTTCTAGCTGGTTGCACTGTTTCGTCTTGCCGGTTAGCTGTACCGGACGGTCCTGCTTGCGCTTTGTTAGTTGTACCAGATGTGCTCCTTGTTCCTAATTGAGATGTGCTCCTTCTAGCTGGTTGCACTCCTTCTTCTTGCTGGTGTGCTGTACCGGATGGCCTTGCGCCAGATGTGCTCCTCCTACCTGCTTGAGTTGTGCTCCTTCTTCGTTGGGTAGTACCTGAAGGCCCTTGCATTCCAACCGCCTCCCCTCCTGCCAGTACTTCTCCCATTGCCTCCCTAAACATCATATTTGCATTTTCACGGTCTGTTGTACGGCTTCTGGCTGTGCTTCGCCGCGACCCTTGCGATCCACTTGCCTCTGCCATAACTTACTCATTCTCTGCTACATTTGCTGCGTTATGAGCCTCTGCAGCCCAAATATGTTAGTTAGTAAGCTATTCAACATTAGAATGAAATATAATTAGGGTTAAATGTTATATACCTCGCCTCTGCCTGTCAGAAGTGGAACGGCGAGGATGGTGCCCCCTTCGCCTACCTTGCATTTCATCCATGGTCATATCTTGACGGATGTGTTTTCTCCTACCACGCCGTATCCAATCTGTGTTTGGCTCAATTGTAGGGGTAGTGGTTGTAGGCCAATCTTCAGGATTGCCATAAGAAACAAACAGTGCATTCCAAGTACTCAGAAGGTAGTCCACCCTATACCAGTGGGCAACAAATAGGTCGGGTGACCAGTTTCTATGACGACAAACCGCTAACACATGAGCGCACGGAATTCCAGTTAATTGGATACCTCTGCATGTACATTCCACTTTTCTCTCTTGCCCGAATGTCACGATATACTAGAACCTTCTATGAATAATTGACATAGTTCCATCCTGCGTTTGGACTACTGGAACATATTCATTTGGGCCCGTGACTTGGTAATTACCTTCGCCGTGCGAGTATGGGATGACATCCATTTTTGTACCTTTCTCCCACCGTTTGGCGAGCTTAACATGTACCCGTTTGGAAAAAGGCTTTTCTGCATTGCTTTGCTCCGTCGCTACCTGTCGCCGTTGAACAAACCACCTATTGCACTTGGCGAATGTCTCCTCTACAAGTGCAGCCACAGGCAACATCCGGCTATCCTTGAAGACAGCGTTCAGGGACTCAGAGCCGTTTGTTGTCATGATACCAAATCGGTGCCCTCCATCACAGGTCTGGAAATTTTTTTCAAAATTTGACAGCTCCATGACATCATCAGGACGTACTTTGCCCACTCTTCTCAGAAAAGCATTACACGTCGGATTTTGCTGCAATAGAACAAAGCAAAATTAGACAAAATGCATCTAAAAGAAACAAAAATGATATAAATTAGACAATATTAGACATACCGAGCAAAAATCTTCGAACATCTCTTTCAGCCTTCTTGGCTTATTCTTCCTGGCTCCTTGTTTGAACCTAGTTCCGTACCATTTGTCCCTCCCACACACCTGGACCAGGTTATCTGCAACATGTTGGATACAATACCTGTGCACAAAATTATCCATATCCCATCCGTATTCAGGTTTTAATGCAGCTTTGATACCCTTGTGTTGGTCCAATATAACACATACGAATCTATTAACACGAATCACATTAATCCTAAGCCATTGTAAGAAAAAATCCCAATTCTCTTCATTCTCTGTATGTACAATTGCAAATGCTAGAGGCAGCAATTGGTTATCGGCATCATAGGCGCAAGCCATCAAAAGTCTGCCCTCATACCGCCCAGAAAGGAAGGCTGCATCTATACTGATCACCGGTCTTAAGTAATCAAATGCGGTAATGCATGGTCCGTAAGCCCATGCCACGGCCCTGAATTTATGAACACCTTGTTTGACCAGTCCTGTATTTTTATCGATGCTCGGACTTGTCAGAAATTGGTATTTTGAGCCGGGATTCGTGTAACATATCCCGATAAGCAATAGTTTCATAAAATTGTACGACTCTTCCCAACTCCCAAATTGCCGGGCTACTACAATCTCACGACCTCTCCAAAGTTTGTTGTACTTCGGGGTTATACTGCCAAACCTAACCCTCACGCAGTGTGCCACACTCCGGAGGCTCATAGTGGGGTCTTCCTTAATGCTGCTCTCGATGATATCTGCGATAATTGATGCCGTGAGTTGTGCATGGTCCGACCTGGTGTACTCAGATTCGCATGTGTGAGGCGTGTCTTGCTCAGTTATCATCCATGTATCTCCAGCATTTGTTGCTCTTGCCTTCAGTTTGAAACGACAACCCGGAGTGCTGCATCTAATTTCCCGCCGGGATGTGTCACTTCTCTTCGTATATGTCTCCTTGTTCTTGTCAACATGGTACTTTCTGATCTTTTTCGTCAGTTGCTTTTTACTTACGAAGTATTGGCCTTTTGCGAGCTCACTCCTGTATTCAACCCGACGACCATAGTAAGAAACATCTGCTTCTCGAAAAGCAGATGTGTCATTGAAGTTTACAAAAGGGTGAGTCTCAGAACGGCCACTTAACGGCATATTCTCTCTATTTTGCCTCACAGTGGGCTGTGTGTATTCTTCTTCATCTTCTTCATCTCCTTCATCATTAATGTCACAGTCTCCTTCCCCTAATTCATCCCCAGTTTGCAGATTCTCCTCCGGTACCTCATTCATAAATTCAAATTTCAACTCGTTTGGATCTTCCTGTACTGGTGGCGGTCTGGGGTGAGGATTTGGTTCAGGACCAGGTAAGGATGAAGGACCTTCATACACGGATATAGGTGGGATAAAAGGTGGAGATTGTACTCGTGGTGGGACAAAAGGTGGAGTTTGGGGTGAATTATTGCATATTTCTGGTTCCGGTTCTGGTCCAGGTATTACGATAAAAGGAGTGTGTGGTTCATTATCTTCTTGATAATTTTGTGCAACCGAATTTTGGCCTGAACTTCCGGCCCCTGATTCTTTGGGAATTCTGCGTGCAAAAACTTCCAGTAATGATTCGCCAGACCTCAAAACCTGCGCTATTAGACCTCTCAATGCCCTGTTATCTCCCAATGTGATTTTGACATACTTTCCTGCGTGGACCATTCGGGCCTGAATTTGTAATTCCCAACGATCCCTATTGTAGCCGCTCGCTTCATAAATAAGCGATTGCAACTGCTCAAATGAGAAATTTTCATCAACCCAATACGTATTTGCTGCAGGTTTGGAGTAACGTACTCCATACTGGTTAGTTATGAACTTTCCTCCAAAATGTATTGAAATTGCAATAGACATGGCCAATAAACTACATTCATAAATGACAAATATTTGGTCAGTTTACTGATTTCAATTGTGAACAGTTGTGAATAGTCGTATATGAACAATATTGAACAGTAAATACGTACATACACAGTACATGAACAGTAAATAAACATTAATGAACAGTAATTACGTATGTGAACAGTAATTAACAGTAGTGAACAGTAGTGAACAGTAGTGCACAGTAGTGAACAGTAGTGCACAGTAGTGAACAGTAGTGAACAGTAATTACGTATGTAAAAAAAATACGTATGTAATTAACAGTAAATACGTATGTAATTAACAGTAAACGGTAAATACATATGTAATTAACAGTAAATACGTATGTAATTAACAGTAAACGGTAAATACATATGTAATTAACAGTAAATACGTATGTAAAAAAAAAATACCTGACTTGACAGACTTCTCCGTCTCCTCCTCCTTCCTTCAGACCTCCTCTCCTCTTCCTCTTCCTCTTCCTCTTCCTCCTCTCCTCCTCTTCCTCCTCTCCTCTCCTCTTCAGACTTCTCTGTTTTTTCTCTCTCTTCTACGGAGCTCTCCCCCGTAGTTATAGTTTTCGAAAAAAAAAAAGAGATTCAAGCCGCTAATAATATTTGCGGTTTGAATTATTAATTCAAGCCGCTAATATTCTTTGCGGTTTGAATTGTTAATTCAAACTGCAAATATTATTAATTCTTTTAAAAACGTAGTTATTTATATTAAAATATATTTTTTTTGGGTAAAAATAAAAATCACGGTCAATTTAGGTCATGACTTTTATTAATTAGTACTCGCAAGTCGTAACATCATCAACGCACAATGCTACTTTAATTTAAATGAAGTAGAATCTACAAAAAATAAAAGATAGAATAAGCGGCGACTGATGCGATGTGAATAATTAATGTGATGGAGGCGTGGCAGAGAAGGTGGCAGGTCAACGAACGCGACAGATGGAATTAGACTATTATGCTCTAGGAGTGTCACAGTATGATACGGGTTGGTTGGAGACACCCGTTATGATAATGAATTTTTTTTTTATTCTTACCTTTTTTTTTAATACGGTATGAATCGGGTAAACGAATAAAAAAATGCTATTGATATCTCGATTTATGCTTTCTATAATTTTTTTTTTCAAAACAAGAAAAAAATAATAATAATGAATACAACTAATTTGTATTATATAAATTTAGCAAAATTCAGAAATTTATTGTATCATGTATTATCTTCATACAAATATATATATGAGATGAGCTAACTTGTTGTGGGAATTAAAGATGATGTTTTACTTCCCACTCATATCTTCATTTTCAAAGTTTAGTTGATTTGAACCTTCCAACATGTTCTTCATATTAAAATGTGCTTGGATACCAAATTTTGTATTTTTTGGAAAAATTTTACTATTTTTTCAGAATTTTTGAAAATCACAACTTTTCATTAAATAAAAAAATAATAAAAAATTCAGCAAAGCAATATATATCTATATATAAATTTTACTTTTAAAAAATTATCTTAAAAGATAACGAAAAAAAATCATTACTCTTACCCGTACCCGATAAGCTAACGAAAAAAATTCTTATCCTTACCCATCATTTCGGATACGATACGGATCAGATAAACGGGTAAAAGGGTGTCATTGACACCACTATTATACCTTGTTGAACGAAATTTTTAGATCGTTTTTTTATTTTTCATCAGAGTTAGACTATTATACCCTTTACTTTATTTCCTTCTTTCCTTTCTCTTTCTCACCGGATCTAAACGGTTACGGATAATTATCAATTACCCACAGAAGATCCGGATACGGATACGGATAATAATACCTAAACGGAGCGGATATCCGGATCATCTGAAACCCAATAAATTTTTTCGGACCCGCTAATTAAAAGAAATTATTTTGCCTTCAAGGGGATTTGAACTCATGTTATGTGAGGTGAGAGTCTAAGCAACCAAGCTACAAACCAATGTTATCAGAACCGAACCGGACACCAACCCGGTAAAGATTCGAATCAACGGTTTACTGATCGGACCAATGGTTCAACCGGTTCAATTGCAGGTTTCATTTAAATACTCACATATATATGAGATATGAGGATTGTTATAAAATATAATTTAAAATCAAATTTAACATTAAATAAAATAAATTAGTAATTTTTATAAAATATGGCTGAATGTTTTTTAAAGACGAATGAATTTAATAACTCATAATTTTCATTCTTATTTGATAAGTACTATGACATTATTTTGTAATAGCAACATATATTCTAACGAAAAATAAAGCACTTCAACAAAAAAACAACGATAATTAGAATACATAATATACTAATAATTATTGTAAGTTTTTAAAGAAATATGTATATATAAAATTTGGCAAATTCTTCTATGGACATAAGGACCTATTTGTAAAATGAGTATATTTTCATTTTCAAAGTTCAAACAGTCGATCCGACCGTTCAACATTATCTCCATATTAAAATGTACTTGAAGGTCAAATTTTACATTTTTTTGAATTTTTTACTATTTATTAAGATGGATACAAAATTCAATGGTCTGAATTTGACTAGTTTTGTAAAATACTTAATAAATAGTAAAAAAATTCAAAAAAATGTAAAATTTGACCTCCAAGTACATTTTAATATGGAGATAATGTTGAACGGTCGGATCGACTGTTTGAACTTTGAAAATGAAAATATGTTCATTTTACAAATAGGTCCTTATGTCCATAGAAGCATCCCTCTATAAAATTTGGCAAATTCTTCTATGGACATAAGGACCTATTTGTAAAATGAGCATATTTTCATTTTCAAAGTTCAAACAGTTGATCCGACTGTTCAACATTATCTCCATATTATAATGTACTTGGAGGTCAAATTTACATTTTTTTGAATTTTTTTACTATTTATTAAGATGAGTACAAAATTCAATGGTCTAAATTTGACTAGTTTTGTAAAATACTTAATAAATAGTAAAACAATTCAAAAAAATGTAAAATTTGACCTCCAAGTACATTTTAATATGGAGATAATGTTGAACGGTCGGATCGACTCTTTGAACTTTGAAAATGAAAATATGTTCATTTTACAAATAGGTCCTGATAGGGCCATGTTCCACAGGCCCTTTTAATTATTCTAAACTGGGCCATGAAAGACTGGGATTCGGACCTTTACAAGGCCAACCCGACGTCATATTAAAAAGCCCATAAATTCATTAAACCGAGGTCCAACTCGGTGGCCTCAAAAGCATATGGCCCGAATATAGGCTAATGCCAACCGACATACGGGATAGCCGTGGCAGCGGTTAGCTTAATGCCCACGTCCCAAAAACGGCTGGCTTAATGCCCACGACCCAGTAACGGTCGACATAACTGCCCACGTTCCCCATAAACGCCCGAGATTGCCGTTATGGCTGAACTATATAAGGCAATAAGCTCCATGAAACAGGGGACGCAATTTTCACTAGAGAGATTATACAGGTCAGAGTCAGAATCTCTCACAAACCACCCCAAGTTCACAACTCAACTCGCACCTCGGCCTGTCACCCCTTGGCAGGACGATTCCAACTTGGCCCAGAATTACCATACGGCCTCATCTCCCGAGATAGGACGTATCAACCACCGTGGGGCCACGCCTAGCTCAACTGAAGAATTAGATGGCTCTTCCAACCACATCGACTCCGCTCCCTCCAGGGGTGACGACCCCTCCAGGAGTAATGGTCACGCCACCTCCCGGGGTGACACCACCGACAGCGAATCCTTCACAAAGCCAACCTCAAAGGGCGAGGCCTAGCAGCTCGATGGTGCGACCTCACGGCCCCCAACCTGCTCAACCTCGTCACACAGGTCCCGATGTGGCTACTCGACCTTCGTTCACTGAAGGGAATACATTCAGACCACTCTACGCCGAGCCCAATCAGGCAACTGGTGCCTATCATAATCAGGTAACCGGTATCTATCACAATCCGGTAACTGGTACCTATCAGATACCATACATACCATATTACCATCAGCCAGCGCAGTTGTACCACTACGGTACACCTGCTTACACACCATATACCCCAACAGGTCCCCAACACCCATATGTCGCACCACCTGGTCAATGGGGGCCGGGAGGCACCCAGGGGATGTACCCCATGACGGGTCTCATTCCACATTCTCAACAAATGCCAATACGACCTGCAAACTCGATCGCGTCTCCCAACATACCTGTACCATGGCCATTATCGGCAAACCATGTCCACAGTCGACCGGCAAATGTTTCGCCCAGGAACCTGGACTCTCGGTTTGTAAAAGTCCGAACTGGTCACGAGACGGATACCCCCTTATTGCCCGAACAACAGGTCCAATCCGAACGCAGGGACCAAAATGCCCTTCCAACAGGGGTACGTCCCGATGTAGGAAGACGCCCGGAAGGTCAAGATGAGAATGGAGGACCTCATCCCGAAGACGGACCACATCCCGAAGGTCCCGAGGTCCACCGTAACAATGAACGGGAATCAGCCTATCATGGCAGAGGGCCGAGATCATCTCGCCGAGAACAGTCTCGCTCCCACAAAGAACGCAACTGGAGTCCACCCTGAGATCGGGATAGAACTCGCCGCGATGACCGTAGAAGGAACTGGCGATCACCTACCCCTGCCCGAGGTATCAGGATGGCTCAGGTAGAGGAACTGATCCAAGCCGGACTTGCGGCTAAACTGGCCGAACTTGAGTCCCAAAAGACAGGCGCCTACTCTCGACCTATGGGAATCGAGGATGGCCCCCTCTTCCAGAGACATATACCGCCAATCAATGTCGGATTTAAAGTATCCGGCAACCCTTCCCAGCTTCCGAGGCAGTGGAGATACACAGGATCCACACAATTTCGTGTACGGGTTCCTTGAGCGACTCCGCCTACTCGAAGCCACCGATGCCATCATGTGCCGTGTATTCACCACTTGTTTGACTGGGGAAGCGTGGGACTGGTACATGACGTTACCTCGGCGATCCATCAACAAATTCGAGGATTTCGCGAAACTGTTCTTGGAGAGATACACGATTATCAAACCACCGCAAGCGACGTGCGAGATGCTTCTGGATATCGTCCAGGGACAGCGCGAAAGAACAGGTGCGTTTGTCAACCGCTTCATACAGGCATCCCGGCGAATTCAAAACCTGAATGAAGAATTCGCCCTAGCTGCCATCAAGAAAGGACTCCGTAAAGGGGGTCCAGGAACATTGCGCTACGAAGCCCACATGAAGAAGATGACCACTCTAAGAGAATTCATGACTTTTGCGGAAGGTTACATCCGTGCTGAGGATGACAACGGGAGCCCCACGAGGCCTAGGTCTCGATCTCCCCGCCACCAAACTAACAGACAGCCAGCTCAGGACAGGTTTCGCAACCAAAAGGAACCTCGGAGAAACCAACCCAACCGATCGGCCGAGCAAGAACACAAATCTGGTACTGAGGGATACCGACAACACTTCGTGAAGTATGCACCCCTCACCAAGAAGCGGCATGAGATGTACAACATCATAGAGGGCATGTTCGAACTCCCTCCCCCATTGCCTGAAGGCATTTTCACGGTACAAGATAACTCCCAGATGTGTGAATACCACGGATTCAACGGACACTCCACTACGGATTGCCTTCAACTCAAAGACATCATGGAGAGACTAGCCCGAGAGGGTAAGCTGATCGAGTTCATCAACCCCGACTTCTTCAGAAAATATTCCAGGAAGTGCAACGGTAAAGGTAAGATTTTCAAGAAACCCATCCCTTACAGACAGGACTATACTGGACCCCGAGTTGGTGAGGCCGGTCCCCAAACTCGGAATGGCCCCGAGAATAGGCGCCAAGAACGTCAGAACAGTCCAGTCATCAATGTGATCAGTGGTGGCCATCGCGGTGCCGTTCGGAAAATCTTACCTCGGGACAACCGAAAACCCTACCCTACGGTCCTGCAGGTTGAAACTGCAACTGACAAGAAGCGGCCACGACCCGAGGAAGCAATATCTTTTTCCGAGAAGGACTTAGGTGATATCTCGAGCCCGCATGACGACCCTGTAGTGTTGAATCTCAAGATCAACACACATCGGGTGAAGAGGGTGCTAGTTGATACGGGAAGCTCAGCAGATATCCTGTATTTGTCGGCCTTCACACAAATGGGCCTCGACACCCGCGCCCTCCAACAACACATCTCACCCCTAATAGGCTTCACACGAGATGCCCTTCGACCTCGGGGAATGATGCCCCTCAAAGTGACATTCGGCACCTACCCTCGGACAGTGGAAGTCATGGTGGACTTCCTCATCGTTAATGCTCCCTCGGCGTACAACGCGATCCTAGGGAGGAACTCTGAACAAAATCGGTGCCATCATCTCCCCTTCCCACCTGAAAATCAAGTTTCACACAGACAACGGGATAGGGGAAGAAAGTGGTCAACAGCAAGTGGCCCGTGAATGCTACATGACTTCCATCCATAGTCAAGGAGGTTCCGTTCACCAAGTCGAGCAATCGGATGCAAAAACAAACCAACAGCTGTTGCGCTCAAGCACCGATTATCTACCACCCAACACCAACCTGGCGCTGGATCTAGTGGACAAAGCTGAAACGAAAACTTCCCTTGAACCGGCTGATGAAGTCGAACAGGTTGATTTAGGCGAAGGATAAACGCTCAACATCGAAAAGGCAGTCTAGGGGCAAGCGAAGGAAGAACTAGTCAAGTTTCTCCGAGAAAACCAGTCTGTTTTTGCCTGGACAGCCGCCGACATGCCGGGGATTCCGAGGTCAATAGCAGAGCATAGACTACATATCAAGCCGGGCTCCAAGCCGATTAGACAGCGGAAACGCAATATGGGGGAAGAACGGCAACAGGCTGTGAAGCGTGAAGTCCAGAAACTGCTTGATGCGGGTTTCATCAGAAACGTTGAGTGTCCTGAATGGACAGCCAATCCCGTGCTCGTTAAGAAGTCCAACGGCGACTGGCGTATGTGTATCGATTATACCGATCTTAACAAGGCATGTCCCATGGACCCATTTCCTTTGCCAAAAATCGACCAACTGGTCGACTCCACCTCGGGACATGCCTATTTCAGTTTCATGGATGCATTCTCCGGGTATAATCAAATCCGGATGAACCAAGATGATGAGGAAAAGACCGCCTTCACTACCAACTCGGGGCTATATTGCTACCGGGTAATGCCTTTCGGGTTGCGCAATGCCGGAGCCACATTCCAGCGTATGGTCAATACCGTGTTCCAGGACCAGATCGGATGTAATGTAGAGGCGTATGTGGATGACCTGCTTGTCAAGAGCATGTCCGACCTTGATCATGTCCGAGATCTTCGAGAAACCTTTGCGACATTGAATTCAGCCAGCATGAAACTCAACCCGAAGAAGAGTTTTTTCGGACTAACTGGTGGCAAATTCCTCGGCTTCATGGTTTCTATGCGAGGTATAGAGATCCATCCTTCTAAGTCGCAAGCCATCCTCGATATGAAGCCACCTCGGAACCTCAAAGAGCTACAATCCCTCACAGGAAAGTTGGCTGCTCTCAACAGGTTCATTGCGAGATCCGGGGACGTCTGCTTCCCCTTCTTCAAAGCAATGCGCAAGTCGGCTAAATTCGAATGGACGGAGGAATGCGCAATGGCTTTTGAGAAGGTCAAGGCATATCTCGCCAATCCACCATGTCTCAGCAGGCCTACAGCGGGTGACATACTCGTGTTGTACTTGGCAACAACGGGTCACGCAGTTAGTGCCGCCCTAGTTCGAGAAGAGGGGCGAGAACAAAAGCCCATTTACTTCGTTTCTCATGTACTTCGGGATGCCGAAACCAGATATTCTCAGATTGAAAGGCAGCATATGCTCTGATTATAGCTGCAAGAAAGTTGAGGCCTTATTTTCAATCCCATTCCATTAAGGTTTATACCGGGATCCCCCTCAAGAAGGCATTTGCAAACTTCGACTCATCCGGACGATTGTTAGCTTGGGCACTCGAACTATCTGAGTTCGATGTCTCGTTTCATCCCCAAAATGCACTAAAGTCTCAGATCTTCGCCGACTTCATCGCCGAGTATTCAGGAGTTCCTCCCGAATTTGAGGGACGTTAGATAATACATGTAGATGGCGTCTCTTCGTTACAAGGGGCTGGAACCGGGGTATCCCTCACCGGTCCACACGGGGAGACCCTGAATTATGCTCTTCACTTTCAGTTCCCAGTAACAAACAACACCGCGAAATATGAGGCCATGATAGCAGGCCTTAAACTAGCCAAAGAGTTGGGCGCCCGCGAGGTTCATCTCCGCAGTGATTCCGAGTTAGCGGTCCAGCAAATCAATGATGAATGCCGCGTCATGGATGAGAAGTTGCGCAGGTACCGCCAACAGTTCCATCTGCTCAAAAGCCATTTCGACGAGGTCGATATTCAGCATGTCTCGCGCAACAAGAACTGCCAAGCTGATGCTCTATCCAAACTCGGCGCCGCGGGTAATCTGGACAAAGATCGTCCCTTGATTGTTATGGATATGCCAGAATCCAGCATCAATCTTGAAACCACCGATGTACTTGCCATCAGTGAACTCGGGGAGTCCTGGTATACCCCGATGTGGAACTTCCTTAACATTGGGATTCTTCCCACAGATCAGTTGGAAGCCCGACGTTTGAAGAGGATCGCACCAATGTACTCCATATTCAACAATCACCTATACAAACGGGGGTACGTGTGACCTTGGCTTAAATGTGTTAATGAGGAAATGGCTTTACGAATGCTTTCCGAAGTATATGAGGGCATTTGTGGAAGTCATCAAGGAACCAAAACTCTCGCCAAGCGAATTCTCAGAGCCGGTTTTTATTGGCCAACCATGCAGCAAGATGCGGCAAATTTGGTCCGAAAGTGTGAGCGCTGCCAATACCACAGCAAGTTGATCAGAGTCAAAATGATGATGATTTACGTAGGGTTTTGGCTTAGGTTTTACATATTTTCTCACACTTATGTTTAATTATTTAGAAAAAAAGGCTACTGTCACCCTTCTTTAAGTTTTTTATTGCAGAAAACAGGTTTTGGGACTATTTTACATCAAATAGAGCTAGAATCGGGTCAATCGGATCAGCAACGCTTATCGACTAAGACTCTGTTACGGCCCGTATTGGTTAATACGGACCAGGCATAGCATAGGCTCAGAAGATAGCGCAGGAAGTTACAACCATAACTGCCAAGGTCCCATTACGGACCGTATCACCTTGATACGGTCCGTAACCGAAGGCGCCTCTTGGGAAATAACTGCCGACAGCTGTTTCCAGATCAATTCCTTGGCTTCCAATCAACTCCAGACGTCCCTACACTCCTATAAAAGGCCCCTGGACAGAGGGAATAGATATCTTTGTAATTAGGGCTAGATTTAATTAAAGAGAGAAGAGAGGAGTGATTGTAACCATGCCGTTCCGCGGCTAAGTTCCTTTTCTTAGGGCTAGGCAGTAAACCTTGTTACTCTTGATGTTTTGATATATATATTTCTGTTGATTATGATTTCTTGTTGTTGTATCGAATATGCTTTTGTGATTTACTATCTCTTCACCTAATTTCAATGATCTAGTTTGAGTTCATTAGGGTAGTGACAGTGCTTTAATAACTCGAAAGAACTATTTGGATGAGTTAGCCTCGTTGAGATCTATTAGGTTTATGTGAAGAAAACCTTCGCGGGGAAGCCATAAACCAGAACAACAAAACGCATGACCAAATTCCATCATTTTCGTAAGGTAAATCGCAGTGATCTGTGTAGTAATTTGGGAGATAAGAGACCCGATAGTTGCGTAAGATAAATCGCATTGTCCTGAGTAGAGTCTCGATGAAAGATCTGTCATTCTGGCGTAACATAAATCGCAGTGACCTATGTAGTTATCTTTCATAAAACAATAACAGGAAATCAGACGCAGCAGGAATATATTGTCAAAACGGATTGAGTGGCAACGGTGTGCCGAAACCCTAGGAATTCTCATCTCTATCTTTATTTTAATTACTTTTAATTGTTTCCTAATTTACATTGATCAACAAACATCTCTCAAATTTCAGATTTCGTCTAGCCTTTCGAAAGGTTGTGATTCGATCGCTCAAAACACTGAACCAATATTCCCTGTGGATCGACCTCGCATATACTACTCGATAAGGATTGTGCGCTTGCAGTCCGAACCGATAGCATTTACGAGTTTATAAATATTAAAAGAAACATTGCTCTCTTTTGAGTGATCAAGCTTTTTGGCGCCGTTGCCGGGGAATAACGGTTCATTGTGCAAGGCCTCGAAAGATGCCCTTGCTTTGACCATTGAATCCAATTAATTAGAAACGCCTAGATTTCTTTTTACTTTCTTTATTTTCAATTTTTCTTTTATTTTTAATTTCGTTTTTATTTTATTTCTTTTTAATTTTCGGTTTTTAGTTTAAATTTCAGATTTTCTTTTCTTTTCATTGTTAGGACACTGCACGCTGGCCGAATCATCCGTACGAAGATCCGAGAGGATTGCTAGTAGGAGGGAACAATTCGCTTCCACATAACTGATAAGAACCAACCATAGTTCTTCATCCAGTAATTCTGAAGGCGAAGAAGACCCAGATTCGATCAACATGGATACCCCACCGATTAACAACGGAAGACACAATGGTGATAATGATGCAGCAAGACCCAAACTTCTACGAGACTATTGCGTACCGCGCGCGAATGATCCTAATTCTAGTATAAACCCGCCAACTGTTACAAACCGTAATTTTGAGATCAAACCTGCTCTCATAAATATGGTTTCGCAACAGCAATTTGGAGGATTCCCGCATGAAGATCCACATCTTCATCTGTCAATTTTTCTAGGGATATGTGAGACGATAAAGATCAACGGAGTTACCGATGAAGCAATCAGGCTAAGGCTATTTCAATTCTCATTAAAAGATAAAGCAAGAGCATGGTTGTTTTCCTTACCGGCCAATTCCATTCAAACTTGGGACCAATTGTTTAATGTGTTTATTGCAAAATATTTTCCACCATCTAAAACTTCGAGGTTTAGAAATGCAATTACTAATTTTGAACAAAGGGATGGTGAAACATTGTGTGAGGCATGGGATAGATATAAGGATATGTTAAGGTGTTGTCCACATCATGGTCTAGAAAGATGGCTGATTGTCCAAACTTTTTATAACGGTCTAAACCCTACGGATAGGTTGTCTATTGATGCTTCTGCAGGAGGAGCAATCATGAACAAGGAACCTGACGAGGCTTACAACCTAATTGAAGAGATTGCAATCAACCAACACTACTGGATCCCTGAGCGAAAGAAGCCAGCGCCAACACCTGGCATGCACCGAGTAGATGATATCTCCATGCTGAGCGGAAAGATTGATGCTTTGCAAATGGCACTTAACAAGCAGACCAAGCAGCGAACGGTAGCAGCAGTCAATGCCGCAACAGCATGTGGCTATTGCGGAGGAGCGCATGAGATGACCGAATGTATGAATGTGACGGAACCTGAGGAAGACATGGAGCAAGCAAATGCAATTGATAACAGCTTTCGACCTCAGCCCGCCTACAACACATACCATCCAAACAACCGAAACCATCCGAATTTCTCATACGCAAACAACCAAAGGCCTGCTGCACCTCAACAGAACTACCAACCACAATCCAATTTTCAGCCAAGATACAACAATCCTCAACCGAATTACCAACCAAGACAATACAATCAACCGCAGCAACCAGACATCACATCATTAATGGAGAGATTCCTAGAGAAGCAAGAGAAGGCTAACGCCGACATCGCACAAAAGATTGAATCCTTAACAAACCGCAACAAAGACTTAGAAGACAATGTCTCTAAGATGGCAAAAGAACTCTCAACTATCACACGTGGAAAAGGCAAATTTCTGGGCCAACCGGAAGAAAACTCAAGAGAGACTTGCAAGAGCATAACACTAAGGAGCGGTACAGCTTATCAGGGATCTCCCATGCCTAATCAAACTTCCGATAAGATGCATGCGGAGCTATTGCATTCAGAAGAGTACGAGCCACAACTACCAGAGCAGCCCGTATTCGAACTACAGACAGACCTTACTCAGGAGCAGAATGACACCGTAGGTGGAGACAAGCGACAACCCGAACCTGAATACATTTCACCACCGCCCTACAAGCCACCTTTGCCATTCCCTCCAAGGCCTGTCAAGCACAAGGAAGAACAGCAACTCGCAAGATTCAAGGAGACACTCAAGCAATTACATGTCACAATCCCCTTCACTGAAACAATTGCAAGCATACCCTCGTGTGCTAAAATTCTGAAGAAGGATCTTTCAAATCGAAGTAGACTCCAAGAACTCTCAACAGTTCCACTCAATCTGGAATGCAGTGCGCTCGTGCAAAACAAATTACCGATGAAGTTGAAAGATCCAGGAAGTTTCTCAATACCATGCACCATTGGCACAACCGATTTTAAGAGAGCTTTATGTGATCTGGGAGCAAGTGTGAGTCTGATGCCTAAGGTAGTATTTGACAGATTGGAATGTGGAGACATGTCGCCAACACGGATCTCATTGCAACTGGCTGACCGATCAATTCGATATCCTGAAGGAATGTTGCGTGATATCCCAATCAAAGTCGGTAAATTTTGGATACCAGCAGATTTTGTGGTAATTGATATGGAAGAAGATGAGCATATTCCTATCATCCTTGGAAGGCCATTCCTCGCCACATGTGGGGCAATGATCGATGTTAGAAATGGAAAAATCTCACTCAATGTTGGCGAGAACAAAATGATCTTCAGCATGAATGAGGTTAAAGTACCTCCTGACATAAGTCTTGTCTATAATTTGGAAACGATGGATGAGGATGGCAATGATGAATTGCGAATGAATGAAATTGGAAATATCGAAGAAATGGCACACGAAGAAGAAGTGGAAAGACTGTTTATTGTACAAGACAACAGTCAGGTCCATCCGACCTCCGTGACAACACAAACCGATGATCTGAACAGAAGTCCTAATATCGCAAGCAAATGGAATTATTCTTACCTGGCCCTAGCACTACTCAAAAGATTACGCAACAAACTCGATGCAATTTCTCAAAAACTGGACGAGATTGAGGCAGTACTCGGTGTGAGTCTAGCATTCGACCCCGGACCTCAGGTGCCAACCGACTTCTTCAGGGACAGTGATGATGAAACCACAAATGACGCTGACGGCGAACCACCCGACAAGCAACCCGCTTGCATTGACGGGAGGATATCTGAGAGAAACTGATGCGGCACAAAGTCAAGCTAATGACTTAAAACAAGCTCTTCTTGGGAGGCAACCCAAGGCCATTTTTATATTTTCGCATAATTATTTATTTTCAGTGCAATTAGGACTTTAACTGGGGAACGAATTACATTCACTCATTTTTCTATGACCAGGTGAACATGCTAGAGGAAGGGCTCGGTTAAAAACATTGGAAAAGTCAAGAAAATATTCTCTGTTACTAACCGTATCAGCCAATACGGACTGAGACAATGAATACGGAGCAGGAGTCCAGAAAAAAAAGGAAGACAGTAGCTAATACGGTCCATATCAGCCAATACGGACCGTATTCAAAGAAGAGTTAAAGTTATCGGGATTCAAAATTTCTGGATCGAATACGGACCGTATCAAACAATACGGTCCGTAATGAAAACCGATCTGTGAATTTAAAACCCGTTAACGAAGAGGCGCGAAGTTGAGTAACCGTTCAAATTAGAAGTTTTCTATTTTGAGCACCCTCTCTCCCGTTTCTCTTCTCCCCTTCATCTCTCTATCTCCCTTCCTTCTTTCTCTCCACCTCCTCCTCTCTCTTGCAAAAACCCGAGCACACCCTCGCCTACACCGACGGCCACCAAGGAAACCAACCCCACTCACGCCGACCTCCAATACGGGCCGTACCGACCCATATCCGCCGTGAGCACTGTGGGTCGACCTATACCTCCACCATTTTCGGTTCTTCCCCTCTTTCTCTTTTATTTTTCAATTTTATTCCAATTTCTTAGAATCAATTTTTCATTTCTTTTTGCAATTTAGTTTTAGAATAGTTTTCTATTTTAAATTTAGTTTAGAACCAAAAATCTCGAAAAACAACAAAAAAATTAGGTTTTCTCGACTTTTACCAGAACCAGTATCAGTCCATTACGGTCCGTACCCGTCAATACGGTCCGTATCCAGTCCGGTCCTTGGCCAAATTTCACCAGCACACGGGTCCGTAACCACCCCGTATTGACCCAATACGGCCCGTAACAGAGAAGGTTAAAATCTGAAAATGGCTCCAAAAACACGAGGTCTTCTCAAAGCTTTGACAGGTCTGGGCAAAAAGAAGAGGGGGGAGTCTTCTTCTCAAAATCCACAATCGCCCGAACAAAGCCCCGAACGAGAAGAATTGCCGGGATCCCCTCCTCAAAACGAGCCGCAACCAATGAAGGATCAGGAACACAACCACTACGACATAAAATTCTCCTACAGAGCACATGCCAAAGTCTTCGAGAAATTGGATGACAACACGATCAAAAACCACAAAGTCATCCATATTGAAACCCTTCAAGAGCTCGGCCTCCTCGCTCAATTCAAAACCCTAGCCAAAAAGGTTCACATCTGGAACTTTCTCAACAAGCTAGTAGATGTCCCGGTCTATGACGACCTCACCAGAGAATTCATCGCTACCTTCTCCTCTGAAAACGACGTGATCAAGTTCCAACTGATGAATCTAAGTCATCAAATGTCAATGCATGATTTCTGTGACATCTTTGGCTTCAAGGACGAGGGCATACAAGCCTATGATGACGACAGAGATTTCTGGAAAATGATCACCAACGATCGAAGCAGTGATCTGAGAGTCGCTAGCCACATTGTCCATCCAGTACTCCGCTACATGCAAGCGGCTCTCAGTAACTCTCTTTTCGCTCGAGGTGAGAGCTGTGCGAAAGTCACCTTCGCCGAGCTATACATCCTCAAATGTATGCTCATCACACCGGAAGAGCCCCCGCATATCGGCCACTTTCTCTGTAACCACATCCATTCAATCGGAACGAACAAAAGAGGCAGAGGAAACATCTCCATCGGTGCCATTGCAACAATCCTCGCTCAACAACTCAGCCTTGAGGTGGATTTTCTAAAAGAAGGCACCGGAATTAAATTTCTAGACATCAACTGCCTCACTGCCATGAGAATGATTAGCGGCAGACCTCCCGAGCCATACCTTTACCACATCAAAAACAGGAGGGTTCAAATGCCTTGCAAACCGCTACCTCTCAAAGATCAAACAAAGTGGAAGCAAGTAGATCCAAAAGGCAGACAGACCGCTCAAGAGAGCGATGATGAGGTCGATTTCGAGGCCTTAGAGGCCGAGGCTGAGGAAGAAGATAGGGCCGCGACTGCAGCAGCCACCGCGTCCATGCAAGAAATGGCGGCAAATGAGCACAGGGCTCGGCAAGAGGCGCTAGCAGCAGAAGCAGCGCGACAAGGGGCGGGACCATCTGATGCCCCTCAGAGTGGATACAACCGGGTTCTACAAGCTGTCCGGAGCGTCAACGCCAACATGGAGAGGTTCTCCATCGACACTAGGACCACCTATGCCCGACTTGACCAGCAGTATGACGCGACACGTCACTCTGTAGGTCAGGTTCGTCAGGGCATGGACGAGCTGCGAGGGAATGCTGCCAACAACAGGCGGGAGGCACGACAGGCCCGCCATTTATCACAGCAGTACTACCAGCATGCCCTCACCACCGGTTTACCGTATCATCCACCACCATACGGACTCTTCGACCCGTCATTTTACGAGGAGATCCAGCATCCGCCACCTCCACCACCTCAGGATTGAGGTGCAGTGAGTTTTTCCCCGGTCTTTTTACTTTACTACTTCCTTTATTTTTATCTCTCGAGCATTGGGGACAATGCTCAATTTTATTCGGGGGGTAGGAGGTAATTTGACCATGTATCTTTAAAATTTTCGCATTTTAAATTCTTAGATGCTAGTAGTTTTACTCAATTTTTGACTAGGGTTGGAGGCTTTACCGAAAATCCTAGAATGATTAAGTTGAGCTTTTTAGCTAGCTTGCAATTTTAATTTTTTCTTAGGAGTAGGTTAATCAAATAGGAATTGTTTTAAAATTTTAATTAGGCTAAGGTTTAGATAATTGGCCATGATACCAAAAATTCAGAATTTTAATTATTGATGATTTCAAAGTGAAACAATTAATTGCTAACCATGAGAGTTGATCAAAAATTGCAAAACCTAGAATTTTTATTTTGAGTAATTTATGTTTGCAAAGTCTTTTAAATTTGATAGTGTTTTAGAATACCCATTTATTATAGATAGACCCCTAGCAAAACTATGCAATAATTTCTTGTATGAATGAATACTTGAAATTGTGTGTAATCATGGTGCTTGTGACACAAAAATATGTTATTTTTATTTTTCAGAAAAATACAAAAATACAAAAAAATCGAAAAAAGAGAAAAACCCAAAAAAATAGAAAAATATAGAAAAAGAAAAAAATAGAATAAAAGATGGAGGATAAAAAGAGTACGGGTGCCTACGCAAGACTGGTTACCAATAGGCTCGAGAAAACCTCCCAAATTTTAATTTTTGTACATATTTAATTTTCGAAAAAATAGTCACAAGTACCAACACACTTAGTTGTCATACTTTGCTCCAATCAATTGGGAAGGAAAATCAAAATTTATATCATTAGAATTCCTATTGATTGGAAGGGATCCATTTATAATCGAAGGGGAAATTAATACTCTCAATTTTAAGGATATTTGTGGATTAGATTGTTCGATAATAATTCTTCTAGGGTTAGCATAATGAGGTCAATCATGGGGTGAATAAATTGTTCAAGGGAGAGATCATTAATATTTTAGAGTTCTAAATTTTTATTGTCATGCCAATTGTACCAAACCTAAGTTCTAATTGAATTTTTAAACAAGTCCTTGAGATTGTATGGTTTAACCTAGACCGGATCTTTGACCAGTTGGGATGTCGTTGCTTGAGGACAAGCAACAATTCAAGTTGGGAGGCGTGATCAGAGTCAAAATGATGATGATTTACGTAGGGTTTTGGCTTAGGTTTTACATATTTTCTCACACTTATGTTTAATTATTTAGAGAAAAAGGCTACTGTCACCCTTCTTTAAGTTTTATTGCAGAAAACAGGTTTTGGGACTATTTTACATCAAATGGAGCTAGAATCGGGTCAATCGGATCAGCAACGCTTATCGACTAAGACTCTGTTACGGTCCGTATTGGTTAATACGGACCAGACATAGCACAGGCTCAGAAGATAGCGCAGGAAGTTACAACCATAACTGCCAAGGTCCCATTACGGACCATATCACCTTGATACGGTCCGTAACCAAAGGCGCCTCTTGGGAAATAACTGCCGACAGCTGTTTCCAGATCAATTCCTTGGCTTCCAATCAACTCCAGACGTCCCTACACTCCTATAAAAGGCCCCTGGACAGAGGGAATAGATATTTTTGTAATTAGGGCTAGATTTAATTAAAGAGAGAAGAGAGGAGTGATTGTAACCATGCCGTTCCGCGGCTAAGTTCCTTTTCTTAGGGCTAGGCAGTAAACCTTGTTACTCTTGATGTTTTGATATATATATTTCTGTTGATTATGATTTCTTGTTGTTGTATCGAATATGCTTTTGTGATTTACTATCTCTTCACCTAATTTCAATGATCTAGTTTGAGTTCATTAGGGTAGTGACAGTGCTTTAATAACTCGAAAGAACTATTTGGATGAGTTAGCCTCGTTGAGATCTATTAGGTTTATGTGAAGAAAACCTTCGCGGGGAAGCCATAAACCAGAACAACAAAAAGCATGACCAAATTCCATCATTTGCGTAAAGTAAATCGCAGTGATCTGTGTGGTAATTTGGGAGATAAGAGACCCGATAGTTGCGTAAGATAAATCGCATTGTCCTGAGTAAAGTCTCGATGAAAGATCTGTCATTCTGGCGTAACATAAATCGCAGTGACCTATGTAGTTATCTTTCATAAAACAACAACAGGAAATCAGACGCAACAGGAATATATTGTCAAGACGGATTGAGTGGCAACGGTGTGCCGAAACCCTAGGAATTCTCATCTCTATCTTTATTTTAATTACTTTTAATTGTTTCCTAATTTACATTGATCAACAAACATCTCTCAAATTTCAGATTTCGTCTAGCCTTTCGAAAGGTTGTGATTCGATCGCTCAAGACACTGAACCAATATTCCCTGTGGATCGACCTCGCATATACTACTCGATAAGGATTGTGCGCTTGCAGTCCGAACCGATAGCATTCACGAGTTTATAAATATTAAAAGAAACATTGCTCTCTTTTGAGTGATCACAAGTTGAGCAACATCCCGGCATACGATCAAATATCCATCTCGGGGGCTTGGCCTTTTGACTTATGGGGGATAGACATAGTCGGGCCATTTCCCAAAGCTGTCCGACAGCGCCGTTAGATTATCGTAGCCGTTGAGTACTTCACCAAATGGGTGGAAGCCGAAGCGTTAGCCAATATCACCCGCCGCAGCAGCAGAAAAGTTCATCTGGCAGAACATCATTTGTCGTTTTGGAATACCACATGCGCTCATCTCGGACAACGGAACACAGTTCAATGCAGCCAGCACCATGTCGTTCCTTTCCAACTTGGGTATCCAGAACAATTTCACCTCGGTCAGCCACCCAGCTAGCAACGGATTGGCAGAAGTCACCAACCGTACTATCCTGGATGGACTCAAGAAGAAAGTGGCGGCTAACAAAAAGAATTGGCCCGACATCCTCGATGGAATCCTGTGGGCTTATCGCACAACACCTCGTGAGGCCACACAACAAACACCTTATTCTTTGGTGTTCGGGATGGAAGCAGTCACCCCGATTGAAATGATGGAACCATCTCTCCGCACTCTGACATATTCCATTGACGAGAATCGCGATGCCCGTGCTGCTGAACTCGACCTCATCACAGAAGGTCGGGAGAAGGCTCGCATCCGCACTACAGAGTATCAACGCAGGGTTAAACGTGCATTTGATAACCATGTGGTACCTCGGGAGTTCCAACCAGGCGATTTAGTGCTCAAGACTGTCGAAGCAACTGGCAAGCATGTTAGCAAACTTGCTCCTCAATGGGAGGGACCCTTTAAGGTCATCCGCCCACGAGGTAAAGGCGCTTACGAGTTGGAAGACCCGAGTGGTTTTATACTCACTCGTCCATGGAATACCTGCCATCTCCGAAAATTCTACATTTAACGTATGTCGTTTATATTTAAGTTTTTAGATGCGATGTACTTAGGGCGAGATAAGCCTTTGTTTTTTATTTACATGTATTATACTTAGGCCGAAATACATTTTATTGTATGGTTCTAAGCTTTTATCAATATATATATGATATTATGAATGATTGTGTTTTGGGTCCGAGATATACGAACGAAAACCTTTTATGGCAACGAATTTGTCTCGGTTAATATTCCCGAGATATACAACAAATCAATGTAGTCCCAAGGGACGACGACTGTTAATCAGTAACTTGGATGTTGGAAACATTTATCGAAAACCCTTCGGGGTAACGCATACGTTTTCCCCGACGTTCATTTCCCCCGATGTTGACCATTTTTGTCAAATATAAAGAAAAAAAAAGGGATAAGGATATCCTTAATACTTGACTCGTTTACAAAGACATTCAAAGAATACACTGAGATATATTTCAAAAACGAAAAGGATCTCGGGAAAAGATAAAGCGAATGCAACGAGAAAAGTTTAAAAACATGTTACACAAAATACTGTTAAACCCCCACATCTCGGGGGTATAAAATACCATTACACAACATTGTTTAAACCCCCACATCCCGGGGGCACAAATAAATGGTAAATTTCCACACGCTGGAGGTACAAAAAAGACCGAAGTTGCATCCATTGCTTGCCATTATCCTTCCTGTAAACATAACAAAAGAAGTAAGATTAAGCATGAAAGCAACATTTCGGTATTCAGGATAATAGAAGTTCAGCTTACCGAGGTCGGGGCCCTATCGGACTCGAGAACGCCAGCTCCATCGTCACAAGGCACGTTGGAAACATCCTCCGGATCCTTTCCAAAGCCTTGCGGAGCCATAGGGCTCTCTTGCGGAGCCACAGGGTCCATCTCGATATTCACCTCGGTGATTCCATCAATGTTCACCTCGGTATCTCCTATATCTTCCTCGCTTTCAGAGGTCTCGGAAGGAATCCCGTCATTTTCCCCTTCAGCTTCATTGTCGGGAAGCTCGAGATGCTGAGGCCATTTGTCTTTCGGCCAAGGATGAACAATCCTCCCAAGCGGGATGTTCTCAAGTACCAACTCCTTTTGGAATGGAGTACCATCCGGGTTCAATAACACATCCTTCCCTTCGTCCCAGCCATGATCCGAGAGATCCTTGATAACGAGCTTCCCGGGTTCCACTTGCGCAAAACCTATATGCTCAGGTTTGAATGGGTAGATTTTGGCCAGCTGACTCAGATAACCATAAACGGTTTCTGTCATCATTTCTTGACACGCGTAGGGAACGGCTTGAGCAAAGGCATGGCTGCCTAAAAATTTGCTAAGTGTTTTCTTTTTAAGGCCCTCAATCTCGGCCTTTAGTCGAATATTCTCCGACTTCATCTCTTCCGCCTCCTTGGCCTGGATCTCGAACTTGGAGTTGAGGTCATCGACCTTATCCTTGTACTCTTTAGCCTTGCGCTTATAGCGCTTCGCCTTTTCCTCATTATCTTTTCGCTCGGCATCGGCTTTTAAGCCTATAATCCGCGCCATCTCGTATTTCGCCTTGGCAACGGCAACTTGACCAGTGGCTATCTTATTTTCCCTGTCTTTCGACCTCGCCAACTTAACAAAATAATCCCTCTCCATGATCGTCTTATTAATCATCTCTTGATCAGTAGTGATAGTAAGAGCATTACGATTTTCCAGCGAATCCTTGAGGAACCCAAAAGTAAACCCCGGCATCATGCAGCGACCTTAACACTTGACCGACAACTTGATCGGGATGCTCTTCAGCCCACTTCTTTTGATGAGCGGTGGTAGTTAGCCTGAAGGTTTCCCGAGAAAATGCGGCCCGAACCTCGGGATGCTCTTCCTCATTCTGCATGGCAGAATATCCGGGGAGATACGCCAAAATACTATCAGGAAATCCCTGCGAGATATGGGTCCCCCACGCGAATCCGGTCGCCCGACCTTGTTCTGATAAATTGGACTTGAGATGTTCGGTGTGCTCCTTGGCGGGATCCCACACGTCGCGCGCTGCTTCTTCAATAATTCTCTGTAGATCCTTCTCAGCAGCCTTAACCCGGACTTCAGGCGACTCCTCTTGGGCAACCCCAGACGCCTCTAACACGATGTCAGATTGGACCTTTTGCCTCTTCGGCTCGGGTTCTTTTGCCTCGACTTCTTTCCCCTTCTCTTGTCTTGTTAAACGCAAGGGGGAGTCAACAGGAACTTCCTTCCTCTTCTGAGAACTCCCGAGCTTGGATGAACCAGAAACACTGCCCTTAACCCCTTTGGTAGTTGCTGCAGTGTTTGTAGTAGACTTCGGGAGAACTGTTGTAGTTCTAACAGACCCCGACTTTACAGTCTTCGGACTCTTGGAAGAGGAAGCCGGCTTTTTAGAGGTCGCAACTTCCTTCCCTTTCGCGAAGCCGTCTTCCGGGATTTCAAAGACAAGCACTGAACGAGCGGCCTTCCAAGGTAGTGCCATAAACCCGCGCCCTGCGATAAAAAATGCATTAATAATTTATGTATAAAAGAATGACTGATGAATAGATGCGATGCAAAGGTATATCGGGTATGAGGTAAAACAAAGGACTAACTTGTGAAATAATCATCAAGAATTTCGACAGCCTGTAAATCAGCCGATGTTAGAGGAGGGGGAGAACTAGGGACCAAAGTTTTCTTTTTTAGAGGACGCCATTTCCTCCGTATCCCGCGGAAACAAGGCAAATCCTCGGGATTCGCAAGGTATACCCAACCCTGATTCCAGTCGTCCACCTTTGACAAACTCTCAAAAAGCGCAATTTTACCACGCTTCTGAATTGCAAGATGACTCTCAGTATTATATATAGGAGAGAAATAACGAAAGAACAACCCGACGTTCGGCCAATACAGTTCTAACTCGGGCATATAATCGAACAAATATTTGAAGCTCATGATATAGCACCAAGCAGGCCCGGTTAACTGTGCAGGAGCCACGTCGAGATGTCGTAATATCTCTCGAACGAACTTAGAAACCCTGACTTTAAACCCACACTTGGGCATCTTCCAATATATGCATATCCCACGTTTCCAGTCATGTGCCCGGTCATCCGGGTCCGGGGCTACCAAATCCAGCGCATGTTGGGGATATTCCTCTCTGTCATCTTCATCCACAAGTTCCTCGTAAAAGGCATTTGCGTAATCTTCACATTGAACGACTCGTTTGGGAGAAATGTCAGTCGATGTGGGGAACTCCAAATCAAGTGGATGACCCTCGCGAAGAACGATGTTTTCATGAGCCTTTTTCTTTCTTGGCTTCACAAGTCCTTGAGACGTTCCGGCTACGGCTAAATTGAGTTCTCCCCGGGATGGCCTCCCATCATCATCCTCCTCATTCCCTTCATTCTCATCACTATGTTGCTCTTCTTCAGAGTCTTCAGGCAGAATATCGGAAATGGGAGGAGGCATACCATAGAAACCCTTTCCCCTACCCGGGCGAAGGGGTTGATGAGACTGTAGGGAAGATTCCCCAGAAGCCTCGGACGATTGGTCCCGAGATCCGTCTTGTTCTTCGGCCATTTTTAAATTTTATGAATAAACAGGATTGGCTTAGGTAACCAGTTTTGTTTGGACTACCGAGTTACAAATCACTATGTTAATATATACACACAAATTGCCGAGATGATGAAAATTATAATGGGCTATTAACTACATTATCATACCAAGGTAAACCAGTTCAACCATTTTTCAAACTCGGCAATACATATGAATACCTACATGCGTAATTATTTAACATAAGGATAATTACCGAGATAGCAAAATTTACCTGGTGTAGAAATTTTCTTCGCACTTCGGTCTTCTTTGTCCAATGAGAAATCACCTGAAAACTCTGCACTCCCTCTGTAATCCCCGAGATCACTTTCGCTATATGATCACTTTCGCTCTGCTGCTCCGAGATTAATTAACTCAAGAAAAACAAGAATAAATGAACGAATCGGGATGGAGAGTATATATAGGGTGTTGTTTTAAGCAATTCTCTTATAGTCTATTTGACTAATTTGCAAAACATATAATTATTGAATTTTACGATTTTCTCTATGATTAGAAAGAATGCAGGTTCAAGACATTTGGAATTGCAATTTAGAGCTCTTGGACTGAAGAAATCATCAAGTTATTTATCAAGAATACAAACTGTAAATTTATAATTGGTAAAGTTGCTTTGATGTTGAAAAACAGGGATAAAACGTTGGAACGATTGATAAAACGTTTCAGACGTTTTCTTTGTACAAAATCTGGAGATTAAATCATCTAAAAGCTGGAAAAACAAGTTAAAACGTCCCAGACGTTTTGTAAATCGTCTGGACGATTTAAATTGTTTTTCAGACTTAAAATTTGCATTTTAATCGATGAATCTCCAGAATAAAATGTTTTGGAACGTTTTATAATCGTTTGGAACGTTTTATAATATCTCACAGAAATTTGAATTTTGACCTAATTTGAGTTAAAACGTTTTCAACGTTTTACAAAACGTTGGGACGTTTTATGGCAGAATACTCGTTTGAAAGCTGCCACTATAAATAGAACATTAGGGTTCTCCTCAAATTAATTTTTAGCCGACCCTAATCTTTTCAAACCTATTTTTCTGTGAGAGCAAGTTCCTCCATTTTTGTGAGAACACGAAATTCAATATCCCTCAACACAACCTCAAATCCACTTCACTAATCTTGAGTTAGATTAGATTAGAGTGTCTACTTGAGTGTTCATCTTGAGATTTCAAACTTAGAGACTTCGTTCTCGATTCTAGTTGGCCGTGTGACTTCCCGTTGGTTGTAAGGGCTCACCGGTTCACAAGTTGTAACCTTTCTCTTTTGGGTAATAGAAAGGCGCACCGAGAAGCGGTTGCGACGTCCCGGAGACGTAGGCATTTTAAGCCGAACTCCGTTATCACTCCTTGTGTCAAATTTCTCTAAACTCATCTACTTTATTTTATTTGCAATAATTTATTTATTTTCGAAATTAGTGGTGCCTAAGGGACAACAAAGTGGTATCAGAGCACGTTACTCAAATTAAGACTCACTTAATTCGAGATTACCGAATCTTAAATGGCAACCACTAGATATGTGAAAGAACCTCCAATTTTTGGTAGTGCTACCAAAAACTTTAGTCATTGGAAAAGGACCATGATAAACTATCTAAACATTCTTGACCTTTGGAGTGTTATCGAGAAAGCTTATGAACCTGAATATACTGAGTCTGTTGGAAATGAGGCCAAAGTAGAAATACATGCATCTAAAGAAAGAAAGAAAATAAATAACCTAGCCATAAATGCATTATATAATACGGTAAGTGAATCGGTTGCACTACTTTTTGGTAACACAACCAATGCAAAAGAAATGTGGGATGCTCTTGTTGACCGATACGAGGGTAACACCCAAATCAAACGAACCAAAGTAGCCGGTCTAGACACCAAATTTGAAACTTTCAAGATTGAAAATGGTGAAAATGTAGATGACATGTATAATAGACTTATGCATATTCAAAATGAGTTTATTGAACTAGGAGAACCGCTTTCTAACGATAAAATTGTAGGAAAGCTTCTTCGAGTAATGCTTAGGAGGCCTAGGTGGGACAGATTGGTGAGCGCCCTAGAAGCACTTCATGGGGCACAAAAATCTTTCACACCGGATGAACTCTATGCTCATTTCCGGAGTTTTGAAGAAAAGCTCATACAAGCCGGTGAACTCAAGCAAGAGTCAAAAACAAAAACCGTGGCTTTTCCGGCTCAAAACCACCGAAACCACCCAAGCTCCTCAAATAACCGTCAATCAAGTGACTCATTCATGAATCAACTTGGACATGAAACCTCTCTTGATGCCGCTACCATAACCAAGATGTTTCAATCTATGCTTAATTTTGAACGAAAATACAACAAGGAACGTGAAGATGGAAACAAACGGGTAGTTTGCTTTGCATGCGAAAGAGAAGGCCATACCATTCAAACTTGCTTCAAAATCTTTCCCAACTTGAAAAATAAGGATAATGAAGGGCAAAATGACCGAAGGTCTAAACAAAAGTACGAAGGATATAAGAGTAAAAAGAAGGCCAAGGCGATGCAAGCCTTATTTTGCATCGATTCCGATGAGAGTGGTAAAGAAGAATCCGACTCGGAGTCGGGCGATGAACAAGAGATCAACCTTGCCTTGATGGCAATAGTGAATGAAGAATCGACAAATATTGATGTGGATACAATCATCGCAAGCAAGAACATAACCGATGAGCTCACTATTGAATTCCTCAAAAATCTCATCAATCCACCTATCAACAAGGAATTGGAAGACTATACCAAAGCCACCACACACTCCATCATTGAGGTAGCAGTTGATCCCGTCAAAGCATCAACTAACACCATTATCGAGGTAGAGGATGCTTCTATAGAAGATGTAACAAATTCTCCAAATAAGGTACATCTTATCTCTTATCCTAACCGGTGTATGTCTACCATTGATTGGACCAATCCCGATTACCATTTGAATGGTTACCAAGTTAGGAAAGATGAATCCAAAATAGATATAAACAACAATTATATAAAGACAAATGAGACAAGCACGTTCATGGATGAGGCTCTAATTAATTATAATGCGCCTAGGTTGCTTGAGGAATCTAAAAAGGCCATGCTTGAAAAGGAAGGTATCATACAAAAATTGACATCTCAACTTCTTGAATTTGAGTCTAAAATCAAAAACTTAGAGTTAGAATTGCTTAAGTCACACACTTGTCAATCACACATAGGAGATATAGAAATGTTAAAAGTGAAAATTCAAACTCTAGAGACCGAAAACAGGGCTTTAAGATCGCCTAGTGAATTCTCAAATGTCACTAGTCTTGATCCCTACTATGTAGAAAATTTGATCAATGCCAATTTGAATCGGAAATCCGGTAAAATGGGCATTGGATACAAGAAGGGTCAATCCTCATTTGAATCAAATTTTTCACAAGGTCCAAAAGAAAATGGGGAACTTACTCAAAATTTAAACAAAATTAAGTTCAATAGCAAAGAGTATTTTGATTACCAATTTCATTTAAAACATGGTAAAACACCCTTGACAAAGGAGTCAAATAAAGGGACCACTCCTCAAACCATAAATGCAAAACAAAACAAAAAGTCTCAAAATTATGCATTTAGATACAAATTCTCTAACAAAAATTTCAAAAATGAAAACAAGTTTCAAAATAGGGATAGGAACACATTAATCCAAAAAGGTCAAACAAAACTTATTTCAAGGGACCGGATGGATGGTTTTATGAAACTCACAACAAAAATACTTTACAAAACAAAAACCAAAGAAATAGTTTGACTAGAGATGTTCCCCAACATCACAACAATCTTGATTCACACAAACTTGATTCACACAACAAACTTGATTCACACAACAATCTTGATTCACACAAAAATAAGTCTTATGCACCTAAAGTGATAACCAATAGGAATCAAATTCAAGAGGTGAAAGATAAATATCAAACCACCTTCAAGCATGGTTCCACTAATGTCAAGCAATCGGTCACATTTTGTAATTATTGTTGTAAGATTGGCCACACCTCATTAGAGTGTAGCTTTAGGAAAGGAAGCAACAAATCAAATGTTGTTTGGATTCCTAAAGTTAAACTAACTTAAAGTTGAATTGAAATCTCCCCAACCTCAAACGAAAATCACTAAGGAAGGGGGAGATTAAAACAAGGTATATATTAATTGAAAATATATATATACTCTTGTAGGTATGTTTGATTACAACACACCAAGAAAATGCTTGGATCATTGATAGTGGATGTTCGCATCACATGACCGGTGACAAATTTAATTTTAAATCTTTAGAACCATATGATGGTGGGTCGGTTACTTTCGGTATTAACCAAAGAAAAAGTTCAATTATTAGACTAGGTTCGGTAGGTAACCCAAAACTTGACCAATATCGGATGTCTACCTTGTTGACGGCTTGAATTATAATTTACTAGGTAAGTAAATTATGTGAAGCCGGATTTTATGTTAAATTCAACACTAATGCTTGTTTCTTGTTTTAGAGAATCTGATGACTCTTTAGTCTACACCGGTAAGAAAAAGAAAAATGTTTACTATCTAGATTTTGATCATTTCGAGTCCGGTGAAATATGTTTGAATGCCACAACAACCGGTCTAAATTATGGCACCGTAGACTAGGTCATATTGCAATTGATTCCATTAAAAAGTTGGTTAAATTAGACCTAGTGCGCGGTTTACCAACTCACAAATTAGAACTTGTAGGATTTATGTGATGCATGTGTACAAGGTAAACAAACCAAAAGTAGTTTTAAGTCCAAAAGAAATGGTTTCAACCGATCAACCATTACAATTACTACATATGGACTTGTTTGGACCAATTAGTATTCCAAGTCTAGCTAGAAAAAGATATGCATATGTGATTGTAGAGGACTATAGTCGCTTTAATTGGGTCATATTTTTGCAACATAAGGATGAAGCAATTGAGAACTTCATTAAATTTTGCAATCGTGTTGAAAATGAAAAGGGAACAAAGATCATTCGTATTCGAAGTGATCATGGGGTAATTTGAAAATGCAAAAATTGATGAAGTATGCTCTAAAAGAGGTATAAAACCATGAATATTCGGCTCCTCGCACAACTCAACAAAATGGGGTTGGTTGAGAGGAAAAACCGAACATTACAAGAGCTGTGCCCGAACCAGCTAAATGAATACCCTTTACCCAAACACCTTTGGGCCGAAGCGGTCAATACGGCGTGCTACGTATAAATCGCGTTAGCATAAGGTCGATATTGAGAAAAACACCTTATGACTATGGAAGGGGTATAAGCCAAAAATATCTCATTTTAGAGTATTTGGATCAAAATGCTTCGTGCTTAATGAGTCACCTAAAATTACAAAATTCGATTCTAAATCCATTGAGGGAATATTTGTGGGGTACTCTTTGACAAGTAAAGCCTATAGAATTTACATTGCATCTCATCAAATTGTAATTGAATCCATACATGTCAAATTTGATGAAGTTACTAATCAAAAGGCCGAGAAAGGTATTCAAATTGTAGGTGTTGAAGATGCCGAGCTCGAAAATGATAAGTTGAATACAAACAACAACATTGACAACCACTCGAGCAAGAGAAACCCGAAGAAAATCCATTGAACGATCAATGCACACGAGGAGGATCAATCTCCACCAATGTATATCAACCTCCCGAAGACCTAAGGGAAGTTTCCTCTCATCCTCTTTCTAATGTGATTGGGAATCCTAGGGAAGGGGTTAGGACTAGATCGGGATTAAATCAAATGATTGCCCATTGTGCATTTGTATCAAATGTTGAACCAAAGAACTTCAAAGATGCAATGGGGATTCAAATTGGATTTGTGCCATGCAAGAAGAACTTGCTCAATTTGAAAGGAACAAAGTTTGGGAACTAGTACCTAAGCCAAATGACCGAATGATTATTGGAACTAAGTGGGTCTTTAGAAATAAGAAAGATGAAAATGGAAATGTTGTTCGGAACAAGGCTAGGTTAGTAGCTCAAGGGTATAAACAACAAGAGGGTATTGACTTTGAAGAAACCTTTGCACCCGTAGCTCGTCTAGAATCCATTCGAATGCTTTTAGCATTTGCCTCAAATAAAAACTTTACTCTATTTCAAATGGATGTTAAAAGTGCATTTTGAATGGATTTATAGATGAAGAAGTATATGTGAATCAACCACCCGGTTTTGTTGACCCGGCATTTTCTAACCATGTCTATAGACTCACCAAAGCACTTTATGGGCTTAAACAAGCTCCTAGAGCATGGTACGGTCGACTTAGTTCCTTTCTAATTGAAAATGGATTCATAAGGGGAAAGAATGATACAACTCTTTTCACAAAGAAGAAAAACAACTCAATTTTAATAGTACAAATTTATGTCGATGACATTATTTGGTTCACCTAATGCGGCACTTGCCGAGGAATTTTCTTCTCTTATGAGTAGTGAATTTGAGATGAGCATGATGGGTGAATTGAACTTCTTCTTGGGGCTACAAATCAAGCAACTGTCGGATGGCACCTTTGTGAGCCAAACCAAGTATGCCAAGGAGCTGGTAAAGAAGTTTGGAATGACTGAGAGCAAGACAAGCCCAACACCAATGGCTGCAAATGCAAATCTTGACTCGGATCCAAGCGGCACACCCGTGGACATCTCCCAATACCGAGCTATAATAGGTAGCCTCCTTTATTTAACTGCTAGTAGACCCGATATTATGTTTGCGGTATGTCTATGTGCTAGGTTTCAATCAAATCCTAAAGAAGTGCATTTGAAAGCCGTTAAACGAATTGTTAAATATATCAAAGGCACTTTGAATTTGGGATTGTGGTATGGCAAACAATCGGAATTAGATTTAATAGGATATACCGATGCCGATTTTGCCGGAGACAGAATGGATAGAAAGAGTACAAGTGGTACGTGTCAATTCCTTGGCGGATCACTTGTCTCATGGTCAAGTCGCAAACAAACCTCGGTTGCGCTTTCCACCGCGGAAGCCGAGTATGTTGCGGCCGGTAGTTGTTGCACACAAATTTTATGGATGATCCAAACTTTAACTGATTATGAAATTCGCTTCCGCAACGTACCAATTATGTGTGACAATACCAGTGCCATAATGATATCCAAAAATCCAGTTCTTCATTCTAGAACTAAGCACATAGAAATAAGGCATCATTTTATTAGGGATCATGTTGAGAAAGGTGAGGTCCAACTCATTCATATTGATACCAAAAATCAAATTGCCGATATTTTTACTAAGCCCTTAAATACTCAACAACACAATGAATTGCGGTTTAAATTAGGCATGCTTGAATTTAAGGAGTGAGCAATTTTTTTTGGAAGCATAGCAATCAATTAGCTTATTTTAAGCCAAAAACGCCAGAGAAAAACGTCTCAAAACGTTTCTGAAACGTCAGAACGTTTCTGAAATTAAGTTCAGATTCTATCTCCATGACCTAAAACGTCCCAGACGTTTCACAAAACGTCTGGACGATTTGCTCATTCCAAACACTTCGAAAATTTCATCTGAAAAATGACCTAAACGTCCAAAACGTTTTACCAAACGTCCCAAAATCACCAGACTAAACGTCCTGAGACGTTTTATAAACGTCCCAGACGTTTCGGCGCAGCACCTTCAATAACCCTGCGAACCGACGCCAATTTCTTTCTATCTTCTTAAGCCGCCTCTCTCTCTTCTTTCTCTTCTTCTCTTCTCCTCTCCGCCACCTACCTCTTCATCTCCATTACCACCTCCACAACCTCCAAATCACTTCTTTTAAAGTGATTTCTCCTCTCCTCTCAACCCTCCTTCCATTTCTCCTTTCAAAACCAAGTCTTTCTCCCTCCTTTCTCTCTCCACCAAAACCCTACATCTCGCCACCTTTCAATTCCGGCAATCCGACCGTTCAACCAACGATCCGTCTTCATCATCGCACTCGTAGAGCCGTTCTCTTCAAGGATTTGTGCTTCATTCTTCAATCGGTAACTTTTAAATTTCTCTAGATTCATGTCGCTCCATAAACCAAAAGCCTCGAAAAGGATATCCTTCGAAAGAAGAGGGGCTCGCAATGATTCGGGTCAATCTAGTGCCACTGAAATTGA